>BRZM01000027.1:4458551-4473574 GCA_033238685.1 Lates japonicus | reverse complement strand
AGCACGAAACGCTTTGGACTCATCGCTTCTCGGCCTTTTGGCTAAGACTGCGATCGCCTCCTGTTGGTGGTTAAAATCCTTGTCTGTTGTGGCATTGGTTTTTGCCAGCGTTTGGGAGGATATTTCCACATATTCCTTGTTAAAAGCATTTCAACTTCCTAGTAGTTGTAAATCTTTAACAAATAGGAATTCATTGGCCCAGAGAGCTATTTTACCTGTTCTCTGCAGGTTGTAACATCTTGACCAGGCCAATCGGGTAAGTACTCTTTTAGTTTCTGTCTTGTGTTATTTATTGTTGTTGCTTTGCTTTTTTATTCGTATTTATTGGCTTTGTCTTTTACTGGTTTTATTGTTTTAAGCACTTTTTAGCTTGTGGTGCCTCCACCATGTCGGCCATCCATGCCGGCATGCGGAGGCACCACAGCGTTCGTTTAAATTTTGTGGAGAGAGAGGGCAAACTCCTGGGGATGTCCAGACTGGACTTCTCCAGGAAGCTAGTCCAAAAAGCCTTGGGTTTCACGCCGAATGATCTGAACTGTATACTGACCTTGCCTTTTGGCAAAGGCTTTGATGTGAGTTTCCGTTCAGCAGCTCTGCTAAGAGAGTTTTGGACACGTTTTGAAAACGTAAAACCCCAGTTTTCTGCTTTCAGTGTGGAGAAACTGACTGACAATGCCTTGAAAACGGTTATTGTTAGAATGTTCAATGAAACAGTGAATGCAGAGGACATTTGTTTGTGGCTGGGAAGATATTGCACTGTTAAAGGCCAGGCTACCAAAGTGAGAGATGAGGATGGCATTTGGAACTGCGCTTGGAGGGTCCCCATTCAACAATGGCAGGACCCCCAGGGCTTCCAAGGCCTAAAACATCTGCCATCCATGATAGTGACTTTGCCAAGCAGTGGCTCACCCTGGCCGCCATCAAAAGGCATGTGTGGACCTCCAAGAGCTTGCTGGCAAGAGGCTATAGATCCCCGTGGCTGTAATCCGGGATGGCCGCAGCGACAGTCCAAAGCCAGAGCTGCAGGCTGAGCTAGGGCCTGTCCACAAAGAAGAATCGCCTCTGTGCCCTTCCCGGACGAAGGGCGGGCTACGGAAAAGGTCAAACAATGGCCTGGCTCTCCGGGAAGGAAGGTGGGAAGGCGGGAGGCGGGGATCTCCTCTGAGCACCAGGACAGGATCGAGAGACTTACTGTCTGTTTGGAGGCGGAGTAGGTTACCTAGCAGTGGAGACTCCTGCTCCTGCACAAGAAACTTACAAACAAATGCACTCCTTTTTAAAGACTTCTTTACAACTTTGTTCTTTACTCTGTGAAACCTCTTTAAGTATTGGTTTACTGTTTTTTAAATGGTTTACAGATTATGCATTCTTGACAAGTTGTGTTTTGATGTAGAGTGTATGTTTCTTTTTAAACCTTGAAAGTTTCTATAGAGCCAGTACCAATAAATAAAATTTTCGAAAAAAAAAAAATCTATTTCTTATCAGTTTAATATCTAATCGTCCCACAAGGACCATGTATTAAATTGATTTTTTGGAATAAGGGAGCAGGAACAGGGGCTTGCTCAGCCTAACTCCTTGTCGACCTGGTATTACGTGCCTCCAGATGCGGTGCATTCTCTCCCAACGTGCAATATAACTGGAGTTCTGCTGGGGATTAAACACTTTTCCCTTCCTTTGTCAATGGGGTACAAGCTGCTCAAAGCCCCTGATGCGTTACTAGGTTATGCGCAGCAGCGTAGCTGGTTTCTCCTCGCGGAGGTGGTGGGCGTACCGTCTCTCTTTGCAGCTGGAAAAGAAGGTAAAACAGTAGCGCCTCTACAAGGGACAAGCGTCCCTCCCGGACCTTACCGAGGCCAGGGAGCGTCACGGCTCGTGCATTGCTTTCTTACAAACGGAAGGCGCGTTTCGGTTTGTCTGGACCGAGCACTGGATGGTGAGAAAAGTCAGTAAAACCAGCAAAGTTTGTGCGCAGCGCAACTTTGTCAAACTGCAGTAGTGCTTGCAGCGTCTACAAGCCTCAGATGAAGGTCAGCTAATGCTGGCGCGAACTCAGCATTGTGCAGCGTGGCCACCATCAGCCAGGTACGTGTCTGGAACCCACCGTCTGGCAACTCCGACTCATACTTACCTGGCAGGGGAGATGCCATGATCAAGAAGGTGGTTCACCCGTGATCAGCCATTTGCACTCATTTGCTGACCCCTCTGCAGATTCCCCAAATGTGGGAGTCTCGACTGCATAATTTCTGGTAGTAGGGGACTGCGTTCGCGCTCTCCCTCACCGCTCGTCAAAGGAAAACGAGGTGTCCCGGGTGATGACGTGCTGCAAAGTATGCAGTTTTACGACTGCAGAGTTAACAGGTGCTGTTGTCGGGCCGTGGCGATTGATGGGCATTTCCGTATGTCACAAAGCGTGCCCAGGCGGGCTCCCCTCCATAAACCCATTGGATGGCGTGACAGTACCGGTAGTTAGCTGTGGTGCGTTCCGGGATTGGGGCCTTGGCAGGCAAGGGAGCCTACCGTGGCGGTGGTGGCTGGGCGACTGGGGTCTCGGCTGCCCTCGGCGAGAGCCGCACTGACTCTAGTTTCTCTTCACTGCCTGATCTTAGCCTTCTAAAGACTTCCGTGGAGGCATGTGGTTAGCTATTTTTGGTAGAGTTGGCCGTGAGGCAGCTTACGTAATGATGAAAGTCAATGGCTGTCTCCGCTGGAGCCAGGGGTACAAAGTGGGGAGACTGGATGGGGTGGAGGTGCCTAAGCAGCAGCCGTTTGTTAAATGACTTGAAAACGAGGCACCGTGGCGAGAGGAGCCCGGTGCCGGAAGCTTGACCCAGGCACGAAGCGCTTTGGACTCGCCGCTTCTCGGCCTTTTGGCTAAGATCCAAGTAGTATCTATTTCTTATCAGTTTAATATCTAATCGTCCCTACACGGGGGCCATGTATTAAATTGATTTTTTGGAGCAGGGGCGGAACGAGGGCTTGCTCCTTCCCGCTCCATCGACCTGGTATTGCATTGCCTCCGGAGTGCGGTGCACATTCTCTCCCAGCGTGCAATATAGCTGGAGGTTCTGCTGAGTTCGCTTGCTTTTCCCGCCTTCCTTTGTCAATGGTCTCAGCTGCTCAAAGAAGCCCTGAT
Organism: Lates japonicus; assembly: GCA_033238685.1. NCBI lineage: Eukaryota > Metazoa > Chordata > Actinopteri > Centropomidae > Lates > Lates japonicus. The sequence goes on along the minus strand of BRZM01000027.1, from coordinate 4,470,441 downwards.
GCACGTTACTGAGTTATGCGGCAGCGGCGCTCTTGGTTTCTCCTTTCCTTGGTCGATTAAGTACCGTCTCTCTTTTGCAGCTAGAAGGTAAAATGGCGCTTCCCTCTACAAGGGACAAAGCGTCCAACGGACCTTCAGAGACAGACGTCTGACTCATTGCATTATATAACACAAACAGGCGCATTTGGGTTTGTCTGGACCCGAGCACTGGATGTGAGAAAAGTCAGTAAAAACCAACAGGATTTGTGCACGGCGCAACTTTGTCAAACTACCATTAATTAACACCAGCGTCTGACAAGCCTCAGATGAAGGTCAGCCTAATGCTGGAAAGGCGCGAACTCTGGCATTGTGCAGGCGTGGCACCATCAGCCAGGGTGCGTGTCTGGGCCGACCCCACCGTCTCTGACAGCTCCGAGCTCATGCACTTACCTGGCAGGAGATACCATGATCAGAAGGTGGTTCACACCCAGGGCGAGAACTCAACCATTGCACTCCGGTTAAACTGACCCACCAGTTGCAAATGTAGAGTCTCGACTGCATAATTTCTGGTAGTGGGGGACTGCGTTGGCACTCTCCCCTCCGCTTCATTCAAAAGGAAAGCAGGGTGTCGGGTAGCGTGCTGCAAAGTATGCCAGTTTCTGACTGCAGAGTTGGTGCTGTTAGCGGGCCGTAATGATTGATGAGCATTTCATTATATCACAAAAGCGTGCCCCAGTAGGGCTCTATCCATAAACCCCATTGGATAGGCGCGTGACAGTACGGGGCGGGAGGTAGCTGGCCAGGTGCGTTCCGGGGTTGGGGCTGGCGGCATGAGCAGGGGCCTACCGTGGCCGGTGGTGGCTGGGGCGACTGGGGTCCTCGGCTGCCTCGAGGCGAAGGCCGCACTGACTCTAGTTTCTCTTCCTGCGCACAAGTCTTTAGCCTTTTACTAAGACTTCCGTGAGAGGAGCATGTGAGTTTAAACTATTTTGGTAGGATTGACGGCTGAGCGGCTCCTATGTGTGAAAAGTCAAGCGGCTGTCTCCGCTAAGAGCCAGGAGTGCAAAGTGGGGAGACTGGATGGGGTGGAGGTGCTTGTGGCCGTTGTGGAAGCTGGCTTGAAAACAGGGCATGCCCGTGGCGGAAGGGCGGTGCCGGGAAAACCTTGAACTGAGCCGCAAGCGCTTTGGACTCATCGCTTCCTCGGCCTTTTGGCTAAGATCAAGTGTGATATCTGTTCTTATCAGTTTAACTATCTGATCCCGTCCCCTGCCGGGACCATGTATTAAATTGATTTTTTGGAGCAGGGGAGGCGGAACAGGCTTGCTCCTTCCGCTCCCATCGACCTGGTATTGCATTGCCTCCGATGCAATTTTCATTCTCTCTAACGTGCAATACCTTTGGAGTTCTGCTGGGGATTCGCTTGCTTTCCGCTGCCCATCAATGAGTGCAAGCTGCTCAAAGCCCTGATGCCGTTACGGAGGTTATGCGACAGCGGTAACGCTGGTTTCTCCTTTCCCGAGGAGGTCGATTAGGGGCGTGCGTCTCTTTTGCAGCTGGAAAAGAAGGTAAAGTAGGCAAGCGCCCTCTACAAGGGACAAGGCGTCCGCGGACCTTCAAGAGACGGGGAGCGTACGCGGCTCGTGCATTGCTTTCTTACAAACAGGCGCATTTCGGTTTGTCTGGACGGCCGAACGCTGGATGGTGAGAAAGTCAAAGTGGAAACCAGCAAAGTTTGTGCACGGCGCAGCACGTCAAACTACTGGTAATTAGCACAGCGTCTCGGCGACAGGCCTCATGGATGAAGGTCAGCTAATGCTGAAGGCGCGAAGACTCTGGCATTGTGCCGCGTGGCCACCATCAGCCAGGTGCGATGTGGAACCATTACGTCTCTGACAACTCCGACTCATACTTACCTGGCAGAGATACATGATCGAAGGTACGTTTCACCCAGAAGGCGAGGCTCAGCCATTACACTCGGTTGCGCTGACCCTGATTCCCTACAAATGTGATCTCGACTGCATAATTTCTAGTAGTGGGGGACTGGAATTAGCATCTCCTCACCGCTCACGTCAAAGGAAAGCAGTGTCCCGGGTGGCGTGCTGCAAAATGTCACCAGTTTCGACTGCAGAGTTGGTGCTGTTGTCGGGCCGTGTGATTGGTGGGCATTCCGTATGTCACAAAGCGTGCCCCGAGGGGGGCCCCCTCCGCCAAACCCCATTGGATAGGCGGCGTGACAGTACCGGGCGGGAGTGGCTGGTGCGGGTCCGGAAGGTTAGGGCCCAGGCAGGCAAGGGAGGCCTACACGTGGCGGTGAGTAGCTGGGGCGACTGGGGTCCTGGCTGCCTCAGTGAGGCCGCGCAAGCTCTAGTTTCTCTTCATAACGCACAAGTCTTTTCTTTTACTAAAGACTTCCGTGGGAGAGCCAATGAAGTTCAAGCTATTTTTAGTAGGTTAAAGCTGGGCCCAACCTGTAATGTGAAAAGTCAGCGGCTGTCTCCGCTGGAGCCAGGGTACAAAGTGGGGAACTGGATGGGGTGGAGGTGCCTAAGCAGCAGCGTTGTTGAGCAAGCGAAACAGGGCACCGTGGCCAGAGAGGGCAGTGCGAAACTGAACTGAGCCTGAAGCGCTTTGGACTCGCCCGCTACTACTCGGCCTTTTGGCTAAGCTGCGATCGCCTCCTGTTGGTGGTTAAAATCTTGTCTGTTTCTGGCATTGGTTTTGTAGCGTTTGGGAGGATATTTCCACACATATTCCTTGTTAAAAGCATTTCCAACTAAAGTAGTTGTAAATCTTTAACAAATGGAATTCATTATTGAAACTATTTTACCCCATTCACGGGTTGTAACATCTTGACCAGGCCAATCGGGTAAGTGCTCTTTCAGTTTCTGTCTTGTGTTATTTATTGTTGTTGCTTTGCTTTTTATTACGTGTTATTGGCTTTGTCTTTTTACTGGTTTATTGTTTAAGCACTTTTTGGCTTGTGGTGCCTCCTGTAATCAGCCATCCATGCCGGCATGCAGGTGACACCACAATCGTTAAATTTGTGGAGGAAGGCAAACTCCTGGGGATGTCAGACTGGACTTCTCAGGAAGCTGATCAAAGCCTTGGGGTTTCACATGAATGATCCCAGGCATATACTGACCTTGCCTTTTGTGAGAGGCTTTGATGTGATTTCCGTTCAGCTCTGCTAAGAGAGTTTTGGACACGTTTTGAAAGCGTAAAACCCCAGTTTTCTGCTTTCAGTGTGGGCTTGTTGACAATGCCTTAGCTTCAGTTATTGTTAGAATGTTCCAATGGAGCAGTGAATGCAGAGGACATTTGTTTGTGGCTGGGAAGATATTGCACTGTTAAAGGCCAGGCTACCAAAGTGAAGATAGGGATGGCATTTGGAACGCGGCAGGTCCCATTCAACATTGCTTGGGACCCCAGGGCTTCAAGACCTAAAACATCTTACCATCATGATAGTTACTTTGCCAAGCAGTGGCTCACCCTGGCCGCCATCAAAGACGCCATGTGGACCTCCAGAAACTTGCTGGCAAGGAAGCACACGCAGATCCCCCCCGTGGCTGTGATCCGGATGGCCGCAGCGACGGTCCAAGCGGCCGAAGCTGCAGGCGGCAGGCCTAGGACACAGCCACAAAGAAGAATCGCCTCTGTGCCCATTCGGACGAAGGAGCCGGAGCTACACGGGAAAAGGTCAAAGCAGCGGCGGCCTGGCTCTCCGGGAGAGGAAGGTGGGAAGGAGCGAGAGGGCGGGGATCTCCTCTGAGCACCAGGACAGGATCCCGAGAGACTTACTGTTTGGAGGAGCGGAGTGAGTTACCCTGGGTAGGGACTCACCCTGCTCCTGCACAAGAGAGCTTTTAAACAAATGCACTCCTTTTTAAAAGACTTCTTTACAACTTTGTTCTTTACTCTGTGAAACCTCTTTAAAGTATTGGTTTTACTGTTTTAAATATGGTTTTACAGATTATGCACATTTCTTGACAAGTTGTATTTTGATGTAGAGTGTATGTTTCTTTTTTTTAAACTATGTGAAAGTTTCTATGGAAATGAGTACCAATAAATAAAAAATTTTCGAAAAAAAAAAAAATCTGTTCTTATCAGTTTAATATCTGATACGTCCCCTACCCGGGGACCATGATCGCTTCTCGGCCTTTTGGCTAAGACTGCGATCGCCTCCTGTTGGTGGTTAAAATCCTTGTCTGTTGTGGCATTGGTTTTTGCCAGCGTTTGGGAGGACATTTCCACATATTCCTTGTTAAAAGCATTTCAACTTCCTAGTAGTTGTAAATCTTTAACAAATAGGAATTCATTGGCCCAGAGAGCTATTTTACCTGTTCTCTGCAGGTTGTAACATCTTGACCAGGCCAATCGGGTAAGTACTCTTTTAGTTTCTGTCTTGTGTTATTTATTGTTGTTGCTTTGCTTTTTTATTCGTATTTATTGGCTTTGTCTTTTACTGGTTTTATTGTTTTAAGCACTTTTTATCTTGTGGTGCCTCCACCATGTCGGCCATCCATGCCGGCATGCGGAGGCACCACAGCGTTCGTTTAAATTTTGTGGAGAGAGAGGGCAAACTCCTGGGGATGTCCAGACTGGACTTCTCCAGGAAGCTAGTCCAAAAAGCCTTGGGTTTCACGCCGAATGATCTGAACTGTATACTGACCTTGCCTTTTGGCAAAGGCTTTGATGTGAGTTTCCGTTCAGCAGCTCTGCTAAGAGAGTTTTGGACATGTTTTGAAAACGTAAAACCCCAGTTTTCTGCTTTCAGTGTGGAGAAACTGACTGACAATGCCTTGAAAACGGTTATTGTTAGAATGTTCAATGAAACAGTGAATGCAGAGGACATTTGTTTGTGGCTGGGAAGATATTGCACTGTTAAAGGCCAGGCTACCAAAGTGAGAGATGAGGATGGCATTTGGAACTGCGCTTGGAGGGTCCCCATTCAACAATGGCAGGACCCCCAGGGCTTCCAAGGCCTAAAACATCTGCCATCCATGATAGTTCTGGGAGAAAACAGGGGCTACATCCACTACCAGGGTCAGCCCAAGCTCTGCCGCAAGTGTGGTGAGCACGGGCACCTGGCCGAAGCTTGCCAGCAGACTGTCTGTGGGAAATGCAGAGAAATTGGGCACACCTTTGAGGAGTGCACCAATGGCAGAAAATGCAATCTATGTGGAGAATCAAACCACCTCTTCAGAGATTGCCCCAAATCTTTTGCCAACAAAGTAAAGGCAGCAAAAGCAAATGGACAAAATGGTGGACAAGGCGAGGCAGTTAGAGAGCTAACTGAAGAGGCTGGGCCGGAAAATTCAAATCTCCCGCCAAATCCTGTGATTGGAGGAGAGGAATCAGATGAGGCGGGAGAAGGGGAGGGGCCTGCAACAGCCCCATCAACGGAGAGTTCTGGAGAGGGTGGCGCAATGCAGGCAGAGGGCGGAGCTATTTCAGATAGTGAGGAAGGCTATTTGCAGACTGATAGCGAGGATGCCCCCCTCCCCAACGCCCAGCAAGCAAAGAGGCCGGCATCAGAATTGTCCTCTGAGTCTCCTGTATTCTCAGAGAAGAGGGGAAGAGTTGGGACTCTCTCAGACAGTTCATCTGTGGAGGAGCCCAGAGTCTTCCCCTCCGATTCACCAAATGAGGTCTCATTTTTAACAATAGCTCTGCAATCAACCCCTAAGGACTCAAAACTCAATGCAAGGTTGCAGCCTAGGCCAACCCCCAGAGTCCATCCGGGGACTGGAGCTAAACCCCCTTACTCTTCACCTGTAAGAGTGAAGGAAGAGCTCCATTCACAGCAGATTATCTGACTGACATTTTATCTTTGAAATTTCTTGTATAGCCTTTTAAAATTTCATACCTGTTGTTTTTAACCATACTCATGACTCTCACCTTCTCAACCGTCAATGTGAGAAGTGTGAAGTCGAGAGTTAGAGCCCAGAGTATTTTATCCTATCTTATTTCCTTTAAGTCAGATGTGTTTTTAATACAGGAATGTGGCATTCCGTTTTTAAAACACTACAGACAGTGGGAGGAGATGTGGCCATATACATCAATATGGAGTGGCTCAAATCACAACAAAAATGATGGAGTGGCCATTTTAATCAAAAATCCTCAGGTTCTGGTGAAGGGCAGTACTGTGGTGAGAGACGGTCGGGCACTTTTAGCACACTTGACTTTTAGGGGAAGGGATTTTAATCTCTTAAATATTTATGGCTTTAATGACAGGAACGACAGGTATGACCTTTTAGAAGAACTGCAGTTCCACATGCTAGGTAGGGAACCTTTAGTTGTAGGGGGTGATTTTAATTGTATTTTAAGCAGGAAAGACAGGAAAAGAGTAGGGAAAGATTTTAAAGTTGACAAAGCATCGCTTTTACTACAGGGCATATGCAGGGATTTTAAAATTCAGGACTGTTTTAAAACCATGCATCCCAGAGAGGAGGGCTTCACCTGGTTCAGTGGTGACGGCACCAGAGCCTCTCGCATAGATTATATTTTTACGCGGGACTGCCCACCAACCGATGCTAGACTGACCCCTGTTTTCTTTTCCGATCACCTGATGCTTTCCTGCACCCTTTCACTCTCTTCGGGTGTGACATCAGGAAGTGGTCTGTGGAAACTCAACTGCTCCCTTTTAGAAGACCAGGTTTTAGTTAGCCAATACAGGGAGCAGTACAGAGAGTGGCAGACCCTTCAAGACTTTTACGACACACGCGCACACTGGTGGGAAATGGTGAAGGGAAAGACCCGGACTTTTTTTAGACAGGCAGGGAAGAGAAAAAAGAGTAGGGAAAATAGACGCATGATGGGACTGCAGAAACGACTACAACGCTATTTTAAACTACAACAATGTGGAATGGATTTTAGCGAGGAGATAAAACAAGTCAAAACAGAGATGTCGGTTTTAGCAGAAACCAAAAGTAAAGGTGTCATTTTAAGAAGCAGAGAACAAGAAATTGAAGAGGGGGAAAAGTGCACAAGGTATTTTTTTAAGAAAATCATAAATAAAGGGGGAACGATTTTTAAACTAACAAAAGAAAATGGGTGCACAGTAGAAACAATAGAAGAAATTAAACAAGTTGTTGAAAACTACTACGAAAAATTGTACCAAAGAAAACCTATCGAAAAAGACACCATGACTGAAGTTTTAAACCTCATTACCGGGACAGTAAAAAACAGCGTGCTTTTAACCCAAGATTTCACGATCTTAGAGTTGAATAAATGCATCACGGGTTTTAAGAAGGGGAAGTCCCCAGGACAAGACGGACTTCCCCTGGAATTTTATTTGACTTTTTGGGACATTTTAGCACCTGATTTGCTTGCTGTTTTTATGGGTTTTGAACGACTAGACCGACTTCCTGACAGTTTTAGAATAGGGATAGTGACTCTCCTTCACAAGGCCAAAGATAAGACTGATTTGAAGAACTGGAGACCTATCACTCTTTTAAACTTTGACTGCAAACTTTTTAGCAAACTTTTAGCCTCACGTATGTCTGGTTTTTTAGAAGAGGTGATTCACCCAGATCAAGCCTGCGCCATTCCGGGGAGGAAGATCACCGACAGCCTCGTACTGATCCGAGACACCATCTGTTACGCGAGAGACAGAAACATCCGGTTAATAGTACTAAATTTAGATTTTGAAAAAGCCTTTGATCGGGTCTCGCACCAGTACCTCTTTCGGGTACTGCAAAAAATGGGATTTCCAGAAAGGTTTATAGCTTGGGTGGGATTGCTGTACCGAAGCATTACCAGCAGATTTGTTATTAACGGGCACCTGACAAAAGCAGTGGATATTAACTGCGGTGTTCGTCAGGGCTGTCCGTTATCTGCCCTCCTCTATGTCATCTGTATAGAACCTCTGGCGCAGATCTTGAGAAGGGACCAACGAATCAATGGGGTCGGAATCCCAGGGAGCGGGGGACTTCAGACTAAATGCGTTTTATACATGGACGACGTGAACGTTTTATGCACCGACCTTTCATCTGTCAACAGGACGCTGGACTTGACTGACTGGTTCGGACGGGCCTCTGGGTCAAAACTCAACAGAGACAAGACCCAAGCCCAATTTTATGGACCGTGGACAGCGACTGAAATGACAGGACTCCCCCTGACTGTGACACAGACTGACCAGAGAATACTGGGGGTCAAATTTGACAGGGAGGGGGGAGGGAAAACAAACTGGCCAGACGTGGTAGGGAAAGTAAGACAAAGACTAGGATACTGGGGACTTAGAGGACTGACCATTGAAGGGAAGGTTTTAATCATCAAAGCAGTGATTTTACCCTTGCTTTTACTGATCAGTTCTGTTTTTATCCCTCCAAGGAGAGTGCTTTTAGATCTCGACCGGGCCATCTTTTACTTTTTGTGGGGCTCCAAGTGGGAAAAACTGAGGAGAGACGTGATGAGGAGGCCAAAAGAAAAAGGGGGAAAAGGAGTACCCGACCTACACTTGTTTTTAGGAAGCCGATACGTCGCGCTACACGTGAAATATGCTACAGACCCATCCAGAAACCCCAAGACCACCGCAATGACACGATTCTGGATGGGTTCTTACCTCAGAAGATTGAAGATTTTACCCACTGATCTTAAAGTACCTGTGTCTTTTAACCTGCCACCAGCCTATGCTTTTATTCAGAAGTTTTTTAAGCATTTTAACCTGGAGCAGGAGGAGCTGCAAGTTTTAACCAATCACCGTGTGTTGATCTCTGTTGTGCAGGAGCAGGAACCAGTGAGTCCAGTGCGCGGGCTCGCATTAGGCAAGCCCTCAACAGTTTGGCGCAATGTCAACCACCCCGCTCTTCCAAACAGACTCCGGGACCTGTCATGGATGGTGGCTCACGAGATCCTCCCGGTCAGGTCCGTCATGCACTCCCGGGGCATGTCGGCGCTCTCAACCTGCCCCCGACCTGGTTGTGGCGCGCCTGAGTCGGTGAGGCATCTGCTCTGGGAGTGCAGCGCTGCCGTAGACCAGTGGGCAACGGCCGGCTCCTTACAATTCCCGTACTTGCCAGCAAGGGAGGTCCTTACAGCACAGCTGGTGCTCTATGGGGTGAGCCAGGAAGTAATCAAAAAAGACGACTTTGCCAAGCAGTGGCTCACCCTGGCCTTCAACTGGCTGGCCTGGCCTGGCCTGGGCCCTGGCTGGCTGGCCCTGGCCCTGGCTGGCCTGGCCTGGCCCTGGCCCTGGGCCCTGGTTTCCTGGGCCCTGGTTCAGGCCCTGGCCTGTTTCCTGGCCTGGCCTGGCCCTGTTTGACAATTTTCATGGTTCCATTTCATTTTCAGGCCTATTTTCTTTCATTTTGGCCCTATTTTAGCTGGCCTGGCCTGGCCTGGCCTGGCCTGGCCCTGGCACAAGCTGGCTGGCCCTGGCCCCTGGCTGGCTGGCCTGGCTGGCCTGGCCTGGCCCTGGCCCTATTTCGCCCTGGCTGGCCTCGGCCTGGCCCTGCTTCGCTGTGGCCCTGACTGTTCTTCTTTTCGCTGGCCCTAAGCTCGCCCTGGCTGAAAACCTCTTCCTGGCCTGTTTTCTTCCGGCTGTTCAGCCTGGCTGGCTGTTTCAGGCCTGGCTGGCCCTGGCCTGGCCTGGCCCTGGCCTGGCTATTTCTTCAGCTGGCCTATTTCGCTAAGCTCGGCCTGGCTGGCACTGGCCTGGCTGGGCTGGGCTGTTTCGCTTTGGCCTGGCCTGCCTGGCTGGCTATTTTGGCCTGGCCCTGGCTGGCCTGGCTGGCCTGGGCTGTTTGTTCAAAACATTTTCAGCCTGCCTGGCCTGTTTTCAGACTCGCTGTTTTGTTTGCCTGTATTTTATTTCGACTCGGCTGGCCTATTTCTTCGGCTCAAGCTGTTCAAACAAGCCTGACTCGACTGGCCCTGGCTGGCTGGCCTGACTGGCCCCTGGCCCTGGCCTGTTTGGCCTGGCCCTGGCCCTGGCCCCTAAACTGTTTCTGGCCTATTTCATTAGGCACCATTTCGCTGTTCGCTTTGACCTGGCCTGGCTGGCCTGGCTGGCTGGCTGGCTGGCCTGGCTGGGCTGCTGGCCTGGCTGGCCTGTTTTCAAGCTGGCCCTGGCCCTGGCCTCGGCCTCGCTGGCTGGCTGGCTAAGCTGGCTATTTTGGCCCTGGCTGTTTCGGCCCTTTCGGCCTGCCTGGCCCTGGCCCTGGCTGGCTGGCTGTTTGGCCTGGCCTGGCCCTGTTCCTGGCCTGGCCTGGCTGGCGCATTTCGGCTGGCTGGCCTGGCCTGGCCTGGCTGTTTCTTTCGCCCTGGCCTGGCCTGGCCTGACGCTGGCCCTGTTCATTATTTCATTTCATTTGACTGGCCTGGCCTGGCCCTGGCCTGGCCTGGCCCCTGGCCCTGGCTATTTCAGGCCTATTTCAATATTTCGGCCTGGCCTGCTGAAGCTGGCCTGTTTCTGGCCCTGACTCGCTGGCCTGGCCCTGGCCTGGCCCTGGCTGGCCCTGCTTTCAGCTATTTCGGCCTGGCTATTTCTTCGCCCTGGCCCCTGGCTGACACCTCGGCCTGGCCCTGGCCTGGCTGGCCCTGGCCTGGCACTGGCCTGGCCTGGCCTGGCCCCTGGCCTGGCTGGCTGGCCTGGCTGGCCTGGCTGGCTGGCCTGGCTGGCGCCAGCCTGGCCTGGCTGGCTATTTCTTCTTCCCTGGCTGACCTGGCGACTGGCCTGTTCGCCTGGCCCTGTTTATTTCAGCTGGCCTCACTGGCCCTGGCTATTTCATGCTGGCCTATTTCAAGCCTGGCTATTTCATTGGCTGGCCCTGGCCCTGGCCTGGCCTGACTGGCTATTTCGGCCCTGGCTTCGGCCTCATTTCATTTTCAGCTGCGCTATTTCTTCTTCTTCGCTTCAAGCCTGGCCTGGCCTGGCTGGCTATTTCATTTCATTATTTATTTCTTCAAGCGCTGGCCTATTTCCTGTAACTGGCTATTTCTTCAGCCTGGCCCTGGCCCCTGGCCCTATTTCAGCCTGGCCCTGGCTGGCCTGTTTTCTTTCAGCCTGTGGCCTGGCCCTGTTTTCATTCAAGCGCGGCCTGGCCCTGGCATTTTCATTTCATTTCAGCCTGTTTCAGGCTAATTTGTTCGACTCAGCCCTGGCCTGCTATTTCAGCTGGCCTGGCTATTTCAAGCTGGCTGGCCTGTTTGGCCTGGTACAAACAAGCCTGGCCTGGCTGGCTGGCCCTGGGCCCTGGCCCTGTTTGCCTGTTTCAGCCTGTTTCGGCCTGGCCTGGCTATTTCAGGCTGGCTGGCTCGCTGGCCCTGGCCCTGGCCTGGCCTGGCTGGCCCTATTTCATTTCAGCTATTTCAGGCTGGCTGGTTTGGCTGGCCCTGTTCAGCCCTGGCTATTTCGGCCTGTTTCATTTCAATTTTCAACTGGCCCTGGCCTGGCTATTTATTTCGGCTGTTCAGCCCTGTTTACATTTCAGCTGTTGTTACTCCTGGTACAAGCCGCAGCACCCCCTGCCAGGCTAACTGGCCTCCTCACCCGTTTTCATCTAGCCAGCCTCCGTTTCTTGGCCTCTTCCACCTACCCTGGCTTTATTTCTTCCTCTCCCCCAGGTCCCACTGGCTCTTCCTACCTGGCCCCTAGCCTAACCTCTCTCACCTGCCCAGCCTAGCCTCAGACTCCTTTACCTGGCCCCTAGCCCTAGCTTCTTTCTCCCCCACGGGCCTGTAGCCTCGCCTGCTCCCTCATAGGCGCCTAGCCTCTTTTCCACCACACAAGCTCAGCCTTGGCCTCTCTGCCTCCACTTTGAATTTCCTTCCTTGTATCCCTCACTAGGCCGTAACCCTAACCTTTTCCCCTACCTAGCTCTAACCTTAACCTCTCTCCTTCCACCAGGCCCTAATCCTAACCTTTCCCTCACTAGGCCCTAACCCTAACCTCTTCCCTTAACCTCTC
>BRZM01000027.1:4243593-4458301 GCA_033238685.1 Lates japonicus | reverse complement strand
GGCTCAACAAGGCACCCTGAACCACAACCCCAACCCCAACCCTAACCGAGCCAGTGCCACAGATCCCATTCTCTCCTTCTTTTTCTCCTCCCCCTCCTTTTCCTCTCCCCCCCACCTTCTTTTCAAAAAAACATAAAACTCACAAAGGGTGGGGCTGGGACTTGAACCCTGCCCCACCAGGGGAGAAAGCAGTACCCTTGCCACTAAACCATCTATCAGTGCAGACACACGAGGAACTGCAAAATGTTAAGGTTTTGAGAGAGAAAGAAAGGAGAAGAAGAAAAAAAAAAAAAAAAAAAAAAAAAAAAAAAAAAAAAACACTCCCTTAACCAATCACATACGCTCCCTCCAAAACTTCAGGATGAATGGTCCAATGAAAGTCAGGAACCCATGATTTCAAACACCGATAGGGGGAGAGGCTGTAGGGCGGGACCCCCACTACTTTCCCTCCAATAAACATTTATATTCCCTTAGGCTGTCCATATCTGGTTTCCCTCTGAAGAAGCAACATAGTTGCGAAACGTCAGGAAACTTCTTGCTCTTTTGTATGAACACTGTGTTTCTTTTGATCTATCTTGAGACGGTTATATCAGTTTTAAGTTTTTTTTTAAAAAGATTTTTTCTTATAAATAAAGTAGAATTTTTTAGTCGTTGGTGGAAGGTTCAAACCTGTTTAGGTGGAGGTTTCATGGACTTTTCTTGAAAAACTAACCTAAAAAAAAGGAAAAAAGCAGTCTCACCATCCAGACCCTGGAGACACCATACCCTTGGCGATTCACCAGAAGACCTAGAGGCCCAGGAGAAACCATACCACTGCTCTCCAACTGCAAATACCCCAGGAGAACCTACCAACTACACCACAGCACAGGTAAGGACATTTCTTCCTCGACTAAAAAATATTTATTTATTAACATCTAGATTTTGAAACGCAACATACAATAGAGCAACTGAAAACATGAATGGACAGCCAACACATAGAACACACACACATAACTACACACCAAGACCACTCATGTCACTCACTACACAACCACTTAATAGGTTACAGGAGAGGAGAATGAGACAAATTGGATCAGCACATACAGGAACACATAATTGGGCACAAATACCTGGCCCGCTCACCCACCCACCCGACGCAGAGACCCGACATACCAGTAAATTATACTTTAAACTCCTACAGGCTATACATCATAAACAAATTATCAACAGTGCCATAACCACTAACACATTCCCCCAAGGTATGATGAGACAAGTGACAAGACTAACAGACTTCATAAAACCAGCAGCCCCCACAGAACAGACTCGAACACAGGTCAGAGAAAACACCATCAACTGGATGACAAACAATATGCAGATCCTTCTACAACATTACTCATCCACCATTACAGCACTTAGCAATACCCCACAGAGTCCACAAGCACTACAGATAGCTATTGGATGGGCTAAGAAGAGATACACACACAAACTCACCCAGGAAACCATACATACAGCAGAACACATTTTAGGATTTCACCATCAACACTCGACAGAGCCCCCTAACTCTTCTACGGGAACAAATCCCCCCGGACAACAGGAACATACAGACACTCGACTCCATACACAAATAAACACCGCAGAGGACCAATTTCCACCACTTCCCAGACCACAGGCACCACACAAACTCACTCTGTACTTGGGACCACGGAGTTCCTTAGCAGAAGAAGTAGCCAGACTACACGAGAACAACCCGACACCTGCAGCTTCTCTCCCTGGACCCCTTGGTCCGCCTTATCCCCCCCCCCCCCCCCCCTCAACCTCCCCAACCTGAGGGTGCCCGGCCACCAGTGGGAGGCCCCCGAGAAGACTCTGGGCTCCTCAGGGACCCAGACCAAATTCCGTCATTGCCCCAACCCTCCACCCTACTTAATAGACAACCCATTTCTTCAACACCCTTACCACCCAGAACCAAAATCAATCAACTGTCAAGATCCAAACAAAGTACATTATCAAATACAGTACTTCTATCCCCTATCCACCCCATAAAAAGCCAAGTCGGGGGTCCAGTGGTCCCCCTTCAACCTCCTTCGGGAACACAACACAACCCCCCCCAGCATACAGCAGAAACACACATACCACCACCCGATCCACAACCTCCAACAGTCCCCCAGGACTTACCAACACCCACATTATGGGCCAAAAGACAGGAAGTGGCAGCCCAAGCACACAACCAATTAGGAACAACAACAACATCACCCACAGAGGACCAACCCATCACAATAAACAAAAACAAATTTAACTACTCAAATGTTCCAGTTAATCTGCCAGATAATATTGACAATTCCCAACCTCTCCCTGTAGGTGGCACTGGGGCGCGGGACCAGATTGGGTCCGGGCAGTTTGCAGATCCAGCAGAACAGGGCCTACCTAGACCTAAAGGGGAGGAAAAAATGATGAGTGGATCAAATCAAGTCAACATGACTGCAAAAGTAACCACGCCTGAATCTTCCTCTTACAATAACTCTGCTGCTGCATTACTGCCAGACCCATACCCCCGGGCCCCATCCACCTCAGGTTTTGCAAATCAGAACTTCCTATGGACAAATCTTTACAAACCCACCTACCACCTTGCCCGCCCGAACAGAAAACTACAGGATTGGCACATTAAAGCCCAAAAACCGGTTGTAGTCCTGGGGGACTCCAACATAAACAGAATTCCACCACACACGAACATAAACATCCAACTGGACAGCTACCCGGGCGCTCACATCTACCACCTTCTTAAAATAATGGAAAAAACACCTATTCACCCACACACAAAAGTTCTCATCCTCTCCATAGGATTGAACAATAGAGACCAGGACCCAAAGCAAACATCCATAAAACAACTCCGCACACTTTACAAACAGGCTACGTCCACCTTCCCGAATGCAGACATTTACATCCCCAAGATAAATTATTCTTCCAGCTTGACACCAGAACAACAAAATAACCTTCACATCTTAAATACCATGATCACTACACACTTTAGACACTTGACAAACATCCCCCCGGATCAATTCAACACAGAAAAAGACAACATACATTGGAAAAAAGATACAGCAAGATCCATCTTCGAGAGCTGGTGCAGACAACTGGATTTATAAGAACATCAGAACCGAACCAGGACATACCCCGCACACAACTTGATGACTCAAACACACACCAGCAGCACTTTACACAACAACCACAGGATGGCGCGTGCCCCAAACCGGAACCCACAATTCTAAACTTATCCAAACTATTCACTCCAACAGCAGCACAGATCACCTTACTAGAGAAAGGCCTCACCTTCATCCCCAGGCCCCAGACCTATGACCGGGAGGAACTTCAAAGGGACCTACACCGCTTTCACAGAAGGTTAAAGTTAACGGACCATTTCCATTGCCGGAACCAGTCATCTTCCAACCCATTCACACACCCGTCCAGCTGGGAACCTATGGACTCCCAGCTGGACGTTAGAATACATACACTCATAAAACTGGACAATCAAGCCCTACGCTCCCATAGACCACCTAAGGACCTCCCGGACAACCTATCCAGGGAGGAGCGTAGGGCCCTGAATCAATTGATTAAGCACCCCAACATAATAATAAAACCAGCAGACAAAGGATCGAAAATAGTTATCATGGATAGACAACAATACTCACTGGAAGCACACAGACAATTGACAAATATAAACCATTATAAACCCATTCCACAATCTATGCAATTGACAACACAAAACAAGCTCCGCACAATCATACAGACCCTCTATGAAAAAAAGTACATCACTAGCAAACAAAAAGATTTCTTATACGGACCGGACAACCCATGCCCTAGACAATTCTATCTCCTACCTAAAATTCATAAAGAACCCCAGACATGGACCATTCCCTTTGAGGTTCCTCCTGGTCGTCCCATAGTCTCAGACTGCAACAGCACCACTTATAACATTTCACAATTCATTGACCATTACCTAGGGCCCCTTTCTACCAGGTATTCCAGCTACCTGAAAGATACTTAGGACTTTTTAGACAAAATCAGATCCATGACGGTACCCACTAATAGCCACCTATTCACAATAGACATAGACAGCCTATACACTAATATACACACACAAACAGGTTTAAATTCCATCAAGAACATCTTTCAAAAATATCCAGACAGCATTAGACCAGATCAAGAACTTTTGAAATTACTAGAACTCTGTCTAACCAACAACGACTTCTGCTTCAATAACAATCACTATCTTCAAATGAACGGAACGGCCATGGGGCAGAGGTACGTGCCGTCCTATGCAAACATTTACATGAGCGAGTGGGAGCGGGAGGCCTTATTAAAATGCACATTACAACCCACTTTCTACTTCCGATTCCTGGATGATATCATAGGAGCTTGGCCACATGATCCAAAAGAATTCCCTAACTTCATCAATACACTCAATAACCATCACCCACTTATTAAAGTTAAATACACTATTCACCCTACCCAGATAAACTTCCTGGACACCACGGTTTTCTTTACCCCAGTCGACAATAAGAATAAGAAAATACTTACCAAGGTCTTTTTCAAACCTACAGACACCCATGCTCTCTTACATAAATCCAGTTATCATCCCAAACATACATTTAGCAGTATAATAAAATCACAGATCATTAGGTTCCATAGAATTTCTTCACTCACACAGGACTTCCACAAAGCAGTTTCCATTCTATTCAGAGCTCTACGCCACAGAGGATACTCAAAACGATACCTCAGAACCATCAAAAATCAGACCCTGGCCTCCTTTGCTCCCACTCGCTCAAATCATATAGATCATGCAACACCTACAAATACATCAACCCTCTCCAGCCGGGGAAACCCCTTGGACCGATCCCCCACTGTTCAACTCCCCCTAATCCCCTACCCGAACCAGGGTTTGTATCCTTTCCCTTCCCCCACCCCAACCCCGAATGGCGAACATGTCCCCCTCACAGCAGATCCAAACCCTAACACACACACACTAACAATTCAACACATACACACACAGACACAAACTCGCCATAACCACACTACCCCCCATCTTGAGGTCTCCAATAACGATGAACAACAAATAATCCCCTTTGTTTCCCGTTTTTCACACTGTACAATAGGTCTGCACCGGCTCATCAAGATTAACTACCAGAACATACAAGCAGAACATCCACCCCTACAAAATCACAGGATAATCTCAGCCTTCCGTAGAAACAAAAATCTTAAGGACAAATTAATCAGATCAGAATTCACAACCCGCATAAATAAACAACCTACAAAATATGACACTCTCTACAAAACAAGAAAATTCATTTATAATCATTGCACAAACACCGGACATCCAATAATAGATTCCTACTCCTTACAATCGAGTAATATCATCTATGCCATCACCTGCACTCACTGCAATAAACACTACATAGGAGAAACAGGCTACAATTTACTTACCCGTCTTAAACAACACCTTTGGGCCATTCGGAAAGGTGGACGGAGCACCACACTAATCACACATTTCCAAACACACCACGTAAATAACTTAACAATCACAGGCCTAGAAGGAAATGACCGCTGGACCCCAGGACAAAGGAAAAGGACAGAAAGCACCTGGATCAAGAAACTTGGTACCCTAACCCCCACAGGACTTAATGACAAACCCTAAACAATAGCATCATATCAATCCTGGATACAGACCAACAATGCCCCCGCAAAAGATGGGGGGACATGTTGGGATTTGATCCCTGCTCCCCCGGAGCCGGGGATGGGGTTCAAGCCCCAGCGCTATACACACAATCTAAGAAACTAGAAGCACATTCACCCTACATGACATAGAAACCACAACAATAAACAAACAACAACCATATCACTAAACAAACAAAACAAAAGCCCCCCCGCCAACATGCTTAGACATACACACAGGGGACCCCAACAAAAGGTGGCCGGGCCACAGAAGGTTTGGAACCCGGCTCTCCCACAGGAAACTTGCCGACTCTAACCACTACCCTATACCACCCAGACAGCCCTGACGTCACATTGGACCTTCATAACACTACCTCACCTACTTGACCAATAAAAACACATAACAACATTCTCTCCTTTTACTTTCCTTGATGAGTTTATTGATTGATTTTAACTTTTTATTGGTTTAACCCCCCCCTTTCCTAACTTGTCCTAACCTTAACATACCTAGGCAACCACTCAGTTCCCATTACCACCCCCTTGCCCCAATCCCAACCTGATCCCCCAATAGGCCCTAACCCTAATCTCAGCTCAGACCTGACCCTGACTCTAACCTCCTTCTGTTCCGGATTCTCGCCTTAGCCCTCCTCATCCCACAGGACCCTAACCCTAACTTCTTTCTCTACCTAGCCCTAACCATAACCTTTTCCCTACATTCTTCCTAGCCTCTCTCTCCACACCCAGATTTCAACTCTGGCAGCCCTCCGCCAGATTTCTTCAGCCTCTTTACCTCCACACATTTATTCTTCCCCTACAGGTCCCACCCCAAACTCTTTCCCCTGGCCCCTGCTTGGCCTCTCTTTCCTGCAGCCTAGCTGGACTCTTCCCCTCTACAAGCTATTTCATGGCACTTACCCCCCACTTGAACAACCCTTTGTCTCTGGGCACATGGCCCTAGCCTCTTCCCTACCTGGCTCTAGCCTTGGCCTCTCCTCACAGGCTGGCCTGTGGCCTTCCTCCTGCATTTCATATGGCCTCTTCTGCCTGGGCTCAAGCGCCAGCCTCTCTCAGCCCGCAGATTTCAGTCCTGGCCAGCGCCACTCCTGGAATTTCTTTGGCCTCACCGCGGCCTCTCACCACCAATTTCTTCAGCCTTTCCTCCATGAATTTCAGCCCTAGCCTCTTGTAAACCTCTCTCCCCACAGGCACACAAGCGCCCCCATGTCCCCACTTTCATTTCTTCCCTAGCCTCTTTTCCTAAACTAGCCTAGCCTCCTCCCCACAATTTCTTTGCTTCCAGCCCTAACCTGGCCTCGACCTTAACCTCCGTGCCCCCCACCTGGCCCTAACCATGACCCATCACCCCCCCCCCCCCCAGGAGACTAGATACAAGTCGCAGGGGGCACCCCTGGATCCCCACCCGAGAGGTGGGATGGTTACAGAAGGGGCCTCATATGGTTTATTTTATTGTTTGTGGAGTCTGCATGTTTGTAGTTTTTTTAATTAATAAATTAATTAATTTAATTTAAAATTTAATTAAAATATCTACCTTCACCTTTGCATGGCGTGGTATTGGAGCACTTTATCTTTTAGCACTTATTTTACAAAAATTCTTATGTATGTTTTTATATTGCTCTTTTTAAATTATAGAGTTTATTTCCCTATTTATCTCTTTTTTTTATTATTTAAATTTTGACGTTTGCATGCTATATAAAGAAAAGAGAAAAAAAAAAAAAAAAATGTTTTTATAATGCTTTTTCTGGGCACCCTCCCATTGGTAGGCCCCCTGCGACACTTAGAGATGAGATTTGGAAAAGGTACTGCGGGGATTGGGCTTGGGCAGGCCTCGAACCCCGTTCTCCTGGGGGAGAGTCAAGGGCCTTGGCCTCTGGACTACAATCCCCGCAGACACCCCACTAACATATTAAATGCCTATTTTACCATCCCCTTAGTTTTTTTTTTTTTTTTTTTTTTTTTTTTTTTTTTGATGTGTGTATGTATGTATATATGTATATATAATTATCCCTGAGCCTGGGCCTTCGGGGGCCGGACATAGGGGAACCACATACATGTTTCTTTCTCCACATCTTAAATTATCAGTGTATTAATTCCTAATTAAGTTATTGTTTTATATATATATTAACATAGATTATAAGTATAAATATTAACTGTATCTAGCATCTGCGTAGTTTTGTTGTCTTAACAGTTGATTTGCTAAGCACATCTTACATTTTGCATGCCACACATTAAGATTTTCCAATTAACAAATCTTTTATGTTTTTTTTTTTTTAAATATATATTTATTTGTTATTTATTTTATATATATATACACGTCTTATCTATATTGATATTGTTTATAATAATTGGGTATGGTTAGTTGGGTGGCATATAGCCAGCGAGGGTCTTAAAATCAAGATATGGAATATATTTTTTTTTTTTTTTTTTTTTTTTTTTTTTTTTTTTTTTTTAAATATATATTTATTTATTATTTATTTTATATATATATACACACGTCTTATCTATATTGATGTTGTTTATAATAATTGGGTGGTTGGTTGGGTGGCATATAGCCAACGAGGTCTTCAACCCTAACCCCAACCCTAACTCCCTAACCCTAACCCTAACCCTAACCCTAACCCTAACCCTAACCCTAACCTCTAACCCTAACCCTAACCCTAACCCTAACCCTAACCCTAACCCTAACCCTAAATAATATCTTATTGATCATCAGTAACCCTAACCCTAACCCTAACCCTAACCCTAACCCTAACCCTAACCCCACCCTACCCTAACCCTAACCCTAACCCTAACCCTAACCCTAACCCAGTGACTGGTTTTGTCCTGACTGTGGGAAGAGTTTAAGAGGAGTGAACTCATCCACCCATTATCTTTACTGTTTATCTTTTAGGGTTGTAGGGAGCTGGAGCCAATCCCACTGACACTGGGTGAGAGAAGGGTCAACTGACAGACTAGCAGTCTGTCACAGGACTGACCCTACAAAACAACTATTCACACTCACACCTACAGTCACCAATGAACCTGCAGGTCTTTAATTGTGGAAGAAGTGGAGTATCTGAGAACCCACCCAGGACCAGGGAGAAATATGTAAACTCCACACAGAAAAGTCTTGGGAAACCAGGGTTCAACACAGAACTGCCTTCCTTTTGACAAGGCTAATCCACTGCACCGCTGAAGCAATTCTAGTAAACTCAATATGAAATGTGGTTGGAGCTGAAAAACAGACTGAACATAGCTTATATTAAAATCCATATTTACTGTATTTCGTCATCATGTCCCATAAAGAGAAAAACAGAGTCACAACAGTAAGATTTATTTTGTTTTTTTCTCTCAGATCTACAATAATAAAGACTGTCTGTTTCACAGTGCAAACACATCAATATATTTACACCTGTGCACAGGTGAAGGCAAGGTGTGAGACATTCTCAGACCTCAAAATCCACATTTTGTCATGAAACTGAAAATACTAGCCGAAGAGATGAAGACAAGAGGAGGAGGATGTACACAACTGATCAATGATTTGTTAGGTTTAGTTTTACTTTAATTGAATATTTTCACTCATTTTCCATCAAATATCACTTTTAACAACAATAGTGTTCATGATCAAAGTTTTAAAACAAACCTTAACAATAAAAACATGTTGTTTCTGCTCTCTCCGGGTTGTCAAAGCATCTGTCATTGTTTTGTAAAACTTTGAAATTAGGAACAGTTTAGGAAAAATCTTTAAATGGGCAAGGTTCCTAAGAAGATGTTAAAATCACCTGAACGGGTGTTGAACTCCGCTCATATATTTTTATGAGTTACTGACTGAGGATCGCTGTATATTGATCGAGATTCTGTGTATTGACTGCTCTAATAATTTGATCTGACACATTTTACATTAAATATGAAAATGATGTTTTGTTAATGATCTTGTTGCATCATCACCTCTCGTTTTTCCTGTTCAGCTGAAACTGTTGATTTTAATCAGAAGAAATAAAACTTTTTTCTTCTACTAATATCCACACACAGTCCTTCACTGCACATTTAAAGAACGTTCAAATAATGTCTAAATAATATCTTATTGATCATCAGTAACCCTAACTCCTAACCCTAACCCTAACCCTAACCCTACCCTACCCTAACCCTAACCCTAACCCTAACCCTAACCCTAACCCAGTGACTGGTTTTGTCCTGACTGTGGGAAGAGTTTAAGAGGAGTGAACTCATCCACCCATTATCTTTACTGTTTATCTTTTAGGGTTGCAGGGAGGTGGAGCCAATCCCACTGACACTGGGTGAGAGGAAGGGTTTAACTGGACAGATCAGCAGTCTGTCACAGGACTGACCTACAAACAACCATTCACACTCACACCTACAGTCACCAATGAACCTGCAGGTCTTTGGACTGTGGAAGGAAGCTGGAGTATCTGGAGAGAACCCACCCAGGACCAGGGAGAACATGTAAACTCCACACAGAAAAGCCCTGGGAAAACCAGGGTTCAAACACAGAACCGTCTTCCTTTGACAAGGCTAACCACTGCACCGCTGTGCCACCCCAGAGTAAACTCAATATGAAATGTGAGTTGGAGCTGGAAAAAAACAGACTGAACACAGTTTAATAAAATCCATATTTACTGTATTTCTGTCATCATGTCCCATAAAGATGAAAACAGAGTCACAACAGTAAGATTGATTTTTGTTTTTTTTCTCTCAGATTCAATAATAATAAAGACTTGTCTGTTTCTCACAGTGCAAACACATCAACATATTTACACCTGTGCACAGGTGAAGGTAAAGGTGAGACATTTCCTGTAGACCTCGTGGTATCCACACTGTCATGAAACTGAAAATACTTTCAGTCAGAAGAGATGAAGACAAGAGGAGGAGGATGACACAAACTGATCAATGATTTGTGTTAGTTTAGTTTTATTTTCTAATTGAATATTTTCACTCATTTTCCATCAAACATCACTTTAACAACAATAGTGTTCATGATCAAAGTTTTAAAAACAAACCTTAACAATAAAACATGTTGTTTCTGGTTTCTCCGGTTGTCGTTTAATCTGTCATTGTTTCTAAAACTTTGAAATTAGGAACAGTTTAGGAAAAATCTTTTAAATGTAAGAAGGTTCCTACAAAAGATGTTAAAATCACCTGGAACGGGTGCTGAACTCCGTCTACAGTATTTTATGACATTGACTGAGTGACTGCTGTATATTGATCGATCTCTGTGTATTGACTGCTCTAATAAATTTGATCTGACACATTTTACATTAAATATGAAAATGATGTTTGTTAATGATCTTGTTGCATCATCACCTCCTCGCTTTTTCCTGTTCAACAGCTGAAACTGTTGATTTTAATCAGAAGAAATAAAAACTTTTTCTTTCATTGGTCCACACACAGTCCTCACTGCACATTTAAAGAATGTCTAAATAATGTCTGGCCTGTTTCACTGGCCTGGCTGCTGTTCAGCCTGGCTGGCCTGTTGCAGGCCTGTTTTCAGCTGGCCTGGCCTGGCCTGTTTCAGTGGCACGGCCTGGCTCGCTGGCTGGCCTGGCCTGGCTGGCTGGCTGACCTGGCCCTGACAGCCTGGCCCTGGCCTGTTACAGCACAGCCTGGCTGGCCTGGCCCTGGCCCTGGCCTGGCTATTTCAGCCTGGCCTGGCTGGCCCGCCCTGGCCTGGCCTGGCCTGGCCCTCAGCTTATTTATTTCTTCAACCTATTTTTCAGCCTGACCTGGCCCTATTTCAGCCTATTTCTTGACCTAACTTCCGTTCTCCTGAAGTCAAAGGCCTCTGATTACAATCACAGACACCCACTAACATATTTAATGCCTATTTTACCATCCCCTTAGTTTTTTTTTTTTTTTTTTGTTGTGTGTGTATATATGTATATATGTATATATAATTATCCCTGAGCCTGGGCCTTCGGGGGCCGGACATAGGGGAGCCACATACATGTTCTTTTCTCCACATCTTAATTTATCATTGTATTAATTCCTAATTAAGTTATTATTTATATATATATAAATTAACATAGACTATAAAAATATAAATAATCTTAACTATCTAACATCTGCATGGTTTTGTTGTCTTAACAGTTGATTTGCTAAGCAAACATCTTACATTTTTTTATGCATGCCACACATTAAGATTTCCAATTAACAAATCTCTTATGGTTTTTTTTTTTTTTTTTTGGTTTTTTTTGCATGGTTGTCGTGTGCTCTTTTTTTATATATAAAAAAACATCCTCAGGTGGCCCCCTTACACTGGAAGACCCCCCTTCCACTTAGAGACATAGGTGGAAAAGGTGCTGCGGGGATGGAGGTGGCCAGGCCTTGAACCCCAGGCTCCTGTGGGGGAGTCCAGGAGCTTGTCCTCTGGACTACAGTCCCTGCAGACAAATTAGCCATACATGTTAACCCCACTTCATTTTCCCCCTTCACCCGGGGGGGGGGGGGGGGGGGGGGTGTGTATATATATATATATATATATATGTGTGTATATATGTATATATATATATATATATATATATAACATTTATTTTTTTCTATTTATTTAAATATTTATTTATTTGTTTATTTTATATATATATACACGCGTCTTATCTATATTGATGTTATTTATAATAATTGGGTGGGTGGTTGGGTGGCATATAGCCAACGAGGTCTTAAAATCAAGATATAGGAATATACTTATTCATCAGAAAACCCCCTTTTTTTTATTTTCTCTTTATAGATATACTTCTCATCCTCACTCTTCTGTCCTTAGATCTGTTCCTCCCTCCCCACCCTCTCCCACTCCTCCTCAAAAAATTAGATCTGTAGGCCAGAGCACTGAGGCTCAACAAGGCACCCTGAACCCCAACCCTAACCCTAACCCTAAAAATTAAACATGTTACTGTGAACAGCTGTGTTACGTTACAGAGTTAATGAGCCTGACAGGAATGACGTTAATGCTAATGCTAAGATAACTCAGCTCCTTTACAGGAATCACTCACCGAGTTTTACAGGACCAGGTTCTCCAGGAGTCTTTTCCTCTCTCGCCACAGGAAGGTGCTGTTCTGTTCATTAAATCAAATGTATGAGTCACATCTCCAGTCTCTGATGTTTCCTGACCTTTGAAATAATTCTGGTATCTGTGAGGGATTTTAGGGAGAGGGAGGGGAGGAGAGAGAGGAGTAGCACCATCAGGAGGGAAATTGAATGAGAATCCAAACTGAGTTTGTCTGAGAACGGACTCATTAAATCCAGGTAAGTTTGTGTCCTGACATCAGTCTGCTCGTCCGTTAGTTTGTGTTTTAATGAAAACTTCTTCCTCCTCTGAAACTAACACAGTAACTAACAAACAGAGGCAGTGCTATTCCAGCAGCTCCCAGTAAAATCACTGTGTTTGTCAGTGGAGTCTGGTAGTGATATATAGAGATGTTTGAGGTTAAACTGGTTAATAAAAAGCTCTGTCTTTGTAGGAATCCTGTCCATAATGTTGAAGAACAGTCTGAGTGTCAGAGACACAAACAGCTTTAGTGGACAGATACTCAGGTGGATGAAATGATAGCAGCAGTTACCTGCAGAGGCCTCGCTCCACGTTTGACCGTCTCAGCGGTTTCACAGTTCACTGGTCAATAACGTGATTAAATGGATTAACCACCACACCCTGTCACTTTATATTCACTTTAAACAAACATCAGTTTAGATTCTGTGGCTCTTCAGCTCTGACTTTAACCACACTGAACAGCTTGAAAACGCTCTTTGACTTAAATTGGAGTAAAATGTTTTTCCCGCGCGTTTCCTCCTGAATTGAATCCAGTCTGAACTAATGAGTGTTTCCAGCTTAGTGAGTTAATCCGTGTGTGTGTGTGTGTGTGTGTGTGTGTGTGTGTGTGTGTGTGTGTGTGTGTGAGCACACACTCCGACTGTTCCTCTGTTAAACTTTGTCAACCTGAATTTAAACAACATGACATTACAACACACCACAGCACAGTTACACACCTGACTCTAAACTAGCACAATGAGCCTGACACGCGCCCAAACACCTGACGGCAGCGACATGATCTACCTGACAGACATCACTCACCTGTCCAGGTGTGTTTCCAGCTCCTTCTGTCGTTGGACCGATCGTCCCGGTGTCTCTGAACCGGTTTCTCTATTCAGACCCGCCATCACGCAACCTGCACCGACCGTTAAGCGCGCCAAGATGTGCAATTTACGGCGTCTGATGTCACTCTTAAAGCTGGAGTGCGCATGCGGTGATGCATTCAAGGACCACGGGAGGGTCGGAAAAACCAAAACTTTCCTCTAACAGAAATATTTGGTGAAACTCCGACAGAATCAGATTTATTTAGTTAAGCATTTTCTCAGATGTGTATTTTCTGTAAACAGCGTTGTAAACTGACTGTAACCTTTCCTCCTCATTGTTTGTCCTTTCATAGACTCACTGATCTGAGTGTAAAATAATATTCTTCTCCGGTTTGTCTGTTAGGTTTCTGGTACAGAAACTCAGTGCTTTTCCTGTGTTTATATAACTGGAACTTTTTCTCCAGGCTCAGTCCTGAGTTCTTAACAGGCTCACAATAAATCACATTATCCCTCACTGTCTCATTGACATTAATGTCTGGATGTTATCAGGTTCTGCTTTCTGCACCAAATCACATCTTTTACATTTTTGAACAGAACCCAGTTTCCTCAACTTCTACATCAAACATGGTTTCCAGAAACCCAGCAGACATTTTGATTCCCAGTTCAGAAACACCAAACACTACAGGTGAACAGGGTAAAAACTTTAACATATATCACCATGAAATGTCCCCACCTGATTACTGACATTAAGACAATTATTTTTTATATTTCAAGTTTTCTGAAATTTCATGTTTACATATGTTAATTGCGTATTATCTAATTAAACAAGCACTAATTTATATGAAGAAATTAGAACATTAAAAAGGCAGGTTTAAACTTCTTGTTTCATTTTGTTGACAGAGGCAGAAGTTTTTACAGAGGATTTTTAATCTCTTTTATGACTTTATAAATCAGAGCAACAGCCATAAAACAATTAATTTTCATCATACAGGAATAAAAAGTTGTATAAATCAGGCTGTGAATAAAATATGATCAAACCCCTCAATATAAGCCTTCAGAATATAAGTAAGAATAAAACCTGAAATTTTGATGTATTTAAGAACTCAGGTGGAAATCAGTCTGCTGTGTCTCATCATTCAGCAGCTTGAACATATCAACATGTCTAACATCCCTAAACTTTACCTGAACAATCTTTATGATATTATAAGGTTTACTCTCTAAAGTGCCTTGAGATAATGTATGATATTATTCACTGTTATTTAAATAAAATTGAATTGAAAAATAGTTCCCACTCATTTCAAATTAATTTTCTTTCTGATAAAAAAAACATGGATGTGACAGTAAATAATTCATGATAAATTAACGTACACTCTGTATTTGAGTTTGTAAGATGGACAGTCTTTACTGAGGAACACTGAAGATACGATCTATAATCCATAATAACACACTCAGCTGATGGAAAGGATTTCAGCAGGTAGTGTGGTTATCAGTCATGACTAACACCCAACAACATGTTCAGTCCACGTGCATCCAAAAGATGCAGCTGGTACAGTCCTGTACTATTGTCTGGTAAAGTAGAGAAGAGGAAACTAATGATCTGTTCATTTCTCCAGCATCATGACAGTTTGTTTTTACCAGTGAAATCAAACCAAACCAGCCTCAACACACATCTGATAGAAGTGACCCTGTAGACACATGAGCTGAGAGGGGGAGTCCATCTCTATAACGGTGCCTTGGTCCATCACCATGACCCTGACAACACAGAGACAAAAAAGACCAGTCAGACGAGTCAGAGAGACCAGTCAGAAGTCTGTCTCCACAGAGGAGTCTTGGTAAATCACAAAGACAACACAGGTTAGAGGGAGTCGGTTAAGAATTGTGACAGAGAAAAATAAACTTTGATGGAGCTCAGTAAAAACATCTGCTATCCTAAGAATGACTTACTGTATAAACTCAGAGTCTGACGTGTAAAAAGGAGATCAGTTCCCTTTAAATCCACGAAGTCCCTCATGGATTTTTACAGTGCTGAACTCACCTGCTGCAGGTATTTCATGAGACATCAACTTTAGATTGTGAATAGTCTAATGACAGAACATTTCTGTTGATAGTTCTGCCTGACACTAGATTACTGATAAGACTCTACTGTTAATATCATCCTATATAGTCCTGCACAGACCTCAATATGCAGGAAATGAAAAACTACACACATCTGACAACAAGAAAAAGGAATAAATCCAAATGAAAACAGGACAGAAATAACTGACCCTAAACAATGACATGACAGCTGCAGGTGTGATCCTGCTGACAGCACAGGTGCTACCTGCTGTAGTCCATGATGGTGTTGAGGCGGTGCGCAATGGTGAGGACTGTACAATCATCAAACTGAGTACGAATGGTGGACTGGATCAGCTGGTCTGTCTTCAAGTCCACAGCTGCTGTGGCTTCATCCAGAACCAAGATCCTGGTCTTCCTCAGCAGAGCTCTGGCCAAACACAGCAGCTGTCGCTGACCGAGACTACAGACAAACACATCAGAGCTTCATGACCTCTGATCTCTAACTCTTAACCTGAAGCAGCTCCTACAACATGTTCTCCACAAAGTTTCATCCATCCATTATCTGGTCACAGGGGATTGAAGCCAATACTATGTTTCATGGCATGATCAATATATCTCCTCAGCAAATATAATGACATCTGATCCACCCTAACCCTAACCCATGATCAGCTCCTCCTGCACAGCAAAATCAAAAGTGTTAGATTTTCAGTGTTAGAGTTGAAAGTAAAAATATAGAGTCATTTCAACTCTTGTTAAAGTCTAATTCAACTACAAGATAGCTAATCCTCAGACAGTGTCAGTGTTGATACAGAGAGTTAAATGACATACTCTACTAACAACTCTACAGAGTTGATTTCACTAGATAGCCATTGTTATTGCCAGAGGTCCAACGTATCTGTTTTTTTCCAGCTTGGAGGTGGGAGACCAGCCAGCTATTGTCTTTATTTTTGACTGGACGTGACCAGACAACACTCCAATTGTGGCCAGGAGCATTGATGTGTGTACATCTAATCTTAAATTACCTACCCAGTACTATTTATTGTAGCTGGTGGTTTATGCTAAATATCCCGGTTGCTTACGTAGCATAAGCTAATCAACTCGTCATGTACCGCCTAAATAATTGAAAAGAATAAACCTCTATCACATGTGTTGCTAAGTGAATTAATGGATCTAGTAACATTTTGCTCATGGGGAAAATAGCAGTTAGCAGTCCATTGGTCCCTTACGGCAACAGAACTGTGAGGTAACAAACCCGGGCTTTTCTGTGTGGAGTTTGCATGTTCTCTCTGTTCTCTCCAGGTTCTCCAGCTTCCTCCCACACACATGCAGGTTAACTTATGACTCTAAATTGCCCATAGGTGTGAATTACAATGTGAATGGTTGTTTGTCTCTATGTGTTGGCCCTGTGATGGACTGGCGATCTGTACAGGGTGTACCCCACCTCTCACCCAATGACAGCTGGGATAGGCTCCAGCCCCCCCACAACACTTAACGGATAAGCAGTATAGATAATGGATGGATGGTACTTTTAAAATACAGATCAACTCTACAAAGAGTTAAATATTGAGTTCAATTTTACACCCTCTACAGTGTTAATACAGCAGTAACTCTGTTCAGTGTTAAAAAGAATATATGGATAGTGTTAACTTGTGACACTACACACTAGTGTTGTATAAATTCAACACTCACCTGTGTTGACTACTGTTAAATGTTAACTATTGAGAGAGTTGCTGCAACTCTGTCATAGTGTGAAGTATTTAACACTTCCAGAAGTGTAGTTTTAACTCCATGTAGTGTGGACCAAGATAGACACTTTCAAAGTGTTGAATTTAACTTAATAGGTGTTCAATTAAAACTGCTGATTTTGCTGTGTGCCTGATAACTCACCTCTACTGTCACTGCACACCTGTACTCATCAGGGTTAGGGTTAGGACTTCCACATGCTGATTCTCCCAATGAAAAATCTCACAACACATGTGGTGTGATGTTTAGTCAGTAGGTTTGATAGTATTGTAAAGCCTTTATTATCAGCAGACTGAGCTGTGTGAAGTCTGATACATGCCCTGAGGTCATGTTGTGGTGTGTTCATGTTCCACATCACCTCCTGGTGTTGGGTAATAATTATAAATCACTCCCTGGGATTGATCAAATAAATGTGCTGTAGGTGAGTCTACCTGAGGTTCTCTCCTCCTTCACAGCACTGATGGTTTAGTTTTTGTGGCAGTGCTGACACGAAGCTGCCGAGGTGAGCCAGATCCAGGGCTTTCCACAGGTCCTCATCTGAAAAGGCATCGAAGGGGTCTAAGTTCATCCTCAGAGAACCAGAAAACAGCACCGGGTCCTAGACATGAAAGGTCAGAGGTCACTTTAAAGCCTTTCACTGGTACAATAAAACAAACAAAACACAGAACAGTCCACATCATTACTCAACTGGACACCTGGCCACAGCATTCACCTGTTCATCAGCCATGATAGTGAAACTAAGTTCTAAATATAAAACCAGATGAATGTGTGTGTCCACTGATACCTGCTGAGAGATGGATTAACTGTGAGATGGTGTCTGTTCATTCAGTAAAATGTGTTTATTTAGCACTGACAGATTTTTAATGACATCATGTTTCCTACTGCACATGTTCATGACACTGTCTGTGTAAAGTACTCACTGCATACTGTAATAACTGTAAAGTACTCACTGCATAATGTAATAACTGTATCAAGTACACAATGCATAGTGTCAGTATGTAAAGAGAAGTGCAGTACATGTACTGTAGTATTTGGAGTACTGACCTGAGGAATGATGGTGATTCTGGATCTGAGATCATGAAGGCCGATCTGAGCAATGTTGATCCCATCGATAAAAATCTGTCCCTTTGCTGCCTCCAGGATCCTGAACATTCCCAAAGCAAGAGAAGATTTTCCAGCTCCTGTTCTTCCAACAATCCCCACCTTAAAATTCAGAAACTTCATCAATAAGTAGTCAAAGGATACCAGTATTTATTACTGTCATAAAACTGTAACTGACTACAGCAGAAGTATTAACTTTAACACTTTTCTTTTTTGTTTTTAACTCTGAGTGTTTATTTCATTCCTGACATATTTCTGTTGGTTTGTGATGGCTAATAGTTTTAATAGTTTTGACTCTGATCTCTGCTGACCTTCTCTCTGTTCTGGATGTTGATGGAGATGTCCTTTAAGGCCCAGTCCAGACCTTTACGGTACTGCAGTCCATAATCTTCAAACTGGATGGTTCCTATGGTCGGCCAGGCAGCCGGCAGCACACTGCCCTCCAGGGTCCACGGTGCCTGGGGAGACACATCAGGTCAGGGGGCGTGTACGAGCAACACAATCAAACACATCAGTGAGGAAAAACTAAAGACACTGTAGAAACAGTCAATAATAAAACATTTCCCGCAGCTTTAGTTAAGTAAACACTGTTACCAGTTTGTGAGGCCTCATTGATCAAAACATGTGAGAAGATCTACTGTTGTGCAAAGAACTGTCTGTACAAACAAGAAAATGTGTATTTAACACAACTTCACACACTGAGCAGTGATAAATGTTCTATATTCACCTCGTCAAATATGGAGAACCACAGCAGCCCAGGAGTTGTATTATGTATAATTACTTCACAGATGAGATTAAAACACTGTGATATTAAAAAAGCACCTGTAGCATCTTCAGAGCAGGCATGAGGGAGAAATTCCGTTTTGTTCAGATGTTGGACTGTGAATCACAGATAACAGTTTCCATATAAACCCTGTCCTGTTGTAAAGCAGCAAACCTCTTTGGGTGTGTTGTCATACTCTTTCACTCGCTCCACTGACACAATGTTGTTCTCCACGTCAGTCCAGGATCGAACGATCCAGCTCAGGATTCCGGTCACCTGCAGAACCACAAACATAGATGTTTGTGTGATCATCTGAAGCTTTTATCTGTTTGTCTTTCAGGAGTAAAATCCAGACCAGGCCCTTGACTCCTCCCTTTCTCTCCACTTCCTGCCTCTCTTCACTGTTTCTATCTGATAAAACAGAATCAACTCCTTTTTGGTCTGGGCCAAAAACTAATTCTGCATCATTTGTCTCACCTGCTCTGATATAGTTTTAAGTTTTTAGACAAGAAAAGTCAGAATGTGGTGTTCAGGGTCTTTCCTGAGGCTGATACACATTAAACCTGTATTGTTTGATAGTTCTGCCTGTAGCTGCAGATATTTAGTGTCACCCTCCAGATGTCCAGTGACTGATACAGTTTCAGATATTTTCAGGTATATTGATGTAAACAGTTTGCATGACCCTAAACAAACTATAAAACCTGGAGAGAGTGTGTAACTGCCAATCCCACGATGCCAGGACTTAGTTCATCCCGACCTCGCACCGACAAGATGGCTGCAGCCAAGACCAGTAGATTCCCCAAAAACTCCAGATTCACTGCCAGCCACCTGACAGATACAAAATAATCTCTTTAAAATACAGTTAAATATCAAAAATATCTTTTATCTAAATATGTTGAACACAGAACAAATGCTAACACTCCTATTAAAGCATATTTGATGTAGTTTATATAAACCTGGTGGCGACGAAGCGAGGGAAGTATGCTTCCTGGTTGTTGTCGATGCGACAGTTGGCCTGCAGGATGAAGCGCTGCTGTTCGCCGAAGGCTCGGATGACGGCGGCACCCTGCACTGTCTCACTGAAGTGGCTGTAGATCGGTGAGCGACTCACTGCCTCCAGCCGTCGTAGCTGACATGACGAGGCCACATAGAAACTCTGGAGACCAAAGGTACAAAAAATTACGTAGAAAGAGTTCAGCTCATAGAACCTGACATTCAAGAGACACCTTTACCTGTATGAAGATGTAAACACAGGTGAGTGGGAGGAGCACCAGTCCTGCGAAGGGCGTGGCCAACAACACAATGATGCAGACCTCCAGGAGCTTGAACAGGTAGCCCAGCATCATCTTCAACCCATCAGGAATCATGCAGTCGATGGCGTCAATCTCTTTGGAGAAGCGATTTAGGAGGTTTCCGCTGGGTGTCACCTCAAAAAAAGACATGGTTGAGTGCAGCACACTGTGGAGAAGATCAGCGTGAAAGTGATGTGACGCTACAAGCCCAGCCAGAGCGATGGCGAGCGTCGTCCCAAACATGGCTGCCCCTGAAACACAGATGATGAAGTAACCAGGATATTTAGATCCTGTATATTTGAATGTAAATCACTTTGGACAAAAATGTCTGAAAATCAAATGTAATGACATCACAGAGCTGACATTTTAGCAGTTTATCACTGACACAGTGACACATTGACAGCGTCCATCCATATACTTGAAGTAGGCCTTGAACCCAGAACCTTCTTGCTGTGAGGCAACAGTTTCACCACCACTGACGCCACCGTGCTGCCCCATTGATTAACTATCTATTGATTGATAGATATCTTCTAATCAATTAAATGCGGCTTCTGTTGTCATGGAAACAGACATTTACATTGTCAAAACAAGTGTGAGACAAACTGACAAAAAAAAACAATGTACATCAACAGAAGAATTGTGATTTAAATGTTAGAAATATAAATATTCACAAATACGTAATGTGATGGAATTTTTGCATGCTTTGTAGTAACAATGATTTAATCTTATACTTGATATAATTGTTGTTTCTTCTCTATAGAGATTAAAAATTTTGGTGCATGCTACCTTTCCAGTCTTGTTCTTTGACTCTCTACAGGCAGACCGAGAAATTTCCGTAACAGTAAAAAACACAACAACTAATAAAATAGAAAAAATAAACTTAGTTACAAAGATAAAAATACAGAGAAGTGAAAATGTGTGTGTGTGTGTGTATATATATATATATACACACACACACATATATCTCCTCCATCTCCCTCCCTCCCCTCCTCACCCTGAGTAAAGCCGAGTGCTGCAAACACACTCAGTTTCAGTACGTGGTTCCCCATGGTGCCGTTTACTGGCGTCTCGTTGGCCCAGAGGCTCAGCCAGTAGTTGTAGGCCAGCGAGGCCGCCTGCTGGAAGGCACAGAGGAAGATGATGGTCATAATGAAGGTGAGGCCGATGGTCCTGAAGTATTCTCTGTACATCTTTAGCTTCACCTGACAACAGAAGAAGAGCTCTGTTAATCCAACACACTGAATCTCAGCGAAAACAAACAGACAAAAAAGAAAAACTAAACTTCGTTTAGTTCAAAGTTTCTTCAGCTCAATTTAGATTTTTCAGTGTTTGCTCTTTTCTTGTCTCTTTGTCTTTTTATTGTGCTCTTACTACAGCTGATGTGACTACGTGGGGGATGTTTGACTGCTCTGTGTTAGGCAATGATATTTAATACAAACATTATTGATACAGATGAAAAGAAGAACCCACCCTCCCTGTTTGAGCCTCATCAGTCTCCGTCAGTTTACCAATATCCTCAACATCTAAATCCTGATCAACAGCCTCCATCAGCTGAACACTGGCACTGCTCATGTCACAGCTGGAATGCACACACAAACAGAAACACATACATATATTAACACTGTAATAACAGTGGTTATGAATATCTTATGATGTTAAGTTTGATCAGAGTCTGAACTATTGATAAAACATCAACATCACTCAAACAGATTATCGTGTTTTTACATTCTTTGGTAATTTTTTATTTAATTTGAATTTATGTTGAAACATCTGTTTGTGTTTTTACCCAATCAGCTGCTCCTGAGAGAGATCGATAGAGAAATCAGTCATACTGAGACGAGACACTGACTTCCTGCTGCCTACACACACAAATACACAGAGAAAATACAGACACACAAAGTCTCAAAGATGGCTTCTATCCTCTGCTTCTTTGGTTCTTGTAGTTTTATTCTGCTATTTCTCTCATCTCTTACTCTTGTCTCGGAGAGTGGCACTCTCTCTGCACTGGTTTCCACTGAAGGTTTGGATTAATTTGGCAAAGGCCCCCTTTCTGTCCATCAGCTCCATGTAGGAGCCCATCTCAGAGATCTGACCCTCCTCCATCACCAGGACCAGGTCTGCCTTAGACAAGAAATTGAGGCCATGAGTAACCAGCACCCGAGTCTGAAAAAAAAACACAACACACATTACAAGGTTCAAACAAGGGTTCAAACAAGAATTCGTTCAGGACCAACAGTGGGCAGATCCACCTGAACCAGGTGTCTCCTGCACCACAGAAGAAAACATTCAGGATTTTACGGATCAGAGGGTGGTACACTCTTCAGAGAGGATTATATCTCCTCTTTGGTCCAAGGAGGAAGGAAGCGTAGGGGAGTTTCTACCTCAACCATTTGAAGTTTCATCTTTCCCTTTTCTAGCTGGTAGTCCAAGTATGCTGTCTCCTGCCTTACCCATTCACACTTGGAAATGATGAGGTTCAATCTAGAGTTCTAGGTCTTTCTAAACTTGCCTCAGATGCTGGACTCAGCGGTTGTCATCTGTATCAGAGGAGGACGTGAGGAGGAGTACAGGGGCATGATCGCAGACTTTGTGGACAGGTGCAACCTCAATCACCTCCAGCTGAATATCTCCAAAACAAAGGAAATGGTGATTGATTTCCGTAAGAAGAGATCCACGCCGGCTCCTGTCACCATTGGAGGCATGGAGGTGGAGGTTGTTTCCAGCCACAGTTACCTGGGAGTGCAGATGGACAACAAGCTGGACTGGTCCAGCCAAATGGAGGTGGTGTACAAGAAGGGGAAAAAGTAGGCTGCACTTTCTGAGAAGGTTAAAATCCTTCAACATCTGTAGACCTCTTCTGTGCATCTTTTACCAGTCTGTGGTAGTGCACTCTTCTTTGGTGTGGTGTGATGGGGGGAGGGGGCTCTAGGAACAGAAATAGACTGAACAAACTGATTAAAAGAGCGAGCTCCGCCATTGGGGCTGAGTTGGACTCAGTTCAGCAGGTGGCTGAGGTAAGGATGCTCAGGAAACCGAAGAGCATCCTGGACAATAATTCTCACCGGCTACATGACCTTAAGGTGTTTTGGAAGAGCACCTTCAGCCACAGACTGATACCTCCTCAGTGCAGGACTGAACGTAGCAGGTAGCAGGTAGTCCATCGTACCAGCAGTCATCAGGCTTTTTAATATCCAATAATCTGGAGTAGCAATATTAATGGTGCAATACATGCAATATTGTCTTGACAGATATCGGCACACGAGAAATATCCTGTGTATTGCTAGATACAGCAATACAATGTTAATGGTGTAATATTCTGTAATTTTCTGTATATTTTATAAATCACTTTTGAATTCATATTGCTGGATTATATACTCAGCAAAAAACGTCCTGACTAGAAATATTTCCAATAGTACAGTAGCTAAATTCAAGAAAATGATTCCCACTAACTTTCCTTTTTGATAAAGCTGTTATAGGTCTAGACTGCCGGGAGATCTCCCATGACGCAATGAGCTTCCCTCTCTCTCTCTCTCTCTCTCTCTCTCTCTCCACAGTATGGATTCATATCCCATAAACATGTTCCTAACTCAATATCTTCCCTTTCCCGTAGTATTGTGCTCATCCGTCTCTCTCTCCTCTTCTGTCTCTTTCTGCAGGTATTTCTGCCTCTGGAGCTGTAGAGTCTGATCTGTGATGACAAGTCTCCTGCTTCTCCTACAACTCCACTCAACTTTTAGTTGTAGTTTTACTGCCATGTCAGCAGTTAATACTTTAATTATCACTACTATTATTACTACTGCTGTATTACTGGCATCACCTTACATCTTATATGGAACCCGTGTTATGCTATGTTCCTCTCTCGCTATTCTCTCGCTATTCTCTCCCCCCTCTCCCCCCCTCTCCCCCTCTCTCTCCTTCTTAACCCAACCGGTCGAGGCAGATGGCCGCCCACCCTGACTCCAGTTCTGCTCGAGGTTTCTGCCTCTTAAAGGAAGTTTTTCCTCTCCACTGTCTCCTAGTGCTGCTCATGGTGGATCTGTTGGGTTTCTCTCTGTAAATACCTATTTTAAAGAGTAGGTCTAGACCTGCTCTATATGAAAAGTGCATTGAGATTACTTTTGTTGTGATATGGAGCTATATAAATGAAATTGAATTGAATTATATTTTGTATGGCTCTTGTTTTTCTTTGTTTTCTTCTTTGTTTTTCTTTCTTCTTGATTACACTTGTCCCTTTTAATTTAATTTTAATTTATATTTGGTGATGGTTGGTGTGCTGCTGCTACAAGAAAGCAATTTCCTGTCAAGGATCAATAAAGTATTATTCTTCTACTCTAAAAGTGGCAGATGCTGTGTGCAGTCCAACAGGCATCACAGCGAACAAGAAGGATCCAGCATGATGTGCAAAACACTGTTTAAAGTCTACCTGATGACTCAAGAGGCACTTGCTGGAATCCCTTAAACACGTCAAGAGTCAAAATGCACATGGTGGACCCCATCTTCTTGAGCAAATTGTCAGGTTATGCATCAACCCTTGATATAGAATTAAGTGTACTGGACGGAACCATTTGTCTCTAAGACGATGACTGACCTTCACCCCTCAGAGATGTATGACTTAATCAGTACTAACACCAACACGGTCTCCACCCTCTGGAAAAGTTTTCCAAACAGATGCAGTGGAACGTGATGGGGATGTTGGAAGATTGGCTGGTCATCCTTCAGGTGAATAACATGCTCTGTGTGTTGTTCTGTCTGAACTAACAGTGAATACTGATGGTGTTTCCTGAAAGACCTGAAGGAGTTGTGAGGCTTGTTTAGGCCACAGCAGCTTGTTGTTGGAGGAAGGACAGAGAAAAAGCACTTTTTGGTCTGACTGGACATCTCTGCATTGTGCCAGCTGCTCATAACAAGTCAGTGTGTCCTCTGGGCCTCCCACAGGATCACCTGCTCAAACATCTCCTCACAACTAGCCCATTTATTACTTTGTTGCTTATGGAGAAGCTGCATCAGCCTGAAAGTGAAAAATGATCCAGACCTGCACAGCCTCACCTTGTCTTTGAGGAGTCCTCTTGGTCCAATCACTCGATCAAAAATGTGTTGTCCCACATGAGCATCAACGGCTGACAGTGGGTCATCCAACAAGTACACATCTGACTTCCTGTAGACGGCCCGAGCCAGACTCACCCTCTGTTTCTGACCTCCAGACAGGTTCAGACCCTGCAGTCAGTAAATGCATAATCAGTTTACCATAAGAACTATATCAAGTCAAATAGGTAACTATGAACAGTCAGAGGGTCCATAATCAGATGAGCCTTGTTGGAGACAGACCCTTACCCCTGAGGGGATGAGGGTTCAGGTTCCTGTTGACAGGTTCCTGCAGCCAAACCTTAACTTTTAGTGGATGGTGTGGGAGGGAGCCAGTGCTGGTACCTTCTCCCCAATCTCGGTGCTGTCTCTGGCAGGCAATAAGTCCAGGTCTGGCAGCAGCGCGCAGGCCTCCAGCACACGATGGTACCAGCTCTCCTTCCTCTCCCCACCAAACAAAATGTTGTCCTTCAGAGAGGCGTTCTGGATCCAGGCCTGCTGGGGGACGTAGCCCACCGAACCCTGGACCCCCACAGTCAACATAATAACCTTCATTAGTGTTACTTATCAACAGTTGTCAATAACTTTCATTTTATGGCTGCTAACACTGCTAGCATAGCTTAACAGAGCTAGACTGATATTTTGGTCTGACTCTGATGTTACAATAAATTAGTTTTTGTGTAGCAGCAAATGAAATGTTGTGTTCATAAAGGTGTTATATGTGACTCACTCATGACATTATACCCAGTAAAAAAAACTTGATAGATGCTGAATATCATATAAATGTTAATGATCAATTATGAATATAACATTATAAATAAAAACCTCCAGGGTTTAAAAATTAGGAAACAAGAAATAATAAACGATAAATAAAAGACGTTACGTTGATGGAGACAAAGCCACGCCTCCTCTCCATCTCTCCCAACATGGCTGACAGGAGAGATGACTTCCCTGAGCCAATGTGGCCGACCACAGCCACCAGAGAACCCGTTCTCACTTTCACATTGATCCTCTGCAGACAGGGAGAATCATCATGGCACCAGGAAAACAACCCGCCCTCGATCACAACACTGTCTCCATCTGGGGGCAAAACATGAGGAAACATGACATTTGTTCCACAACATGGTTTGACGTAGTTGTGGTGGTTCTGTTTTGTTTCTATTTGTTTAAACAAGTTTCCACTACACAGTTCACCATATGGGTAAACATGGAAAGAAATATTTTTCTACATATAACACAATTACACGAGGAAACAGGGAGCTGTGTGGGTTCACCATATCGATCCCTGCAGTTCCACATGGTTACTACACATTTCTATGTGGTCAAACATGGCTCCAACACATGGTTCCACACTGTTCTATGTGTCTCTAACATATAGTTCTATGTGGTTCCACCATGTTTCCACAGTTATATATAATTTCCCATGGCTCTGCACGTTTCCACATGGTTATAAATTGATCAACGTGGTACTACACGGTTCCACCAGTCTGTTCTAGTCTTACAGACTCCACTTGGTAGATGATTAGATTGTCGTGTCACTACATTTCTGTATTAATCACAAGATTTCTTTAAGTTAAAAATCAAAAACAATAAAAGGACAAATAGTCAAAATACACTCCAAACAGTTTTTTTTTTTTTAAAAAGAAATGGCAAATCTGTTTTCTCTGTCAGTCTGGAGCTAAGCTAACAGTTTTTCACTGCTTCCAGGCTTTGTGCTAAGCTAGGCTAACAATTTCTGTGCTGGGCACAGACACAGATTTCTGTCTTCAGGAGTGTACAGGTGTGTGTGATGTCACACCTATGCTATGAGGAAGTCTCTCCACGTTGTCGGACTTAAGTTCATCTTGACACAGGAAGTTTGTCAGACGTCTGAGCGAGACGACGGCCTGGTTACAGCAGAAAAGAAAAATAACAGAAATACTAAAAACAGATAAATGATCTGACAACAGACATTAAAACAGGTAACTGGTTTCTGATTGGTGTATGAAGATAACATCCTGTTTGTAGAAGCTGCACTCAAATGTATGACTTTCAGTCAAATTTCAATGGTCTTCATTCATTGGCTGAGACGCCACCACCTACTTACACTGTCTAACCAATAAACATCCAGACTGATCTGAGGGAACATCTGCTAGCCAATCAGAGCCAGCAGTACTTTCAGGTGAGTTACGTCCACCTGTTCAGTGTTTTTCTATTTGACTAAGAAATGATTTCCTCCACAGGCCTCTAAGTGGACAATGAAGATTTAAGAGTGAACACTGATTGGTGGATGTTGAAGCTAGGGTGTCTCTTATTGGCTGGGACGTGCCTGCATGGTGGTGCTCATGGCAAAGGGAAGCTGACTCAGAGGAGTTTTCAGGATGTTGATGAGAGCGACAGAAACAAAGATTTTCTGAGCATCCAGAACGTTCTGCTCATCGATCAACACGTAGACTCCAAACACTGACAGGGCGATCTGAGGTGACAGGGAAGAAAAAAAACATCTGTAAGTTCAGAGAGACCTGAAACAACAAACTCTGTGACCAACCCTGAGGCATCCTAAACCCCTCAGAGTTCAAGGGTCACATGTCAGATT
Source organism: Lates japonicus (assembly GCA_033238685.1). Taxonomy (NCBI): domain Eukaryota; kingdom Metazoa; phylum Chordata; class Actinopteri; family Centropomidae; genus Lates; species Lates japonicus. The sequence continues at coordinate 4,429,926 of BRZM01000027.1, read as the reverse complement.
CAGGTCACCTGGCTGGGCAGGTGTGATACTCACCAGGAAGGAGGAGGAGTTGAATGAAGCCAGAGAGACAGAGTAAAGGATCTGAGACTTCTTCAGAGCATTCAGTTCTCCGTCTCTCTGGGCACACCGACTAGCCTCAGGAAAGCTTCCTCCCAGGCATAAAACTTGAGAATTTTCACACCACTCAGGATCTCGTCTTACAAGCTTGATCCCACCGCCCATGGGCCCCATCTGAACCTCCTGACAAAAGACCAGTGTATAGTAGGTGATGATCAGATTATAACTTCACTGGCAAAAAGAAATATTCAACTCACAAAACAAAACAACAAACTCCATTTTCTGAAACAGTTTCTACCTGCAGTTTGCTTCTCATTTTAGCAATAAGTCCATCTTCAGAGGAAGATGAAACAACAGCAGCGTAGATACCGCAAGAGCAGGAGGACCGAGGAGCTGTCAGTCAATCAATCAATCCCTTTCCACGTCGCAGCGTCTTTATCCCGCATGAAGCCGAGGAGCGCGCTGACAACAACAAACAAACAATAAACAACATCAACTGTAAACAACAAACAAACAACTACATACACTATAAAACAACTATGAAATGAGCTTTACATACAACAACAATAAACAACAATATATACTAGGAACAACAACAACAAAGACATAAACTATAAATAAAGTTTCTTCTTCCCATCTCCGAAATAATGTGAATAACAGCTGACTAATGAAGGTCCATGAATCGAATGCCCTGCAGATGTTGTCATGTTTCTGACTTCAATAGATAAAACTAAAGATAAAGAAAAGAAAGTTCTGGGTTAGAACTCCTGTTCTCCCTGTTCCTGTGTGGGTTTGCTCCAGGTTCTCCGGGTTCCTCCCACAGTCCAGAGAAATGCAGGTTAACTGGTGACTCTAAATCACCTGTAGGTGTGAATGTGAGTGTGAATGTTTTTATATGGCAGGCACAGGGTGAACCCAATCTCTCACCCAGTGTCAGCTGGGATAGGCTTAAGCCCCCCACGACCCCCGCAGATCAGCAGTATAGATAATGAATGGATTACCATCCATTCAGGCATTTAAAAAAAATTTAATACATGAAAACCACTTGATAATCTTACACACAGAAGATTAAATCTGTTAAAACCTGAAAAACCTGTCAAGATAAATTCTGGGAAAATATTCTCAGACTGGCTGAATGTTCTCACCTGATAAAACCAGCCAATGTCACTGAGACAACAGTAAACATATCTCTGACTCACCTGAGCACCTGTGGCACAGCGAACATGAAGGCGTCATGGAAGAGGAGACACAGTATCCCACACAGGAAGTACGGTCCAAAGCTCTGCCCCAGAGCATGTATGAGGACGAGTCTATAGCCCCGCCCTTTCCTGTCCTTCTTCAACAGGTGAGTTTTTTCTGTTGGTCCAGCTGAACCAACTGTCCAGGACCAGGACCTGGACCAAGACTGGGACAGTCCAGAACCTGCAGGCTCCTCTCTGCAGAACATCAAAACCAGCACACAGGTATGGTGAAGCCTGGGGGCGTGGCCTCTATTCACCTGTACAATCAACAAGTCTTTACATCTGAAACCCCAAAGTGTTCAACATGAAAGAAAAAAAACCTCATGCAATCAATAATCTAGTGAATTAATATTGTCAGGAAATAATGTTTGTACAGTTTGGTCATTGGCAGAGGTCGTTCCACAGGTTCCACAGGATGAATCTTCAGGACAGACAGACAGGAAGTAGCTGTCATGAGTAGATAATCAGTTTGGACAATCTGGACGATATTATAAAGACAGCAGCTTCCTGAGTCACAACCATGAAGACCAGGGCTTTGGTCCAATTGAAGTTTTGGATTGTATCAGAAACATTAAACAGGTGCTCTGTTGTGTTTACATGTTCATGGATTTGCCGTGGTGTAATTACAATGGTGCATCGCTTTAAATGCTGCTGCTGCAAGGAATTATGGCACGTCATTCTCTCCTTTTGTAAAGGAAGCTCCAGTGTCTTCTCTAGTAAAGGAGATAAGATAGGAAGCACTGAAGCTCCTTTACTTAACATATAGAGACCTGGACCAGCTCTGATCATGGCTGACACTCAGATACTTCCGGGTCCTCTCACTCAGTTAGGAAACATCTGCTGGAAGTGTAATATTATCACCAAGAACTCAGCTGGAGTGTGACATCACTGTAACATCATTGTTACATCACAACATTCATCTGACTTTATTTTAAATATTAAAAATAAAAGATTCGCAGGCGAATTGTGGAAAGAAAGCCTGTCCCTTATACATAGCTGTTCTATCAATTCTAGATCTAAACTAATTCAATTTAAAATCATACACAGATTGTACTACTCCAAAACTAAACTCAGCAAATTGTTTGATTCAGTGCCTCCTATGTGTGATAGATGTGGCACTGCTGAAGGATCACTGTCGCTTTATTCTGGCAATGTCCAATATTGAGTAATTACTGGTGTGATATATTCAATTGGTTTTCTAACCAATATGGAATAAACATTCAACCGGACTGTAAACTGGCAATATCTGGCTCCTCTGACAAGACAACGGTCCTCTCTTCCCATCAAAAACAGGCCCTTAAAACAGGCATGGTTGCAGTTTAAAAATTAATACTTTTAAATGGTAAATCCCCATTGCCCCCCTGCTTTAAGAGATGGCTCAATGAAATGCTCTTAATTATCAAGATAGAACAGATCCGTAAATCCTACTCATAAAGTCATTTCCAGACAGTATGGAAGCCTTTTTTAATGTTGTGCAATGAAACCTAATTGTACAATTTACAATCTTACCTGCCATGTTGTACTTTATTTTTGTGTAAACTCTGCCCTACTCTGTACATTGATTGATTTTCTGGTAGTCCCCCCACTCATATGTTTGAGTTCAGTTTTGTTTGTCTGTTTATTTTTTCTTAGTTAGCACCCAGGGCCTTCTTGATGAAAGAGACAGTCTCCCATTATACTAACATTGCTTTTGACTGATAAAGTTGAACTGATGCTGGGAGCTGTGTGTGTCCCCTGTTTCTCTTTCTATCTTCTTCTCTGCCACTGAGTAGTGCATCAGCACTGGGTGCTTTATGTCCAACATGTGTATACTTGTTTTATTGTAAAAAAGTTTAAATAAAATAATAATAATAAAAAAATAAATAAAAGATTCGTACTGCAGCTGTTTCTGGGACTCAGTCCAGAACTTCTCTAAATCTGTCATGATCCGGATGGATGAGTCCTGGTCCCGCAGAGACCACAGATCTACAGCCTGCAGGGGGCGCCGGTAACCCTGGAGCACCAAGCTGACAGGAGGACAAAACATGTCACTGTGAATGATGCTGCAGTTTAACGTGCTGATTCCTTCTGAACCTGAGTCATTCTCTTGACATTTCATTCATATTTTCAATATGAAGCCATAAAAATAAACTACGTCTCTTTATGATTTCATTTGTCCTGTTCTCACAGGAAACAACTCAGGTGTGTCTGTGATATTTATTTTCATAAAAGAAACAGCTGCATTACACTGAAAGCCAAACAGCATGACACTGTCTTTCAGAATAAAAGCCTATCACCGGTTGAACACAGAAGTTAAATCTCTTCTTTGTCAAACTGAATTAAAGGTTAAACAGCTGTTGTCTCTATGACAACCATCCAGTGGTTGTCATTGATACAAGCATGCTAATAATAGATGATAACAATGATATTGCTGCTTATGTTTGGTGAGTTTGTACCTGCTGAACCAGAAGAAGAAAAACTTTGAAAGAAATGAGGCGTCTTCCTCTGGACATTGGTTCTAATAAGAGGAAAATGTTTTAGTTACAGAAAGTTGGTTTTAACAAACAACATTGATCAGATCAGTTAAAATAAGATTTATGAAATTATTCTTTCAGCTCAGTTTCAATTCAGTTTACAGAGAAATTTAAAATTAAAGTTTGCAGTTTAAAAAAAATCAGCACAACACAGTACATCAGCTGATAGCAGCTACCTGGACATAAGCGTGTTTGTTACCTAAACATAGACGTGTTTGTTACCTGGACTTAAGCGTGTTTGTTACCTGGACGTATACATGTTTGTTACCTGGACGTAAGCGTGTTTGTCAGAGAGTGGTCGGCGGTCTGAGAAGCAGCTGAGGACCAGTTCAATGAGTTGGATGGAAAAACAGATGAAGAACGCCACAAAACGAACAGCATCAGATGAAAAACCCTGAAACAGCAGAGAGCAGAGGATAAAGGTTAAGGGTCAGGGGTCAAAGGTCAGGCTCACTCTCTGTTTGGTTTTGTTCAGGAGGAGAAAATAAACAGGAAAAAATGCAATGTCAAAGAATAAAAAGACAGAAGAACTCAAACATTCATTTTCACAGTCAGTAGAGAAAAAACTTCTGTTGTTTCCAGGAAACCTGCAGTGTAATTAGCAGCTACATATGAACTTTCTAAGAAATGATGAACATGAGTGTTCACAGAAGAAAGTAAATTTAGAGACATGTTGACAGAGCTGTGAAATACTGCACCTAAAAGACAAACTGAAAGGATCTTTCTGTCTGATTGGACACATTTACACACATATCGGCATGTGATCTGATTTCTGAATAAACGCACGAAGACTTTGGTTCCTCAGAATAAACCAGAACTTCTGTAACTCAGAAACAGAAATAGACACAAAAGAGAAAAAGTCACAGTCAAGTCGACAATAGAAACAGACAAACAAACAGAAATAAAAGTCAGGCTGAAGATAAACTGTAAAAAAGTTCAGGAATTATTCTGAAGTTATTCTGAGTATTTCTGTTCTCTTGTCTGATGATGAACAAACTGAACATGTGATGCAGATAAAAAGGTAAAGTAACGTCAGACTGAGAGAGGAGGGTTCATGTCTGAACCTCGTGATCCACTGGTTTCTTCTCCACCACAGTAGAAAATGTATTAATTATAAATAATGAATCACTGATACCTGATCAATAATCTGCTCAATGTCGACCTTCAAAGGAACAACAGAGCAAATAACCAAAAGAGTCCAGAAGAGGAAGAGGAGGATGGATGAACGACTGCCCTTCATCCTCTCTACCTGGATTATAACAACAGCCAGAACCTGAGGAAGAGGAGGAGAGAGAAGAAGGAGAGGAGGGAAAGAGGGGAGAGAGAGAGAGAGAGGAGAGAGAGAGGAGGGAGAGAGGAGAGAGAGAGAGAGAGAGAGAGGAGAGAGAGAGAGAGGAGGAGTGTATTAAACAGCAAATGAGAAACAGATTTGGTGTGGTTGGTTGGCTGATTGATGACTGATTGATTGAACCTGAGGAACCACTGGTGGATTTGACTCGTTGCCTTTGGAAACCAGTACCAGTATGAAGAATCATGACGTACCAGAGTGAGGCTCCGGATCAGTGGACCCAGCAGGATCAATAGGTGGTTCTGGATCTCCTCATTCTTCTTCACCACAAAGTAAAACATCTCCAGGAGACCGAAGGAGGCCAGGCTGAGACCGAGGAGCTGTAACAGAGACCACAGAGACTCAGGGGGGTCCATGGAGACCAATGAGACAAGAGAGGCTCAAGTTAGACCCCAAAGTTCCAGGTCAGACAACAGACAAGAGAGACCAGGATTAGACTACATGCCAGGTTTAGTGTGTGACCTGTGAATCCTGATCCCAGACCAGTGTTTTCTTACCGTCTTGCTGCAGCAGAGTTTGGACAGTGGGATGACGCCTCGATGGGGGCGGAGCTGCAGGTAGAGCAGGTAAAGAGGAGAACAGGTCCACAGGTAAACACAGGGGAACCACACCAGGACAGTGTGCTGGAAACACTGGGTCAGGTCCGGCCTGGAGGTATACCAGGTGAGGTTCCAGTCCTGAAACCAGAAAACACAGTGTTCACACCTCACAGTTAAAGACTGATCTGATGATTTATGGAGCATGTTACCCAGAAGTCCTGGTCACCTGTGACTGGAGGTTTGAAGTAAAGAAGTTCAAACACATCAGTTTATCTCTAAACATAAATGTGAATTTATCAGCCAAGACCAGAACCTTCAACACCTCAGGGTGAATCTCTTCCACACCTGAAGTCTTGACGCTGAGGAGCTTCTTTACTACCTCACAAACCAGGGATCTGGTTGATCAATCCAACTCTGTTTCTTTCAGGCCAACCAAACGTCTTTCTCCTCTTCAAACACCTCCCTCACCCCTGCAACCCCCACAGCTTCTGGGCCAGCCAAACCCAAAGACCTTCTTCTTCAGCATGTGCACTTATGAATCATCCAACACTCAAACATGGTGTTTGTAATGGCCGATCCACGACTAGCACAGAGGTCTAACAACAAAACAACACTCAGGTTCAGATCAGTCAGACTATTCCTCCCATCCATGCATTCAAACCTCCCATCAGAACTCCATGGTGGTTAATCTTTCTAGGACCCCACCCACAGTCTCCAAGAGGCCTGGATACTTAACAATCAGAAGTTTTCTCTCGATGCCTTGTACTGGCATAGAGGCAACACCCTCATGTCCAGGGAGAACTCAATCACAGCAGCCGGGGGCTGGTGACTAAATGCACACGAAGTACACAGGAGAATCACCATTAACTTTTTTCAGGCTGTGGCCAACCAAACTCCATAGTTCAAGGCTCAGCCACTGGACACCCTGCAATTCATCATGACATCACACCCTTCCATGGACAGATGCCACTAAAAACACAGCTTCTAGCACCAAAGGACAAAATCATGAGTCAATTTTAAACAGATCTTTAATGTGAAACTCACCCAGAGAGGATCCAGACCGTTCACACTGCACAGATCCTCCATTTAAACACGTCCTCTTCTACTGTCTGCTCCTTCTTCCTCTTCTTCTTTGGTGAAATTCAGCTGCTGCTCTGAGTTTCGGTCAGAAACAAACCCTCTGTCTGAACCTCTCTCTCAGCTCTAACTGATATCAGTGACTGTTGCCTGGGCTCGGCGCTTTTGACTGGAGGGTGTTAGGGGGTGGGGGGGCCGATTTGCCCTAAACATCCTTGTTAGACCTGACAAAGATCTGACTTTTCTAATTAAAATAGTGTGTAAATGATTCAATGTTTGAGGTATGTTGAAGTGGTAAAAGCAGGACTGAGGTGGAACAAAGCAGCAATCACACAGAGTCTCTAAATTCAACACAAGTCTGTGAATCTTGTTTCCTGAAAGCTCTTAAACCTGCAGCAGTGACAGCGTCTGAGTTTTTCTGTCTGACTTTGACAGTAAACACCAGGTGTCAGGACTGAGTGTCCTCATCAACAACAACAACAGGATATCTGGATCAGTGATTAGCTGCAACATCAAATTCAGTTTTTCCCTCCTTTATCAGTGAGGGTCATGTTTACTGAGAAAACTTAATTTCAAACATTTAATGTAGTGAAATTAAAAATCTGAATCACAATCAGCTGTTTGTTTGTGTACATTGAGTTTTTAATGTCAAAGTTAGTTTAGTTTGTTTATGTTTGTATGTGTGATATCAGTTTGCAGTATGTCCTGAGTTACTTTAAAACCACCCTGATTAATAACTCTATAATTATTGTTCTTCTTTTCTTTATTATTATTTTTCTACTAGTCCCGCACGCTTTATGCTACATACACCATTCAGGTATGAAAATGTTTGATCCAACTTTTTGATCCTATGCTTGTATGATTTTCTATGAATTTTTTTGTGAATTAAAAAATGAATGGGATCCTATGGGAGCTTTCCCAATCCCAAGGTCCCCGGTTCAATCCCCACTTCAGACACTGAAATTTCACTGCACTTTATGCTGTAGAAACCATTCTGCTATGAAAATTTTTCACTTTTTAAGCTTTTTACTGTTTTGCTTATTCAACTTTTTGCAACTGTTTATGCTTTTATGCTATTTTGCTATTTACAACAATTTTGCAATTGTACTATCACTACAATTGCTTTTACTTGCACTGTGGACTTCAGTGGTGAGATTGGTAACGCGGATGCCTACCAACCCAAGGTCTCGTGTTCAAGCCCCGATCCAGACAAATATCAAAAACCCCTCCTGAGAAAAGAAATAATAACAATAATGATAATAATAATACATATTGTTATGATTACTTTTTGCAATTTTGCTATTTATACAATTTTGCAATTTTACTACCACTACAATTCATTGTAGCACCACACAGTACCCTGTGGTCTTCTGTGGCGCAACGGGTAGAGCAGTTGCCTATGAATCATGAGATTGCCAGTTTGAGTCCAGCAACGGACAGGTGATTATAGCTTTTTTAAAAATAGTATTACTAATATGAATAAAGATTTGAAGAGCAATAGTGTGGATGCTGGAAGCATTCACACACATTTTCTACAGGAAATGCAAATTATCTAGTTTCCATTGTTATGCAGATGATACACAACTATATTTGTCATTGAAGCCTGATGAAACCAATCAGTTAGCTAAACTTCAGGCCTTAGGGACATTACTACTACTATTATTGAACTCAGACAAAACCAACGTTATTGTTCTTGGTCCCGAAAACGTCAGAAATACATTTTCTAATGACGTAGTTACATTAGACAGTATTGCCCTGGCTCCCAGCTCCACTGTAAAGAACCTTGGAGTTATCTTTGATTAGGATATGTCCTTTAGCTCCCACATAAAACAAGCCTCCTGCTGTTCCTACAACCGCGCTCAACTCCTGCTGTTTTATCTAGAAATTATTAGTGCTGCTTCTTGTATTACTGTACTACTGTATTACTGCTACTATTGCATTTATGATTTAAATTGTCTTAACTATTATTACCTTTTTTGTATTATTGATACCACTTTACATCTTTACATGGACTCTGCATTATGTTATGTTCTCCAGTTGCTATTTTCTAGTCCCCTCTTTCTCTCTCTCTCTCTCTGTCTAAACCCAACTGGTTAAAGTAGATGGCTGCCCACCCTGAGTCTGGTTCTGCTCAAGGTTTCTGCCTCTTAAAAGAAAGTTTTTCCTCTCCACTGTTGCCTAGTGCTGCTCGTGGTGGAACTGTTGGGTCTCTCTCTGTAAATATAATAACCATTAACCACACACAACATGGACACCATTTTATTTAACTTTCATTTAACCAGAGTTCCTTCCTTGCAGTGGAATGGTTGATGGATGGTTGATGGTTGGATGGAGGGTTAGGGTTAATATAATCATGATATCAAAGCATCTGAGAAGCAGAGCATGCTAATATTTGTGCTTCTTCTTCTTCTATATTGTGTATAATGCACTTAATATGAAATTACTGTATTACATGACAACTACTACACTACACTACACTACATTAGTGTATAATACTGTAAATTACATTAATAAATTATACAGTAAACGGGCATGTTAGTAACAGATTCTTTAAACATCAGATTTCTGTTGATTTTTAATTTCAGTTTAATAAACAAACAAAAACAGAAACAAACACTAATAGAATCATCTGCTTACATGATTAAAATTTTTATCATATATATATACACATGTATGTGTATATATATGTGTGTGTGTGTATAACATGCACTTTAAATTAATGTTTTAACAACTATTTTGTGTAACAACACAGTACACATTGTAGTATGTTTATAATACTGGAGAAACTCTTTATAGGGGTGGGCGGAATATGAGTCAGCAGCAGCCTCAGGGACTTGTGGATAATTGACAGGAAGTGTCAGTTGCCTTGGTAACAGGAAGTGGAGGAACTAGCTCCGTCTTTGAACTAAAACACAAACACCAATCAGTAATCACTTATTAATGACATCACTGATTGAAACACCTGATTGACACCTACTGGAGGTCGGAAGCTGACGCCCACCGGCAATGACGTCGCCCCCTCAGAGAACGACATGCTCTCATTGGCTCCCCTGACACTCTGTAGGATACAAACAAGTTTCCTTAATTCCTTTCTTTCCTTTCTTATTCCCTTCTTTCCTTTCTTCCATCCTTACCTCACTTCTGTGTAAGGTATTTCCTCCGTCTGTCTTCCAATCAAAGCATTGGGCTCCACCAGCTGTTTCCTGTTTACACAAAGTCAGAGTAAATATGATTCAAATAATGAATAAAAATATACTATTAAATACATAACTGAATGAATAAATACATTAAATGTTATTCAGATTTTTTTTTTTTACTGTTCATCTACAGTTGTATTTTTTTCATATCAAATGTATTTCTATCTAATGACCAATCCATCCATAATCCATGCAGGATTACAGAGTCTCCTGTAGGGGGAGCATCAGATACAATCTTTACTGACTCACTGACTCTGCAGATTCATTCATTCAGCACAGCCAAAGGAACTCAGCATACACACACACACACACACACACACACACACACACACACTCACTGGATGTGTTTCCATGTCAGGGCATCAGGGCTTCGTCTACAAAGAAAACATTAACATTAATCACTGAAACAGATGCTTCATTTAGTAAAACTGAACTTCAGCTTTGGAATTATAGCATTAGCCAAAGACTGGAACTGTTAGCATTAGCATTAGTATTAGCATTAGTTTCTACTACAAAGCATTCATACGTACAATCTGGCCTGGAACCGAGAGTGAGAGTTGGGTTTCTGGTTACCATGGCAACTGCCAAGTGAAAACAGGAAATAGATTAACGAACTATGGACAAGGAGGTCCCGAGAAATTTAAGGTACAGAGACATCTGTTATTACCGGGTCTTTGTTCTTCTGCGTTGCTCACTGGCCGTCTTCTCTGATTCGCTGCCGCTACTCATGTTGCCATGGGAATGCGACCTGCAGAACAAAGATAACAGAAGCTTTAAAAACTGGACTTAAACTTTCCAAACTCATTTTAAAAAATTTGTAATTTTGTTTCTCATAAAATTCTCAGATTATTTTTTTTCCAAATTAAAACGTTAGCCACGCCTCCTCACCTCCTCCTCTGTTGTCTGATTGGTCGATCACCATCCAGACTTCTGCTGCGTCTGAAACACAAACAGGAAACATGTCAGTCAACTAATTTATTTCTTTGTCCTTCTTTTCTTTCCTTCTTTACCTCTGCTGTCCTCTTCCCTTTCGTTCTTCTTCTTTGGTGCTTGGAGGAAACTTTGGGTTGAAGAGTCCACTGTAATCAGATTACAGCCACACAGTCAATTGATTATATTTGAACAGTAATTTAATTACATAATTATCTAATTATTATTGTTGTTGTTTACTGTTTTGATCATGTAATTTACATACATGTTCACACGTTACATTTTATTTCATGTTATTTTGTTCTACCTCACAGGGCCGCTGCTTTCCCATGGTACACTGGGTTTCGCATGGTCCTCCTCTACCCTGCCCTCAGACCTGCAGGAACAAGACAAACTTCATCACATGACATCATCACATGATCATGACATTAGGCTCGTTGGAGACGACTGACGAGGCATCAAAGCAACGCTAACCTCACCACATCGAACACATCGAACCACACCTAACCCTAACCCTAACCCATCTGACAGCTGATTGGTTCAGATGTTGCGTCAGTAACATGAGGTTTTATATGAACTGTTTAGTTCTGTTTTAGTTGGTAAATAAAAGAACATCTGTTAGATACGAGCTCTTGCAGCATTCAGGATCAGCTGTAGGTAAACCAGTTTTAAATCTGTGGTGACTGCTGAACACTGATCACCTGATTCAGATATTGATCTAATCATCTGACATAGTGTGAGCGTTTCTGTTGGAAACTGCCACCTGATCAACAGGTGAGGAGCAGTTCATCTCCAACAGGCCTATGATCACATGATCACATGACTGATTACTCAAAAACATTTCAAATCAAGTTTGATCAGAGTCGTGTCTGAAATCTCTGTTAACTACACAGTTCTGTCTCTCACCTTTGAACAGCAGGTGGCGCTGCCTGCGTTGTCACTGGTTCACTGCAAACATTCTCTGCTGTCTGATTGGCTGGAGGAGAGGTGGGCGGAGACAGTTAAATGTTTACCAACAAAATAGTTTAGAAAAAACAAGAGTAAACTCATCTGTGAAGAATTAATAATCAATAGTAAAAAATTCTACTTGAATAAAATATTTTCATTTGTTTTTTTATTATAGATGATAAATTTAGAAAATGATTGGAAATGTGATCATTCTCTCTGAAGTGATCATGATGACAACACAAAGTGGACATACTGTGGTGTTTTGGTCTCATACAGAAAGTTTTGTTTCTCATGCCGCCATTCAGCCGAGGAAAAGACAGACTGGGTGAGCGAGCAATGCTTCACACAACAGAGAGAGAGAACAAACTTTCTTATTTAAACATTCAACTTTGAGATTTTACCTTCAATAATGATAAAACAAATAATGATACAATACACGAATGATACAATAGAAAAAATTCAGAAATAAAAGAAATTGAATTAAAATTTAAGAATACATTTTTTAAAACTTGATTAATGGTGTGTACATATGTGTGTTTGTGTGTGTGTGTTTACCTGTTGTGTTTCATTTTGTTTGTCAAAGGATTCGACTCTGACATCCTAAAAACAATAAACAATAAATAAGATTCACATTTCTGACAAATCAGTGAATGTTTCTGTTTCTGCCACAGAGACGAACAAAACGTTGAAGGAAGTTTTTCTTTATGACAATTTTCCTCAGTTCTGTCGTTCTGTTCTCTTTTTCTTTGCACTGATACAGTCCTGCAGTGATGATGTGTTTCTGTAGTCCATCCCTGAAGTTAGCATCAGCCTGGTTCCCTCCACAAAAAGACAATGGGATTTTTCATTGTGTTTTGGATTATTCCAGAAAATAAACTGTGACCAACTAAAGTTTCTGATCCTTCCAGGTTTAGTTCATCATATGGGGGGGGGGGGGGGTTTACTGACGGATTTAATTTTGGAGAATAAAACCTGAAAATGTCTTGAGCTTGTGTTAAAACCACAGACCTTATTTCAGACATTTAACCAGAAACACACTGACTTTGGGACGAGGGAACAAGAAGTGCTAACATGCTAATATGTTAACTGATTTCCTGGTTTCAGGATCAGTCCTGCAGCTCTGTATTGATTATATAGTAACTCTGTGACTCGTTACTCGTGAATCTGAGGAGTCTTCTGTGCTACGAAGGTAATTCAACCCTGGACATCTTTTCCTTATCTGGCTTCACTGAGACTAACTTCAGCCATCCTGGATCACCTCCATCATGAAGCTGGTTATCACCTGGCTCAATTAACTCTGGGTTTTCTACAGGCTACAAACACGGTCACGTGACAGAGGTGGAGTTTTTAATTACAATTAACATTGTCAGAACCATGAATAAAGAATTGATACATGATCGCTGACACCTGCAGGTAAATCCAGGTACAACAACATTCACAGGTGAAATATAAACAAGATGATCAGATCTAACCCTAACCCTAACCCTAACCCCAAAGAAAAAAAAATGGAAATAATTTCCAATGAATAAACGTCAGACTGAGCATAAACTGTAAATAAGTTCAGGAATTATTCTGAAGTTTTGTTCTCTCATCTGATGATGAACAAACTGAACAGGTGATGCAGATAAAAGGTAAAGTAACATCAGACTGAGAGAGGAGAGTCTGATCAGATCAATCATTTCTAATGAATGATGATGGTAATATTGATCAGTGCGTGAATCAGAGACATCAGAGGGTTTAGTTTTTATTTCTCCTCATATTATTCTGAGCTGCAGTGAATCAAATCATCAACACTGTTTCTGTCAGATTCAAGAATCTCTGATAAACGAGCGGACACAAACCGAAAAACCATCCACTGATCTATATCTATTGATCTGACCTGGAGCAGGTCAGGTGTTCAGCATCAGTTACCATGGTGATATACCTGAACCCTGAAAAGTTACACCTGAAGTTACTTCATTAACCTCAGACCTCAGGTCGAACAATCGACCTCATCACTACATTTACTGCAGTAACACTCTGTTTTCTACCTGACAGAATAACTGACCAATCAGTGAATGTCATCACCTGAAGAAAATGTGATGGTCGACACAACATCTCCACAGACGTTTACACTCGTATCGATCAGACGTTTGAAAGAAGAACGACGTCTCTGAGCCCTGAAACAAACACACACACACACACACACACAAAAACATCAGTGAAGACAGGGAGAAGACCCCCGCACCCCCCACCCCAGCCTCTCAGCAGTTTTTACAAACCAATAATCAGAGTCACCTTTTCCTAAATATTAATATATTACAAATATGAACAGTGAATATTTCAGCTCTTTTCTCTAAATCAGTGAACTCCTGTTTTCCTTCATGTTAAAGTTTTTCTGTGAACAATGAATAAAGTTGATTTGAGTTGATAAACTCTTCATTAGCATCATCGTTAACATTAGTATCAGTTTGAATCCTGACACCATGACTAGAACTAGCATTAGCATTAGCATTAGCACGCCAGCCGACAGGAACTCACATTTTTTCCAACAACTCTGAGCTCAAACGTTTCGTCTTTAAAGTGAAGTCTGGTGATTCTCTGCCTGAGGAAAATTCACATGACAGGTCACATGATCACAGAAAACTTAAAAACATTTTAACTAATATTTATATCTTCATTTATTTTGTTTATTACAGAAGATGTTATCTTGTGGAGATTTATTGATCTCCTGCATGAATAGAGTTGTTATTGTTGTTATGAATATGAATATACATTAAAGTTATTTCTTTAAGTTGTTAATATGGTTTATCAAAGTTCTGCAAAAAATAAAAACATTTATTTGCATTGTTCATTTATATTAATATGAATTATTCAGTTTAATGGAAACGATTGTGCTGTTTTTATTCAAATATTAGTTCATGTTGTTTATGTTGTTTGTTTTACAAACGTTTTAACAAGTTTCCTTCATAAATCCCATCACCAAAGATTGAATATGTTGGTACAGGAGGTGTCACTCTGCACTGATGTATTTAACAGGTGATCAAAGATACTGGTGATGTCTCACTCCTACCAGAAATATTTTCCCACCAGCACTTTGTTCTTGTAGATGACCACGCCTACTGGGGTTGGACCCAGGAAGTACTCAGACTGGTTCTCCCCCTGGCAAGGAATCATGGGAGTAAAGATGGATCAATAACTAAACACAAAAAATACATTTTTCAGTTTAACTGAACTTTTCTCCCCATGTCACTGTGAGATCAATCAACATGACCGATCAGCATGATTGAACAACACGATCAATGAATGTGATTGACAGGAATAGTAAGTAAAATGAGCTAAAGGAAACTTGATCAGTGATTATTGATCAGCGATTGTTGATCAGTGATAATTGATCAGTGATTATTGATCTTACGTAGGCGTTGAACAGAGAGACTCCGTACATCTGCAGAGAACTGCAGAGAGACAGGAAGAGACTCTGAGCCTGAGGACGAGAGACACCACTGCGGGAGGGGGGGGTTGTTAGTGAATGTGTTGATTCAGTCAAACCCCCCGCCCCCCGTACTTCCTGTCTACCTGAATGATCTGTAGAGGTTTTGTATTTCCTGGTTTTGCTCTGAGTCCATCGTCTCCGGTCCACTGTGGTCACCTCGATCAGCTAACACAAAAACAAAAACAATCAATAATGACGTCAGCTGATTCTCTGTGTTCATTATTTTTCTGTTTCTGTCGTCACAGACTGAAGAAACCTGAACCTGAACCTGAGCTCAGATTAAATATAAAACTGAACTGTAACTTAGCTTACTGTAAATAAACATTGAACAACTTTTTCACAGTTTGTACATTCAGGTTTTTCCTCAGTTTAAATTATTGTCTCAGGATTTCAGAAGCAAATGATAAGTTTTAGAGACGAGAACAAAGAGCAGCAGGTTCACAGGAAATAAAGTGAGAGAAAATAAAGTGAGAATCCGAATCAGGAGGAAACTGAGGGAAACAAACAGGTTGTGGTTTTAAAATCCAGGTGGATTACAGAACGAGCTGCAGGTGAGGAGGGATCAGGTGAGTGGGAACACAGGGAGGGATTTTCAAAATAAAACAGGAAATGTCTGACAGAGGATGGTTTCTATTGAATACAAACATTTTTCCTTCATCACATTAGAGATAATATGTTTAAAATAAACTGCTTTTTAAAATGTAATAAATTAAAAACCAGGATAAATGTGAATCCATTCATTTTCTTCAATTAAACACTGATTTTTTGTGTTGATTTGATTTAATGCTGATTGATTAATATCTGATGTTTAATGTTTTTCTGACCCTGCAGCATCAGAGCGAAGAGTCGAGGTTTGAGGTGGGGGGGGGCACAGCAGGCGACCTCGACGGATGTCCTGACAAAGCTGCAGGTAAAACTGGAACCTGAAAACAAACAGTCGCTCTTTTAATTTTCTGAATCCAGAAACAAGAAATAAAGACAAGAAACAGAAACGTGTTTTAACACAGAGATAAAAAGCCACCCTAATATTAGTTCAAACATTCAGATGTTCCTCAGCTTTAGTTATTAATGTTTTAAATAATAGGAAAAACCTCTAGTTGTCAGTTTAATGTGATTTAAAAAGGTTCAGGAAAAAACAGAATCATCGTCTGTTTAAATAAAATTTTTTATCTGTGCAGTTTAAATCTGAAATAAAAACTGTTTCATTCAGAAAGTTTTTGTTTTGAGGAATTTTACCGTGTTTCCTCTTTCAGCTTCGACGGATCTTCAGCATAAAATCTGACTCCAAAATAAAAAATGTACGGCGGCCCGACTGAGACAAAACAGAGGGAAAACAGATTTTTAAAATTAAAACTGAATATGAAAAAATAAAATATTTTTGTTGAGACTAAAAACGTAATAATAATAATACATTTTATTTCTAACACACTTTTCACACTTAGAAACAAATCTCAAAATGCTACAGAGTAAAAAAAAACTTACTGAGCTCTCGATGTTGTGACAGAGTTTTTGAAGGATCCAACCAGAGCTGAAACAAAAACAAATTCATTGTTAACGTTTCTATAAAATTCAGTGAAGCTATTTCAGGTCAGTTTCATGTTTTCACCGTCTGATGTTTGTTGTCACAGAATCTAAAACCGAAGAATTCAACTTCAACCAGGTTCAGGTGAGAATACACCTGGTTCAAGATGGCCGCCGCCTTCGAGGATTTCTGAGGACAAAACTGATTTTACTTCGGAGACAAGAGAGATCAGCGACATTTCATCAGAAGAAATCATAAACAAGAAGTTCTTGCTCACCTTGATGCCTCGCTCGGCTGTTAGCAAGATCTTTGTCTCGTCCAATAGGAGAACTTCTCCATAAAACTCCTCTCGGTTGCCACGGAAACAGGCCATCTTCCCTAAGGACAGGGACAGGGTTAGAGATGTTACCTGCAGCAGAAACACCTGAGAATCAACCAATCAGGAGCTGAGTTAAAATGACATCAGGTTAAAATTCAGCAGGAAAAAATGTTTCACTGAGTTTTTATCCAAATGAATAAATTTACAGTAAAACTGTAGAAACACTGACAGACCTGAACGTTTCATTGATCTGGAAAAAAAAACACTGAAGATAAATTCTGTGAAGAAACATTTAAACTTAAACTTCTTTATTTAAGGAGAAATAATATTCTAACTAAGGAATGTTTCACTTTAAAACCAAAAGCTGCTCAAACAGCAGATTAATACTACAGATGCATCATGGGAAATGAAGTCAGCAGTGTTTCCTCCTCACCTGCTGCTGCAGATCCACTCTTTCACTTCTTCATCTTCTTCTTCTTTTTCTCTTCTTATCTTTCTCCTTCTCTCTTTCTTTTCCTTCTTTCTATTTTTCTCTGGTGATTTTCTTTCTTTTCTTTTTCTTCTCTTTCACAGTCGTTCTCTCCTCTCTCCTGTTTTTCTTCTTGTTCTGTTGTTATGTTGCCGTGGAAACGACCTCCTCCCTCCTCCCCTCCCTCCCTCTCTTCCTCTCTCTCATTGTCATGTTGATTTGTTGCCGTGGAGACACCTCCCCCCCACCACTCTAATTTACATCTTCACTTGTTTTTGTTTTTATATAAAAACCTGTTTTTATGTTTCAACTCAAACTCTGAAAAAATAATTTTTCACTTTGACAAAACTGAAGAAAATAATAATAAAAACTGAAACACTTTATCATGAGAATAATATTTAAACTTTAAATCAACACTATATAGAATCAAATATAAAACTTCAGTAAATTTATCAGATTATTTGTGTTTAAGTTAAATATTAACGTGTTTTCACTCACAGTGTTGAATTATTAATGATTCAAATGTTGTTGATGTTCTTCATCCATCTGTGGATCAATAATAAATAATCTTTGTTTATTGATGTTTCTCTGTCGGTGCGTTTTAATAACTCTCTCAGTCTGATTAAAGTGGAGGATTTTCTCTAAAGCTCTAAATCCAAAGTCAATGCAGCGTAAACAGAAAAACATCTTAGTGAAAATTAAACAAACTGATAAAAGTTTCTTTACTGAATTAAACACAAACAGATGAAACTGAAAAGAAAAAGAAAAAACTTCTGAAAAATCAATAATTTCACTGTTTTCTTTCAGTTTTATTCTTACAATTATATTAAATATATACATTTTCTGTTATTAAATTTAAAAACAGACACACATTTATTTTTTTTTCAGTTTATTTCTGATTTAACATTGAAATTAATATTTTTGGGATAATTTTAGTTTAATAATATCTTTTAACTGTCAGTGAATATTAATCAGGTATGAATTCACCTGTTTGTCATCTTACTGAGAAAAATTTACTGAAATAAGTTGATCATAAAATTCTTTAAAAATGTTAAATTCAGTTTGTGGTTAATTTCTCTGTAAAATCAAAATCATTCCCTTTAATGTTTTTGACAGAATATTTTACAGTGTTGCAGTTTGTGTTAATCAGCTAATGGAGTCAGATTAGAGTTTTTACAGTGTAGGATTAAAGCTGCAGGTATAAACGTTGGCTTTACTTGTCTTTACTCATCTGTTCTTCTTCAGCCTGGTCACATCTTTTTAATATTTACCTACACGTGTAATAATTATTTTATTTAAATATTTTAATTAAACTTCAAAGATGGTGACATCACTGTTGGAGAGGAGCATCCTGATGGGCTGGTGAGGTTTTATAAAAAGGACCAATCATGTCTCAGGATTCTCATCCCCCTGTCTGCGTTCAGATTCTGTCTCTGATTGCTCTCATCTGTTTTGGACTTTACTGCGTCGCCAAGGTAACCACCTGTCACTCTGTGCATTAGCATTTAGCATTAACACTGACACATGTTGTTTACCTCCAACATTAGCATTAGCATTAATTGTATTGATTAAAATATTGATATATTAACAATGAGTGTTAAAAAAAACTCTGACATCTACAGACTCTGTTGTGTTTTATGATCCTGGACCAGTTCAAGTCAAAAGGTTTCAGACCTCGTCAGGGTGATGACTCCTCTCAGTCCTGAATTAAAAAAACCTTTAACTGTAGCTACAAACCTCCACCCTGATGACTAAAACCTCCAGAGATCTGAACCTGAACTGATCTCTGGGATACCCCATCAGCTCAGTGGTGATCCCTGATCAGGGTTTCATTTAGGTCCAGACCTTCAGAGTTTGATCCCATCACTCACAGGATCATTGTGACTAACTGAGTGAAAGGGGCTTCACAATCTGTGCACCACTGGTTCAGTCCTGTTGGTCCAGTCCTGAAGTCTCAGTCCTGTTGGTTCAGTCCTGTAGTCTCAGTCTTGTAGTCTTAGTCCTGTTGGTTCAGTCCTGTAGTCTTAGTCCTGTTTGTCCAGTCCTGTAGGTTCAGTCCAGTTGGACCAGTCCTGTAGTCTCAGTCCTGTAGTCCACGTCTTTAGTCTTATTATTGAACCCAGACTCTATTCTGTCTGCAGGGCGCCTCCTTCTCCTCCTTCAGTTGGTGGTTGATCCTTGGAGCCTCCTGTCTGCTCGCCACTGCCTTCGCCACTTTTCGACTGTACGAGGTCTGCAGGAGGGAGAAGGAGGAGGGAGGGGGGGGGGGGGGGGGGTTGAAGTAACCTGACATCAAAGTTGTTGTACTCTCACCTGTACTCACCTGTACTCGCCTGCAGACAGGGAGGTGACAGATCATTAAATGTAATCAGAGGATTGAGACCAAACCATGTCCGCCCACAGGAAGAGAACCATCACACCTGAAGATTCGGGACCACCGGACATTTTGGATTTTGGTTTTTACATCTTTTTCTTTTTCATCATCATTTAAACTTTGACACAAATTTTTTATTTTTTAACAATTTTCTCCTTTTTCCTAAGATTTTTTTATTTTTATTTTGGGGAATTAAAGAGAAAAATCCTCTAAAGTCAGTGAAATAAAACTGCAGCAAAAACTGATTAAATCTGAGACGTCTGTGCTTGGTCTGTAGGTCTGGGTCTGGATTGGGGTCAGTTATTTCAGAATAAAAGCCCAGGGACGTTTTGTAAATAAGTTTACTTCATCAACATTTTTTATTTTCCAATTTATCAAAACATTTCTGATTTTAAAAAAACTGATTTCGGGTGACTGATACATGAGAAGAATCAATAACAAACATCATCTCTGATATTACCTCATATTTTCTGAATCTAAAGTTCATATTTTTAATAAATTTTCATCCACTGAAAAAACAAACAAAAGTGTTTTCTAATATTCAAATTTACCTTCAAAATAACAACTTCCTCCTGAACTTTAACAATAAATGACATCTGGTTACAGCCTGCAGATTGAAAGCCAAAGGGAATGTTCCTGTTTCTACTGAGATACAACAGTCAAAAGAAAAGCCCTAGTTAATGGACAACAATAGTATTTCTTCAAAATAAAAGCACACATACTATCTAACTATGGCCTCAGGTCAAGACTTTCAAAATAAGAGCAGGCAAGAATAATCAATAATAGTTTTTAGAAATCATTATAGGCCTTATGATTATGTACATATATGATTATTTGTTTTACACTTTAATATTCTATAAGCACAACAGTTCATTCTATACCCAATAGAATTTATTAATTTTAAATTAATAAATACAAATATAACAAATCAAGTTCTGACATTATGAAATATAAAATCAAATAGAAACAGATAATTAAAGTGGATTTACTGTGACAGGTTACTCAGGCTCCGATTGGTGGAGAGGAAATTTTCCATGAAACTCGGCACCTGCAGACCCGTTGTTACGGTGATACCACCACACCAAACCTGCAAGACAGTTTTGCTGCTGTTAGTACTGTTATTACTGCAACACTATGACTACAAGTATTGCACCGCCAAAACATCTTCATCTGCACTTCATCAAACTGCACACAGTTTATTTTTCTAAATGTTTAAGAGGAAAACTGATTCCTGAATATGTTTACTGTATACACGAAGTATTACTGTAGTATTACTGCAATACTCACAGTGAATGCGGGGATGAGGGGCTGACTGAACTTTGTTTTGAAGCAGTGAAGAAGACGAAGTCGATCGACATCAATAAAAGATAAATCACCTGAAAGACAGAGACACGTCAGATCAATCTGAAGACCAAGACAAACTCTTAAAATAAAAAACTGGTATGATTCAGTAAACTAAGCTAAAAGTCATTACAGCTGAGGAAAACAGTTAAAAATCAGTGAGAAACTAAAGAGTGTCATCTGCAAACAGTCGAAGTGTTGGTAAAGTTGAAGAATAAAAATAAATCCTAAATAAAATCTCAACATCAGAAAATCACTTTTAAAAGAAAAATAGCTGCACAGAGAATCAGAAAAATTCAAGTAAAATATTTTCCCCGCACCGCTGTCGTAATCGCAGTAGATTCCGATTCGCTGAGGCAGTGGCCAATCAAGTGCTTTCGCGCGGTTGTTGTGTTTAGCAGCGAGCGAGCTCTGCAACCATTGGCTGGCATGGAGACACCATGAACTGGCGCTCTTCCCTAATTGGTCGAAGCGACCCAGGCTGGCCCGATAGGCCACGCCCACACTGAAGGACTTCCAGTCAGCCAGGGGGCGGAGCTCCCAGTAGTGGCAGCCACAAATCATCTCCTGGTCGCCTAGGAGACAGAGGAACAAAAAATATTTCAAAATGTTTAAAAAGATATCAGATTTTTTACAGTGCAAAAAAAAAGTTAAATACTTAAACATTTTCAAAAGCCAAAGTTAAGAGGAACCATTTTATTCCATTGTAACCTTCAAAATAAAAGTCTGCAATGATTCTTGTTATACATATTACACAACATATTTTAATGAATTAATTTTATCCAGTTTATATTTTAATAGTCATTCACTGGCAGGAGTATAAATATGTAATAAGTGTAGTGTATTACTGCACCAAGTACTGTGTACGACTCTCCAGCGAACCTGTCTCGTCCAGCTCGACTTCCTGCCATCTTATTGGGTGATGGTGTGGCGCTTCTGCTGCTAAAAAAACGCAGAGTAAAATAAAAACATATGAAAAGAGTTAAAACTGCCAAAGTGTAAAAGGTGAAATAGCCAATGAAGGTTGAGATGACGCAGCAGAAACAAAGAGATGAAACAATATGAAAACACAAAGACTGTTCAGTTTCACTCATGACAATAAACTTGGACTAATTTGACAAAATATACAAGTTTTACATGAATATTCTATTTAAAAATTAACAAAATAATTTTCATTAAATACAATGAAATGTGGTTAAAACAATGAAACGTTTACTCAAAACAGTTTCATTTTAAATTCATAAATTAAAAATATGATTATAAATTAAATTTTTAATGTAATTTTTCTAAATCAGTAAAATATCATTAGCACTTCACTCGTTAAGTAAATTTACAAAGTTGTGGTTGAACTTTTTTTCTAAATAATTAAAACAAAATATACAAAAACAGATTTAAAACCATGACAGAGATTAAAAACACAAACAGAAAGATTTTATTAAAAATTGTAAAATAAATGCTGATGTGATGTCAGCAGTGATGTGATTTGCTGCATGAAACGAGAGATGGCGAATGAAGAAGGTGATTGGTGACACAATGGTTGCTAAGCAACCAGTCAGCGTTGACAGTTTCTACCTGAGGGGGTCGGAGAGGACACAGTACGGAGACTGAAGAAGGACAAAAATGTTAAACACAAACAGCAGCAGAGAAAATATTGAAAATTAAAACACTGATACGTCACAGAGCAGAATGTTTTTATATTAGCTGTAAATAAAATTTGTTTCAAAATAAAAACAGAAACATTATTAAGTTTGGACAGAAAACAACAACACGAAGTTTATTTCCTGTTTGTGTTGGTGAAAAGTTTATTCTGTAACTTTGAAATAAATCTCAATAAATGTATAAAACACTGATTACACTGTGGCTGATCAATAAACCATCGATAACAATGAGCCTGATTGATCTTTCAGTATTGATCAGTTCACAGTGTTGACCTGCAGTAAACTCTGTCTACACACATATATAAATAAAGTTTGAAGAAATAACACCTGATGACATCATCAGTGACATGTTTCCTCACCTGCTTTTACTCTCTTTGCCTCGGAGTCGAGGGTCATGACCTTTGACCCCCTGAGGCTCCCAGGTCACCGTGTCGCCTTGAACCTTCAGCTCAGCGTGAGCCGTCGATGCATCGAAGCCAAAGTTATACGCTGCGATCGAAGAGGAAGACAAAGAACTTTTCAGTAATAATTCAACTTCACATTTTTTACAGTGCACAGTTCATTCATTCATCCAGTCATGTGTTCACCTCTGGTCTCCAGGGTAACAGACTCAGAGAACTCTCCTGCAGCAGTTTTGTTTTTTGCTCGAACTCGAACGACGATGAAGCGAGAATCAAACTTTAGACCTGAAACATGAAAACAAAACTACAATTGACTGAGTTAGCATAGCTTAGCATAGTTTTAGCTTCATCTTGTCAGTTAATAGTTTACATTTTATATTAAGTTCATTCAATTTAAAATGAACAGAGTCAGAGTCTACCACCATGCTAATGCTAACATCATACTGTAAATTGTGACTGCCCTGTCTTGAAAAGTGCTATACAAATAAACTTTACTTACTTACCATGCTAACATGCCAACAACAACAATGCAACATGTTAGTGTTCAGCAGGTTTTACATTTAGCATGTTAGTATGCTAACATTAGCTAGTTAGCAGTAAACACAGCATGCAGTTGCAGGAAAGTCTGAGGATCGTTGGGGTTATTTAAGTTCATCCTGAGGGGACCATGACCGTCAGACTGATCCTGACACCTGTCACCTGTCTGCTGTGACCTCTGACCTCTCACCTGAGATGGTGACTTGAGTCTCTGTGATGTCACAGATTTTTTCCCAGCATGCATCCCCAGCAGCTCTCAGCGAGCTGTCGCGGTTTGTTTTTCTGTATTCAAGTTCGTAGTGTTCAGTTAGTCCGCCCTCGCCATCAACCTCACTGGCTGGTCGCCAGGTGACCGTGATGTTGTTGTCGTGGACAACGCAGTGGGAGATGTTGATCTCTGGAGCTCTGGGCACTGTAAAAAATACATAGTCAAAACAAAATGTTAAAATCTCTTGGCTTGTTCTGGAGCTTTCAACTGTCTCACAGTCTTCAGCAGATGGAGTTTGCTCCGTTGTCATGGAAACTACTGATGTTTGAATGTAAATAAAACTGAAAACAGCTCTGAATCATGGGAAATCTGCACTTCAGCAGACACCGTTTTCTCAGTTGTCTTAACTGAGACCATGTGATGTTGTAAACAGTTTCAAAACGTGTGGAGTTTGACCGCAATTCTAATGCACAAACAGAAAGAAGAAAAAACCCTGGAGAGTTAATTTCCTGTAAACAGGCAAAACTGTTTTTACCTGAAGAAACAGGGACCTGATGACTCACCTGGCAGGAAGTGAAGTCGTTGAAGCACCGCTCTCTCTGCGCTGAAGTCAGCAGTGAACTGGGACATGTTCTCCGACACCACCGGACGAGTCGTCAGCCGAAACGCCGGAGCCATTGTTACCCTGGAAACAGGAAAGGGCGGGGTTCCAGGGGGCGGAGTGGGGTTAATAGTTGGGGGGTGGTTAGTAGGTTGAGTATGAGTGATTGTGGAGCTGAGATTTATTTCTAAGATTAAACTTTTATCTGTTAGTGTAAATGTTAAAGCTTAAGAAGAAATGAAACCAAAAGAATGTGAAAAAAAAATAAATGATAGATGTTACAAACAAAAACAAGTGATGGAAGTAAATCAAATAGAAAAGAGAAAATGAGAAGAAACAAAAGAATTATGGTTGAAACCATTAAAACATGATGATAACTCAACAAACAGAAAAAATGACAAAGTTTCATCAAAATAAAATGTAAACATGATTTCATATTCATATTAAAATGAATCTGAACAAACCTTTCTTTGATTTGTTTTGCAGCCTGAAAATAAAACAGAAAAAACAAACTTTAAATATGTATTATCACAGCTGTTTTAATTCATGAGGAAAAAAGAACTTCCAGATGATTTCACAATGTTTCTTTAAAGATTTTATTTCTTCCTCCCGTCCTACCTTCAGGAATTCTTCTTCGCTGGTGATGGTCAGTGTTTGATTTGCGAACTCAAGCAGTTCTTCACATGAAAGCAGCGCAAATTTTCCTTCTGACAGCTGCTTCTGAAAAACCACAAACAAACTCTGTGAGGAAACAACAGCAAAGAGAAAATTAAAAACATCAGACAAAATGAGAAAATTTTTATACAAACTTTGCGAAAATTTAAAAAAACTCAACATTTTAATCAAACTGAGGTAAAGAATGGAGATAAAAAAGTATTTGGAAGTAAAAATGTTTTTGTCAGACACAATTTCAACGTTTGGTGAAACAAAATAAAATCTTGTGGATAAAATGTTTTTTAAAAAAAAGATTTCACCAAACAAAGTAAGAAAATATATTTTAAAATCATCAATGTTAAAAAAATAAACACTGAGTTTGAAATTGTTAAAGGTTTTCCTGTCGTTTGATCAGATTCTCTTCAAACATGTCGGCTGTGTTGCTGACAATCGGAGAATGCTGTCACCATGGTAACCATTTTTTCTTTTGAATTGAGATGTGACTCTGATGATTTCACTGATCACGCTCAAGAGAAACAGAAAAAACAAATTCTCCACCTGAAGCTCTGCTTCCTTCCTGCATTTCTCCTCTTTGATGACGCCACGGAGCTCCGCCCCCTTCTCCTCCAGTGTGGAGCTTAGCTGACCAAGCTCCGCCTCCAGGTCTGACATCACCTTACATGACTCCTCCTGATTGGACAAAGTTCACTTTCAATAGTTTTTACTTTGTTTTACTTTAATTGGTTTCCGCCTCTCTAAGCCCCTCCCTCTCAGCCCCTCCCTCTCAGCCAATCAGCTGCTGACCTGCAGTCCCGTCAGCGTGTTGTCGACCGTCTCCAGGAAGTTTTGGAGCTCTTCGTTTTTATTGGTTAACGTGGTGATGATCCTGCGCAGAGCTTCCTGTTTCCAGACAGACAAAAAGACGAGTTTCAGAAGTGTTTCCTGACAATCAGCTGACCCCTTTATTGATTATTGATCAATGTTTTATTACAGAGGAAATAAATTAGTTTCAGTTTTAACCAGTTATCACTTATTGATCTGTGTTTTTCCTTGTTTAATGTAAATTTACATTCGTCGGTTTACTGGAACAGTTTTTAGTTTTTATTGATTTAACCAGAGCTTTTGATTCGACTTATCATGGTTTTCTTCTTGATACATTTCATTTTTTGTAATTCAGTTTTTAGTTTGGTTTATTTCTTGTGTCAGAACTGGGGGGGGGGGTTGAGTTACACCTGGAATAAAGGAGGTGGAGTTACCTGAGGAGAAAAACAAACACCTGAAGAGAAAAAAATAATCAATAACCTGCTGATCAATACATTCAATCTGATACTGACTCAACCAGAGAGAGAGAGTCTGATCTGTAAATCCCTCATTCAGAGCAATGCTCACTCAACCGGGGGGGGGGGGGGGAGGCGAGGTCAGGAGACTGAATGGGAGAGAGAGCTAACAGCTAACAGCTAGCTAATCCTCTCTCTCCTTCTCTCCCTGCCCATGTGTTGTCTATGTAACTCACCCACTGCAAAGTGATCAATGTTATTGATCACTGATCAATCAAATTCTTACCTTCTGAGTGTCCATCACCTGAGAGAGACAGACAGAGAGACAGAGAGAGAGAGAGAGAGAGAGAGAGAGAGAGAGAGGGGCGAGGGGGAGGACAGGGCACTGAAAGGAAGTGAAGTCACACACATCATGGCCTCACGTCCTGTCTGCACTGTCAAAATAAGAGTCTGAAGATGTGATGCCTGCAGAAAAAACACTGAAGCTATCAGGTTAAAACAATTAATCTGTTTTTTACAGTAAATATTCAACAATCTGTTTAACTGAACATTTACATTTTTACTGAAGACGTAAATAAAACATTTATTTTCATCACCGACACAAACTCTGACACTCAGTAAAGTCAAATATTAAACTGAAAAGAATCCTGGGATATGGGAAGAGTAAGAGTGTCCATGAAGTTGATTAAAAGAAAAGCAACTTTATTGCTTTACATGTCACCGGTGTGAACAGACTCACTGCGTAGAGACTGTACAGGGCGGTGTTCTGGTGATTATAATAAAAGAGCTCAAACAGCTGGAAAATGTAACGAATAACAACGTCCTTGACCTTCCATATAGTCACAGAGGGACTTTCAAAATAAATTCTAATTAGAGGGAATATATTTCCTTTGGTGTCATCAAAAGCCAGTGAGGAAGGAAGGAGAACCTTTAAAAATAAAATGATTCACAAGAAACCTTCATGACATGTTAGAGATGCCTTCAAAATAAAAGCTGAGGGCAATCAGCAGTTATTAATGTCCTTCAAAGTACATGGTTGGACAGAAGAATAAAGACTGTACATTTTCAAAATAATTGTTGTAATATGAAAATATTAAATGTCAAAACAGTTGTTATGTAAGAAAGTTGAAATATTTTGAGAATAAAGTCAAACAGAACGTCATACTTTACGATTAGACTTTTTTGGACGTGCAGCTTTATTCCCAAAAAGTTTTAAATTTTATTGTTCTGCAGACGATCAAAGAAAATGAAACTGAAATAGTTTCTACTCTTCAATAAATCGATTGGCTTGGAGAAAAAAACATGTTGTTGCTCGATAAACTAAGTTGGCCAGAGAGTGCTGAGGAGCCGAAAAGAAAAATAAGTACATACCAAAAAAAAAGCATCCAGTTTTTTTTACACTGAAATAAAAACACACTGAAATAAAATAAAAACACACCAGTTCTGATTTGTTCACTTTCAGAAACTCAGGACAAGTCGACGGACGAGTTCATGTTGTTGTTGAAACTGTTGATTGGTTCATTTTAACAAAGTACAACCACACGACCACGTCTTTCTCACAGTCGATCAGTTTGGAACCGACTACAATTAAACATTTGGTAAACATTTGGTAAACCTTCAGTAGATGACAGTCTCCGTTAAATCTATTCATCCCACTGCCGAAGATAATGGATCAAACCTTGAAACTGTTGATGTCAGGATGATGACTGTCTGACCACACTGACCAACTAATCAATCAATCAATCAATCAATCAACCAGTCAATTGATCGGAGGCCCTGTGGGAAGTTTTTTTCGGGGCCTCTGTACAAACAAACCTTGTTAGTTCATCACAAACACGAAACAACCAACGAGCTCTATTTGCACCTAAAATGTTTTATTTCGTTATCGATTGAACATTTCACCAAAAGGTTTTTGCCTTTTTTCTCCAGCAACATAAAAACAGTGAAAATCAACTTACAGCCATGAATAAAACTGTGGAAACTTTTTGGCAAAAATCATTTAGTTTTATATTATGTGCTTCAAAGTTAAAAGGTTTTACAGCAATAACTTACGTTTTACAGTATTATTTGTTTCCAAGGCGACACAGAACGGGAAGTTTTCAGCCGACAAACGATTTCTCAGGAAACAAAATCAGCAGGAAATACAGGAATCAGACGAGCTGCTGAGCTTTTCAGAGCATTTACAGTTCGGTCGGCAGCAAACTTCCCTCTCTGGAATAAAAGCAGTTTGTGTGAGTGAAGAGTAAAGTTCTGAAAAAAAAACAAAAAAAAACTTTAATCTGAAAGTTTCCAAAAACAACTTCTGTCCTGAAAACATCCATTAAACTACTGAAGGTCAGAAACTGAAGCTAAAAACTCTGAGGTTTGTTTTTTTCTGAACTGAATTTTACGTCTTCAACTCGTCAGTTTCAGACATTGACCTTTGACCTTTTCTCCACCCAAGAAAAAACTTTTTTTTCAGAACCAAACTCTGTTCAAAAAAACATGAAAACTTTCTAAAGACCAGGATCAGCTCAGACGCTACAGCTAGCAGAAACATCGTTATCATCACCATTATGTCACCATGGTAACTGCCATTGTTAAGGGTGGGGGCGGGGCCATGCAGGGACACAGGCAGAGGGGGCGGAGCTAAGCGCTACACATCATTTTAGTGGTATAAAAACATAAAAAGTTCAGTTTCTCTCATTGAATTAACAAGCTTGACTGACAGGTGAAAGGAGCCAATAAGGGGAAAGGAGGTAGGTGTGGGGCGGGGCTAGCACTTATATACAGACTCACTTCCTGTACAGTTCACAACACTTTTCTCTCTCCTTATTTACACTCTCTCCATTTTGTCAGCTGTCCCAACTGTGGCAGCCTTTTTTTGTCCAGACTCTTCAAACTGAAGTCACGATGTACGAGCCGCGCTCACCGCCGCCGCCGCTGCCACCACTTCCCTCCCGCCCTCCGCCCTTCGGCTGTTGGTGACGGGGGTGGGGATGAGTGAAGGTCGCGTGGGGGTCGTTGATGATGATGATGTCGTGGTGGTTGCTGTGGTAGCAGTGGTGACATCAGAATTGCTCTTCCTTGGGCTCGGCGTGTAGTTGAAGGGGCTGACTCGAGCTGCCACGGCGCCGCTGCGCTGCTGACCTCGCTGCTGCTGCGGTTGTTGGCGGTCAGGTGGCGGCGGCTTCTCGTCGAGGCTTTCGCAGCTGTGGCGCAGGTTGAGGTTGGAGGAGGAGGAAGAGGAGGAGGATGGGATTTTGGAGGGGGCGGGGCTGTCAATGATTGGCGGGGCATTGGCCGCGGTGGGAGAGCGGGCCGAACAGGAAGAAGAGGAGCGCGGGTTGTTGACGGGACAGTCCTCCAGACGAACCCACACGTCTTCCAATTTGTCAGCAAAGCTGCGGCCGGTCGATGAGCCGCCACCGCTCTTTGCCTTCCTCCAAGTCCCCTTTGACCCTACGGCGCTGTCCTCCTCGCTCCGCCTCTTCTCGCTGGACTCCGACGATGCAGACAAAACAGATGATGAGCTTCCTGTCCGTTTCCACGTCCCCACGCGTGGCAAGGTGATGTTGAGTGTTTCCCACCGCCCCCTCCGCCTCCACCACCGCCATTTTCCCTCTTCCAAGTGCCAGTGCGGCTAAAGCGTGATGATGTCACTTCCTGTGGCCGTGAGGGGCTCTCAGAGTGTGAGCGGTTGACATCGTGTCTCCTGGTTGTTGGTGGTAGCGGTGTGTCGGGGCTATACGGTGACTCTAATGCCACCGTAGCGGCAGCAGCAGCGGACTCCTCCAGCTTCCTCTTCAGGGTCGGACTCGGAGCTTCTTTGATGAAGGTCGACTGGCGGACGAGTGTCGGCTTTTCAGGCTCCGCCCTCTGCTTCTTTGCTGTCGTGGAGCCACCAACTCTTGACGCAGATTCGCTCCTAGGGATGCCGCCGCCACTCCTCGCCACCACGCTCTGTTTGCCTGACCTGGAGGCCGACGATGACACACTTCCTGGAGAGGCGGTGCGCGGCAGCTGCGACAGCTTCCCTCCTTTCTGACTGGCCGCCACGGACGAGCGAGGCGGCGTGGAGTCCCGGGATGACCCGCGTCCTCTGTCATCTGCTACCTGGAGCTTTGGCCACAGCTGCTGCTCTGGGTTTGCTCCGCCCCCTGGCTGCTGGCTCTGCCCTCGGCTTACCTGTGATCAGACTCCTATACACCTTCTTCCCGCCTCTCACTGCCTTCGCCTCCTCCTCCTCCTCTTCCTCCTCCTTCTTCTTCTTGGCCTCCAATGTGCTGCACTCTCCCGGCTTCAGGATCCTAGCTCTTTGCTTCACCTCCTCCTCCTCCTCTCTTCCTCTTCTGGCGCTTGTTATTGGATGTCGGGAGATGGAACGGCTAGCCGACGGACTTCAGAGAGAGGACAGAGTCTGAGTCTGATGATGGCTGGCGGGACAGCGACGAGGCGGCGGCGGCATTCAGGCTGCTCACCACAGAGTTGGCACCTTCTTGGATTGCCTTCCAGTCGAATGACCTGAGCTCGGGGCAGGGCTCTCGGCGCCCGGCTCCTCCCGCCAGAAAGCTGTCGCCGGCTTTGGGAACAGAAAGCTGCGTAAGGACAGAAGCAGCGGCCTTCTTCTTCTTGGGCATGGCGGAGTTGATAATTCTGCAGCAGGTCATCTCAGAGTCGATGCTGAGCTAACTGAGGGACGAGTTCCTGGAGAAGCAGACGGGCGGTCCTCCACGTGAATGTTTGGGGCGAGTCATTGGCTTACAAGGGCTTGACTCCACCTGTGCAGGAGAGGAGACTTTGTTCCTGCTTTGCTCCACCTTGTTGCTCTGGCGCGCGGGCTTAACTTTGTTGTTGTTCTCTGGTCGATGTCGCTTAGCTTAGCTCAGTGATTTAGTTCCTGGAGAAGCAGACGGGCGTATCCCCTCGAGCGGCTAACTCTGCTTCTCATCCGTTGTTGTCTGATTGGTCGTGAGGTTTAGTTCAGGGAAAACAGCCACTGCCTGTTGCTTCCTCTTTTGCCTTTCTTTCTTTTTTGTTTTCTTTTTCTCATCGTCCTTCTCGCCACCACCATCTTCTTCGCCACAAAGTCAAGCGAGCTCAGCGAAGGCCGCGAGAGAAGCATGGCGCTCTCGATGGGCGGTAGTGTCGTGGGTGAGTCAAAGGCAAACTTGGTTTAGCTTTTGTGGTTGTTATTGTGTGCTTATTACCGGGCGCTGAGGCATTGGCTTCACCGGAGACGCCGGGCTTTTCTGCTGCTGAGGGCCGAGAGGAGGCGGGGTTGTGGGAGGAAAGAGTGAGGAGGCGGGCTTGAGGTGTTTCATTGCTTGCTGACGCTCTCTGATTGCTCTGGGTTTGGCTTTTGGGCATGGCGGGCACTGATGCACTCGGCAAGGATGTCAACACCGCTTCGGCCTCAGGAAGTCCAGCTCGCCTCTGGGTGGAGGTGGGTGGAAGCACAGGCATGATCGCGCCGCTGCTGCCTCCCTCATTGGGCGGAGAGTCGATGAGAGGCCACTGGAGTGAGGTGGCCGTGAGTAGCTGAGAGTGGCGCCTCCACGCAGTAAACTCTCGCACCTCCCTCTGGTGGCGGTGGAAGTGCACATCCTTTCTCTGCTGTGAGACTGAGTGCGGCCGGAGGTGGGAGAAGCTTGCAGACAGGAAGCTGGCTACCGTGGTGCCACTTGTTGCTGTTTCTTTGGTTTCAGTGACGACTTGGGCATGGCCATGTTGATGCAGGCCTCCAGGATCTCGATGTCGTCGTCGTCGTCTGATTCGTCGAGGATCGGTTTTGCCGCCGCCTCCTCCTTCCTCTCCTCATTCCCTTCCTCCTCCTCCTCCTCCTCCTTCTTCTTCATCTCCGCTGCGATGTATGGCTCGTCCAGACTGAGCGCGCTCAGACTCGAGGCTCGGGAGAAGCCGTGCGGCGTGCTCTCAGTGGCGAAGTGCAGCAGGACGTCGGCGCTGCTCTCCTCCTCGTCTTTCTTCTTGGCTGTTACCTCCTCTTTGGCTTCGCCTGCGCCGGGCGGGGCAGCGGCGGGGTCTTGGCACGGCTTGGTGGCATGGTCTGCCCCGGACTGTCAGGCAGGTCGCTTGGACTGACCACGCCGCACGCCGCTGCACGGCTCGCTGGAGCGCACAGAGCTGGCGATAGAGGAGGTGGAGAAGCTGTCCAGGGAGCTGACGGAGGTGCAGCGGCTGAACATCAGTGGCGTCTCCTGAGCGTATGGCTGCTCCGGTGGACTTTTAGGAGTCCTGGCGCCGGATGATGATGTCACGTGGTGGTGGTGATGGTGGTGGTGGGCGTGGCTGTGGTGGTGATGGTGACCAGTTTAATTCTTGCAGGTGGAGTGGGAGCGTAAGTGTCTGACCTCTGCTTCTTCTGCTGCCGCTGCCGCTGCTCATGGCCTCTCACTGACAGGAAGCGTCGGGTAGTTGTTCCTGCCGCTGCCGCTGACAACGCTCCCGCCCCTCCTCTTTCTCCCACTGACATCACTGTCCCTCCTCCTCCTCCTCCTGACGACAGCGACGACAGCGAGCTGCCTCTGGAGAAACAGATGGGCGTGTCCTCCACACAGTATGTCTGTGTCGACTCTTGGTTGCTCTTTGGCGCACGATTGGCTTGTGGAGGTGGGCGGAGCTTACTGGTGGAGGTGGATGGAGGAGGAAGGGAGGGGGCAGTAGCCTCATCTGGCTTGGAATAGCGTTTGCGGGCAGCATCGGGCGCCCGTATTTTAGGCTGTAGTCTGGCTGCTCTGCTTGTTGAGTCGCTGCTGTAGTTTGACGTTATGTGACGCATAAACATAGCGTGCTGGGGACAGATCATGCGGCTGCTGCTCGCTGTCGATTCGCCACCGCCATCGCCTCCTCCTAAGCCTGGCATCCTGTCCGCCATCGCCATCGCCTGCTGCCGCCACGGTGACTCGGACTCTGCCTCCCAGGAGTTTGGGCTGTTCATCAGAGTACTTCAGGCTGTAGTTGATGGGCGGTCCAGCCTGCTACCGTCATTGCCGCCCTCAAATATGTGGTTGGCGCTATGATCTTTGGTGAGCCAGGTCGGCTGGTACTTTCCTGTAGACATAGCACTTGTTCGCCCGCTTCCTCATCTGACGCATAAAACGTTCATGATGGTTTGTTCCTGCCATGTTGCTGTAGTCACGGCGTCATTACGCTGTTGGAGGTTGTCGCGATGCTCGGACGCTGGGCGGAACAACAACACCGCCGAGGGTACGCCGCTCTCCCCTGGGCCTTCTTTGATCCATCTCCATTCTTGGACTCGACAGTACTGCTGTGACATGTGGAGCGTGTCGTGTTCCTCCTCCCCGCGCTACAGCCCCGCCCTTCTTGTGTGCCGCCTAGGGCTAAGGTTGTCAATGCTGTCGTGCCCTGACAGCTGCTGGCCCAGCTCCTCAAATAACTTCTCTGTTTGCGGGCGGCAGCCACGGGCACCAGACCCGCGACACCACGCCGTGTCCTTGTAGCGTATGCCATGGGTTATTAACAGGTTGCGCAGGGCGCGCGCCACCTATGCATACCATCTTGTGGCGGGAGTGGATGAGGTTACGAGCATGCCCACGGGCGCCCAGCCCCATAATGCCTCCTGGTCCTTGGGCGCCCGAGCCGAGAGGTTCCAGAGCTCCCCAGGCGCTGGACACGATGGTCAGACTGTGAGACTTCAGGTGCTGCAGAAGCGCTGGCAGGCAGCTGCACCACGCAGGATCTGCCTGTAAGACAACACAGAGGGAGCAGAGAGAATGACGGTCTGGCGGCGGGATTCTGCAATGAAAATTTATCACAGTTGTTTACCTGTGCGCCTATTGGTGGCGGGAGGAGGCTGACACGCCAGGATGCCACCGCCGGCCTTATGATGGCGAGTGTGTTGGTGTGGCTGCTGGCGAGTCAGAGTTCACGAGAAAGGCGAGAGCGCCTACGACAGCACAGATGTCAGCCTTTGTTCTCTGTGTGCAGGAGCCCATGTTCGTGAGCGCTACCAGCACGGACTTCAGAGTCGACTGACGCAGGGAGAAACACAGGAGGAGGCTTCAGTGTCCACGCATCAACAGAAACAAGAACTCAGTTGAGTCTCTGTGTGTTTAACCCTGAGCTCACATCAAACACGCCTGACGCTTACGCCAACCAACAAACAAACAACAGCTTTATTTACCTCTGACCTCGAGGGCGCAGGCCCACCGCCGCCGCACGCCGCCGACCCTTCACGCAGCGCCTTCTTACTGTTGACATCAGCGCCGCCACGACAGGTTCCTGAGAACGCTGGCCATGTATCACCAGGCAACACAAACAACCACCAGTGGAGGGAACGTAGAGGGAGGCGTGGACGGAGCAATGGTTGCCGCGGGTAACAGGTCGATATACTGCTGCAGGTCCTCGCTTCTGATTTCAGCTACGACTTATTGCCCTCATGCAGCCCTTCATGGAGCACACAGCGTGGCCTGATGGGAAAATGTGACAACATAATGCTGTGATCTGCTGGATCTGAACACCTGTGTTTATATGAACCACCAGAAACACCGCCTGTCTTTACCTTATTGGCCACGCCTCCGAAGGTGAGGTTGGTGAGCTTGCCGCGTATCGCCGCAGAGTGATGCTGTAATGATCGCTGCTCAGACCAAACATCTCACAGTCAACCTGCAGCAGCTCGGCCACCGCCTGCAGAGACCGCTTCTGCAGGGCTAACAACAACTCACGACAGTCAGAACAGGGAGGAAACAGGGCAGCAAAACTTAAAACAGTCAGTGAACACAGTAAACAATAAACAGTCAGTAAACAACAAACAGTCAGTAAATCGTAACAATCAATAAACAGTCAGAAACAAACAATAAACAGTCAGTAAACAGCGTTGGTGTCAGACTACCCAGTTCGTTTCCATGGCGGTCGATGTTCTTTTTCATCAAAGGAAAGTTTCATGAGGACACAGACGGCCGGACAGATCTGATGTTCAACTGAGACGGTAATTGAACAAGACAACACTAGAGTATTAACTACCACTCTGTTGCTAATACCGTACACAATATCAGTATGTGTTGACAGTATTAGTATCAGCCTGCAGTACTAACACTACAACACGCCTGAATAAATTCGTCTGTTTTTTGAATAAAGAAGAAAATGGTTTTTGTTTCCTCTCATTTGATTTGACGCCAGGAAAGTTTGACTACAGGACTTCCTCTGATTGGCTGATAGGTGTGACATCACCACTGGGGGTTGTCCTCCGGTCGACGCCCTCTCATGGTTTTCCTGCCAGCCCAGGCCCGAGTAATGACGCACCTGCTCCAGCAGGTGGAGCACTCTGATTTCACGCCGCCCCCGCTGTCGCCCGCTGGACTGTGGACGAGCAAGCAGCAGCCGTCATGATGTCGAGCACGCAGCCTCTTGCCGCCGCGAGCACGCAGCCGACAGGAAGACTCGTAAATGTGACTTATCGTTACATATAGAGGTGAAGAAGTTACCTGTGAGGGAAAACAACGTGGTTACTCTGTGCTACAACAAGAGTCCTTGTCGCTGCCGTGCAGCAGCTGGATGAGCAGCGGCAGACAGTCGACTGACGATGGCGATGCAGGAGTCCTGATGGTGCCCGACATGGCGGTGGAGTGTCCGCCACATGTCGCTCTTGTCGTGGAGTCCCAGCATGGACAGAAGGCTGTACACCATCTCCACCTGCAGGAAGTAGACAGCCATCAGCTCTACACTCACCGATCACCGCTGACTGCTGCCGGGCAGAATCACTGACCTTGGTTCCGCGGCTGGTGATTCGTCAGCAACAGAATAGCCTGCCCATTGGTCGGTTCGTGGTCCAATCGGCTTGAGCCTGGAGAAAACATGATTCAAAGATCAAAACTTTATTCACACCAAAGACGATGAATGAGAGTAAAACGAGGACTCTCACCTGAGCTCCGGCCAATCCGCTGCTGTCGCTCGCCCCCTGAGCTCCCTCCACCTACAGAGAGAGAGAACATATGTTACTGACGCTCCAGGTGAGACAGACTTCTCCTGTGAGAGTGAACAGGTGAGGTTACCTGCAGCCGAGCTCCCAGCCTCAGGATGTCCTTCTCTATCTGCTGGATACGAGACACACGAGCCTGAAAACACACACACACACACACACACACACAACACAGTCCATGTTCATCTCAACCTGCTGACGGGTGACCTCCAGGTGACCTCCAGGTGTGGTCCTACCTGAGCTCTCCTCTCCATCTCCTGACAGGAGCCCAGCTGCTCCTCCATCGCCGACCGGATGTGACGAGCCTCGAACTCCAGCTGACGGCGGCTCATGTCCGTCTGCAGAGTAAACTATAACCACAGACAGTGTGTCAGTGAAATGCATCCTGGGAGTCACAGACAACAGCAGAGGATCATGGGTAACGATGGGTGTGATTGTCTTACGTTCTCAGTGAGCGGCAGACTGTCGATCCTCTTGGTCAGATCCTGCAGCTGAGCGTAGTACCAGTCCTTCTCCTTCTCCTCCTTCTCCAGCTCAGCCAATAGAAGAGACCTGTCAGAGACAATCAGCCAATCACAGAGCAGCACACAGACGGAGAAGTAATCTGACCAAACTCACAGTATTTATTGTAGTATTTGTTGAATTACAGTACTAGTATTATTTGTAGCAGGAGAAGTTCTAACTGTAGTACCAGTATTAGTAGTAGCAGTACCAGCTGTATGAGTAACAGCAGTATCTAAAGTGTCAGCAGAGTAGTACCAATAGTACCTCTCTCAGGTATTCTACATGTAACAGTACTACACAGTAACAGTATATGTAGCAGTACTTGTACAGTAGTGGTAGTACTCTCAGTACTGTGTACAGTACCTCTCCTTCTCCAGCTCCTCCAGGCAGCGGTCGTGGCTGTCTCTGCCCGCTGACGGCAGTCCTCTCCTGGGTAAGGCGGTGGACGCAGAGGTGCCCGGAGCTCCGGGGCCTCCTGCTGCTCCTCCAGGAGCTCCAGAGCCAGAGGAGGCCGAGCTGGAGGAGGAGGAGGGGGGCAGAGGAGGCCTTGACCTGGGCTTAAAACCTCCAGAGTCCAAGCTCATCTCTGGAGGAGACAGAAACACACCGAATATTGTTACTACATCTACGAGTACTACATGATGAGTACTATGTGTATGTGTAAAGTATACAATATGTGTACTACACATATGTGTAGCACAGTATGTGTACTACATGTTTCAGGGCGTGTTTGTTTCTGTTCACCTTTCAGTCTTTCGATGAGCTCCAGCTGAGATCCAGACGCCTCTCCAGACTCTTCTTCTATGGTGCCCTGCAACTGCTTCAGCACTTCCTGTTTAAAGAAAGACAAAATAAAAGTTGTACAGAGTGACATCACAGTGCACTGCTGTATTTCCTCATGTGACCACAGGAGGCGTCATGTGAGTCAGATTCAGACAAAGACTCATTAATAAAAACATTAAACACTCTCTCTCTCTGTGTCTCTCACCCACTTTTTCAGAATAAAATCAGAGCACTCACCACGATGAAACGGCAGCGTTCAAACAGCGACATGATGAAACTAACAACACTCAGACTGTTTGCTGCTCATCCACAGAAAACAGGAAACAGGAAACAGGAAA
Source organism: Lates japonicus (assembly GCA_033238685.1). NCBI lineage: Eukaryota > Metazoa > Chordata > Actinopteri > Centropomidae > Lates > Lates japonicus. The sequence goes on along the minus strand of BRZM01000027.1, from coordinate 4,391,681 downwards.
TGGGAAGTGAGTGTGTGTTTGGAGAGAAAGGACGGGACAACAAAGGAAAACAAAACTACAACTGAAAAACACGACGACATTAAAGTAAAAACAGAGAAAAACTGAAGAGAGATAAATAAAAACAGTGACAGGAGGAATTTAAGATAAAAACAAAGGAAAATATTTACACTAAAATCAGGAGGAAAACAACAGGAGATGGAAAAACAAGAAGAAAATTAACAACAATAGAAACAGGAGAGAAAAGAAACGACAGAGAGAAGAAGGAGTGAGCAGAGACGTTGAGAGTCGACAGACTGCTCACTCTGACAAGTTTCCTGAGTCCTCAAAGATCCTCACACAGACAGAGGTCTCACTCTGAACAACAACAAAGAACCGATTCTGAGGCTCAGAGCAGAACAGCGCGTGATTGGTCGAAAATACCACAGAGCTATTCTGAGCTGAAGAGAGAGAGAGACACTGCGTTTATATGAGAGAGAGACACTGAGTTTATATGAGAGCCAGAGAGAGAGACTAAGTTTAGAGAGAGAGAGAGAGAGTGAGAGACACTGAGTCTATATGTCAGAGAGAGAGAGACTGAGTTTATATGAGCAAGAGAGAGAGACTAAGTTTATATGAGAGAGAGAGAGAGTGAGAGAGACACTGAGTTTATATGAGAGAGAGAGAGAGACACACTAAGTTTATATAAGAGAGAGAGCGAGAGACTGAGTTTATATGAGCGAGAGAAAGAGAGAGAGACTGAGTTTATATGTGTGTATGTATATACATACACATGTATATGTATATATTTTATTTTGTTTTCTTGATGTTTTTTGTTTTGTTTTGTTATTTTTGTTATCTCATTCTTTATTATTATCTTACTGTATATAGTTATCATTGTATTTACTGATGTTCTAATGTTCATATGTCATTTATGCTTAAGCATGTTTTATGTAAAACGTCATGCCAATAAAGCCAAATCGAAATCGAGTTTATATGAGCGGTGAGAGAGAGACACTGCGTTTATATGAGAGAGAGAGAGAAAGACACTGAGTTTATATGAGAGAGAGAGAGTCACTGAGTTTATATGACAGAGAGAGAGAGACACTGAGTTTATAATACAGAGAGAGAGAGACACTGAGTTTATATGAGCGAGAGAGAGAGAGACAACAAAAAAAAACAAAAAAAACAAAAAAAAAACAAACAGAATTTTTCAAACAATGTCGTGGGGTCCATCAAGGTTGCAACATATCCCCAACTCTCTTCAACATATACATCGACCAATTATCAAAACTACTTGAAAACTCCACAGCCCCAGGACTGGACTTAGGATGAACAGTTAAGTGTTTATGAGACGACCTTTACTGTTATCACAAACAGAACAAGGAATGCAAGATTATTTGAACATAATTCATGATTACTAGAAAACTGGAAATCAGAGTAAATCTTAGATAAAACTAAAATTATGATATTTTTAAAAGGCAAGATTACAATCTAAAACATCAATTTTTTGGGAGACAACATTGAGTCACACAACAGAATATACTTACCGCCTGTTGATCACTGCTTCAGGACATTTTGTTAAGGCTAAGTGCCTACAGATAAAGCTCGTGAGAGCTTATTACAGCATAACCTAAACTTATTCAAACTAAACCCCAATAATAATTTGGCTGAAAATTTTCCAAAGTGTTATTGAGCCAATTCTTTTTATATGGAAGCGCCAAGTTTGGGATCAAACAAGAGCAATGGGACTCAAACCCAGTTGAAAAAGGTTCAATCTTTGGAGTTCTGTAGAACATTGAGAGTCCACAGAAACTGTCCTAACCACAGCTGCAGAGCAGAGCTGGCCACCCTCTTAATTAAAAATTTTAAAAGAAAATCAAATTTGGAACCATCTGATAGAATCAGACACAGATTTGTATCATCACAGATCATTCTTAGAACAACGGTTGCAAGGAACCCAGATCACATTACCTGAATGGAATAAATGAGAAAATGACATTTCTATATAAAGGTGACAATTATGAGAAGAACTCCAAATTCATAAGTAAAACAAATAGATAAAGATAATAAACTTTATATTCCAAACAGTGGAAAACAGAAATCCAATCAATTCATAAATTAGAATGCTATGTTCTACTAGACAGAGAATTCCAATTAGCCCAATATTTAAGCCAAATAAAAACATCCTATAAAAAAAAGACAAAACAGTAAATATAGACTTAGTGACCATAAACCTTTAATTGAAACCGGACGCCAGAAAAAAATGGCTTGAAAGATCAAACAGAATTTGTACACATTGTAAAACAGAAATTGAAACGAAATTCATTTTTCTCACAAGTTGCCCAAAATAAGACTAAAAAGAAATAGAGAAAATGACCTACCAAATTTAGACAAAAAATCCCAAACTTTGCTACCATCCCAAAAGATCAATAGATTGATCCTTCTAGGAGAAGAAAGCTGCAGGAGAGGTTGTTAATTATAAAAAGAGATCATTTAATGTAGGAATTTGTATGTGTGTATGTATATACATACACATGCATAAGTGACATATTTTGTTTTGTTTTTGTTTTTTGCTGTTTTGTTTTGTTGTTTTTATCTTCATTCTTACATGTACATGTCATTTTATGCTTTGGGCAACATGTTTTATGTAAAACGTCACAATAAAGCTAAATTGAAATCGAACGAGAGACACTGAGTTTATATGTGAAAGAGAGAGACTAAGTTATATGAGTATGAGGAGAAAGAGAGACACTGAGTTTATATATAGTTTATAGTAGTAATGTTTGTAGTACTGACAGTAGCAGTAGTATCTGGAGCAGCAGTAGTAGCAGCAGCAGTGTTGGTAGTAGTAGTATCTGAGCAGCAGCAGCAGCAGGCAAGCAGTAGTAGCAGCAGTAAGCAGTAGTACTGGACCTTCATGTTGAGGCTCCCGGTCTCCAGCTTGGTCAGGGTGGTTGGAGTGTCCTGCAGCTCCTGTCTCAGGTTGGAGTTCTCCATCTTTAAACCTCCACCTGTCTCAGCAGCTGATCGCATTTGACGCCGTCATTATGATGGACGCCAATGGCTGACCTGCAAATACACAACATATATTGTGGAATACAATACTTTTATACTATGGTACTTAGTACTGTAGTACTGCAGAGTAATAGAGTGTTATAGATTTATTTCTGAATAAAACTGAGGTCAAATTATTGATAAACTGTGAATGATTCAGCTCTGATACACGTCTGTGTGTGTGTGTGTGTGTGTGTGTGCAATACAGTACAAATACTTTTTTCTTTAATATTTATTCGGTTCCATTTCCTTTTTAAACAGAAAGAAACAATACAAAAAGAAAACATCTTCCATTTCCATTTCCGAAATGAAACTGAAAGGGTGTAGGCTGAAACTGGAAGCTTTTTAAAAAATACTCTGCAATTTCTCTTCCCTTACAGTTAGATAAGTCACTAATCAGGTTAAAGACATCCACAGGCACAAGTTTTTAATATCATCATTATACTGTCTATATTTCCACAGATATATTTCGTGATTAAACTATTCTTATAAAGTTTTTGAATCTACTGGGAGTACTGTTTTAATTTTCAGAGCAATCATTCCATAGTTTCACAATTCTGACAGACAGACACGATTTTTATAGTTGTTCGTGTCTCAGGTTTTTGAATATGAATGTTCTCTCAGATTATATTTAAGCATTTCTCATTTTAAACAATCCTTGATAATTTGTGGTAACTGTCCATTTTAGGTTTGTACATGATTTGTATTGTGTTGTAATTCAATAAGTCTCATAGTAGATTTCAGCATGTTTAGTTGAATAAAAGTGATTTGTTGGTTCTTGATAGGGTTTTTTTTGCAGAAAATATATCTGTATTGGTTTTACATGTATTCCCCCATACCTCTACACAATAAGTCACGAGGAACTAAGGAGTGAATAGTATAGTGTGTAGAATGATATTTACTTTCAAGGTTCCGTGCTTTATTCAGTATTGCTGCAATAGATTTCCTAGACATTTTTGCTTTGACATGATTTATGTGTGATTTCCAACTTAATTTACTGTCAATTATTACAATTCCAAAGTTTAGTTTCAAGCACTGTGTCGATTTCAACTTCATCTATTTTAATCTTCCTGTGTGTGTTTAAGTCTGCTCTAAATATTATACCTTTTGTTTTATCTGTGTGTAAAGATAGTTTATTAACTAGAGTACCACAGTACAACACAGTACAATACTACAGAACAATACTAGTGTAATATTACAGCACAACACTACAGTGTAATACTGCAGTGTAATAACACAGTGTAATACTACAGTGTAATGGCAGTACAATACTACCACAGGCCCTGTACTATGAAGTGAGTGAAACTGTCTTATCAGAGTAACTTCAGGAGTAACTGGTGACGCTCGGTGTGTAACTTCCCGATTAACCTGGTACTATGAAAGGTGACTAGTAGAGACCAAACTGCTCCAAGCAGCTTATGTTGGTGGTTAACTCGTGTTACCGGTGTTACTTCTACCTAAGCTCAATTGATATTGGCATTAACGATGAGAGAGGCGGACTGGACTCCTGCAGGACGAGAGTCAGCCTCAGCTCATTGAGACAAATATAATGCGACAGGCTGTTGTAATTGCAGACTACAGACCAAAACATGCAGCATTAATGATGGAAATATGAATGTAGTACTTTATAGAATGTTTTATTTGATCCAGTTCAGTTTAATGAGGCTAAACATTGTTAATATGAAGTTCTATACTGAACATAACAGTATTATATCTATACATATACAGCCTGAGGTTCCAGGTAGAATACCACCAGTAACAGCTCATTCGACATGTGACCCATGTTGGATCATTGTAATCCAAGTATCTGAGAAATTATCACATATGTTCCGGGTGTCCTTACATCTCATATTACAGATGAAGAATCCAGAACATGTGACAAGTCTCCTGTCTTTGCTGGTTTTATAGTCAAGAGTCTTTAAATTCCTCTAAACCCACAGAATTAACGCGGCGCTTCATCTGAGAGAGATACGTGCACGCCTTTAATGAACACGCATTAACTTCCGATTAAGTTAACACCGACTAACTTATCGACATCTGAACCACCGCTGCATTCGCTTAACACAGATCGAGGGGAAATAGGTTTGTCAACCCCGACTTTACCTGAGAACCTGAGTTAAACCAGAGGAGGTTAAACTCTCTTTGTAGTTCAGACCTCAGGACTCAGTCTCCTGATGTTTTACAAAATGGATTAAGGAAAACACAACGCACAGCCTGCTGGGTAAAAACATACACCGCCCAATCACAGAGTACCCTGATGACATCACTGACAACACAGTACACACTGTACTGCAGTATTACTACACTGTAGTAATACTGCAGATGTCAGATGTTGACTCAGTTTCTGCTTCATCAATAATTAATTACATTCTGATCAATGATAACAGTCTGATCCTGGGTCAGCTCAAAGTGCACCGTCTGACCAACAAACAACAAACAATAAACAGCAAACAATAAACAAAGATAAACAGAGCAAGAGCAGAATCAGCCTCTCCTCCTCCTCCTCCTCCATCACCGGTCGGCCATTTTCTGTCCCTCTTCTCTCCTCCCTCCATCATCCCTGCCTCCCCCACCTCCCCATCTCTCCATCCATGCATCCTTCCTCTATCCCTCTCTCCCTTTTTCTCCCCCCTCCTCCTCTCTCTCTCTCTTTCTCCCTCCATCACAGAAAACAGAATAAATTAAATCCAAAGAAGAAGAACATGCAGAAAACAATGAGGGGAGAAAATCCTCCCTCTCCTCCTCCCCCTCTCCTCCTCTCTCCTCTCTGATCTGTCCATCACAGAGTGAAAGCAGCGAGCAGATGAATGGATGAAGGATGGATAGATGTTGGATAAAGAGAAAATGGTAGCTCACCCCATCGCTGTCGCCTCCATCTCCCTCCCTCTCTCTCTCTCTGTCTGACACAGCACAGTCAGCTGGGCGAGCAAGCGGCCAATCAGGAGCCAGACACACACAGAGGGGGGAGGGGGAGGCAGGAGGGAGGGGCGGCCACCCCTTCCCCTGCTCCCAGCATGCTTTGCAGCAGCTGTTGCAGGCAGACTGACCGGGTTACTGAGATACTAGCACACACACAGTAACACACACACACAGATAATAACAGACAGTAATACACACACACACACACAGATAATAACAGACAGTACTACATACACACACACAGACAATAACAGACAGTAACACACACACACACACAATAACAGACAGCAGCAGAGGTCAGAGGTCAGATTATTTATTTCACTGAGACTTTCAGTTTGTTTTGACTCTGCAGCAGAAACTGAGTTTCGTTCTGATCCTGTTTAAAATAAAAACCAGACTGAGTCTGAGACTGAGACTGAATCTGTCAGGTGACCTCACCTGGATGACAGGTGTGTAAACTGGTGATTTAATGTCAGAGCTGAAATTATTTGTCTGTTCATTGATCATTCATCAAATTATTTTACGTATTTTAAATCTGAACCATCAACTTCCATCATTATACACACACACAGTACAAAGTACTGACTACTAATACTACGGTGCACTCCTAAGGAACTGCAGTACTGAACTGTATTGACCTGTCACAGTCTCAGGGGGTGCTCTGAACTTTGACCTTTGGCATCTCTGCTGACCTGGTCGTGTTTCAGATCTGAACTGAGGAGTACCACTGACACTGCAGTACTTCCAACACAAACACTCTGTAGTACCACAAGTGCTTCACCAAGTCTCTGTAGTGCTGGTGGTAACACCCAGCAGTACTACTATCATCAACTGCAGTAACATTAGGTACTACTACAAGAACAGGACATATCTCTACTCGTACAGTACCAGTAACCAGTGCTGATGATCAGCAGTATTATGGTAATAAACAGAAGCAGCAGTACTACAGTAGTACTCAGTATCAGCAGTACTGCAGTAGTACTCTGTACCAGCAGTACTGCAGTAGCACACACAGTATCTGGAGCTGCTGCTGTTAGCTAAGCTAACAGTTAGCTGAACAGTCCGGTTTTCAATGACCCGCTGCTTTACCGTTTCTTTCCCGGGAATAAATCCAGAACACCCGCTTTACCTCAACTTGTTTCACCCCCTCTTCTTTTGCCCGGCCCCGTTGAACCCGGCAACCGTCACCATTTTGTCCAAAGACCCGTCTAAACACCGACATCCGACCAAAACAAATGGTTAGCGCGGAGCTAAGCTAATAGCGCGGCCGTTCTTACCTTCCCGGTTTGGAGAAAACGACCAAAGTCCGCTTGAGACAGCGGCAGCTTCACGGGAACATCACCGGGGAAACACACATCGCCGGTAAACGAGCCGTTAGAGGCGGCGAGTGCTTCTCATGTCTCCGGTTAGAACGGGAAAAGTGGAGTTTAACAAAGTCCGGGATAAGTTTTAGCTCAGTCTTTTTGTTGTGGACAAACTGCCGCTGCGGTCCGCCATCTTGTTTCTGTGTGTCACTGCGTGTAGAAGTAAAAGTACCACAATGGAAAGTACTCTATTACAGTTACTGCGTGTAGAAGTACTGAAGTAAAAATACCACCATGTAACGTACATCATTACAAATAAGGATCATGTATTTAAAGTATTATCAGCTTTATGTAGTTATCAGCAGTAATGGTACACAGGTGATCTCAGGTGACTGTGTCTCTGTTATATTATGAAATAAAATATGAAAAACACACAGAGACTAAATAAACCTGTTTTTTTTGTGTACATCTCTGCGCAGGTTTCATTCTGAAAAGAAATTCAAGTTAATTCATGATTTTTACCCTGTGAGAGTTTATGGTTTAAAATTCATATTAATGTGATGGCATGTATAATTAAACTTTATTTATTCAAAGACATTATAATTGATTTCTCTCAACATGATTAGTTTTTCACAGACATAATGAAGTAAAGAAGGACTGTGCTCTGGGAATTAAAGCACAGGTCATTTAAACAAGTAGCATCTTAGATTAAAGTTTATAAAAACATGTTAGCACAACAAGCAGAAGAAAGAAGGAAAACAGACAGAAGTAAAATTAGATTAACTAACAACAAAATAAACGCACATACTGACGAGTGTGCTGAGAATTTTCATTGACTAATAAAACTTATTTCGAGGTGTGATTAAAGGAAATTCAATGTTACAATGACACAGAATGATCCTACTGAAAAACAATAGCCAACATCATTCAGTCATTGTCAACCACATCTTTATTCAGTTTTATTCTTTCAGCGATTTATTTCTGTCATTTATTTATTCCTGCCTGTTTTAATTTCCTCTCATCATCACTCGGTGGCGCTGTTGTCTTGTATGTGTGCTGCTTTTGATTCCAAACTAAAGTTTCAACTGTCAGTTAACGACTGCTTCGGGCTTTTATTGTGAAGGTCTCGTCAGGAAGCGGTCGCTCTCCTCCGTTTTTCTTTAAAGATGGCGGCGGTTCTTGACGCCGCGGCTCGCTCGGTGTTTTTTGCGAGGTTTTGCCGCCTTTAAACCCGGACGGAAAGCTCCGGTGCTGAAGTCATGAGGATCGGGTCACCGTGCAGTGTTATCGGATGCCTCGTGTGAACCGGACGGCCGTGTTATTGCTGCTCATTGTCAGCAGCTCCGTGTTTCTGCTCTTCCAGCTATATTACTACCGGAAGTACGTCAGCAAGGTGAGACACGGCGTCACGGCAGACAAAAAACTCAGGACTGTAAACAACAACGACATACTGTTAACAACTAATGACAACATAATGTAAACTACAGACACTGTAGTTTTCCTTTTATTACCCATCATGCTCTTCTTTTGCAGTCTGGTCTTCACATCCTGAGCCGAACGGGTCACCTGACCGCCAGTGACGTCCAATGGGTAAATCAGCGCCACTGTTCTCTTTCTTTTTTTTTAAACAAACTTTATTATCATATTAAAGACACTAACAAACAAACATGACATCATCCAAACATACAGGGAGACACAAGGAGTACATAATGAATATCACACAAAAAGCAGAGAGAAAGAAAAAAAAAACCTATTGATATGAGCAATAATATTTTCCAAAAGATTGGATGTCTTGAAGGCTTTCTTGTTCTTACTAATTTTACCTATAGAGTCATTAAAAGATTTGCACTCCATATAAAACAAAGTTACATTTGGCATGGCCTGGAGAAATCTAGCCTTATGGATGTGAAATTTACCCAAGAGACACAGCAATTTTATTACATTTTTAACTTCCTCATTGTTACATTCAATATTTAAGAATAAGACCATATTTTCAGTAATAGTGATCAAAACTTTATGAGATTCCCAAATCAATAAAGATAATTCCAAAAGTTAGTAGAATAGGGACATCCAGCGCCACTGTTCTCATCAACATTAGCCCCACAGTTAGCTGTTAGCCTCATAGTTAGCTGTTAGCCTCACTGTTTTATAATGTTCACATGTTTACATCTCCGTCACTGTCCTGACGTGCTCGTTGTTTCCATGGTAACCTTTTTGAGGTTTGTCCCCGCAGCAGACGGTGAAGAAGTTTGTGGCGTTAGCGCAGCATTTCAGGCTGCCTATTTTTCTCGCTGACACCGCAGCGCTTGCGTTGCTCTCCCAGGATGCTTTGCAGCAGCGCGATCGGCAAATGCGTGAGCCACACTGCAGCTTCCTATGCACTGGCCGGCCAATCACGTCATTCGCGCTGCACGCCAACCTGTGGAAGTATGATGTGAGTATGATGTGTTTATGGCCCAGAGACACTATGGGAAATAACAGAAGCAATGTCATTAAAAAACTTTATATTTATATGATGTGTTCTCATTCTGTTAATTATCTTCAACCTTTATCTTTGTATAAAGTCTGTGATGTCTTAAATTAGCTTCAGTAAAAAGTTGTGTTTCTCTGCATCAGCCTGGCTTCCTATTGGCTGCTGAGCAGAAAGGCTTCGAGCTGCTGGAGCTGCGAGGAGAAGACCCACGATTGGCCAGTCTGGACACACTCTCAGGGGAACAGATCCCGCTGCACTTCCTGTTCCGTCTCCACGGTTACATCATCCAGGTGGGTGGGGCCACATCGCGTGGTGACACATAGCGACCATAGATCAGAATGTGACAGTTGATTAATTTTGTCCCAGGTGGTGTTCCTGTACGAGCGCAGCGGGAACTACCTGTGGCATGGAGTGCTGCGTCTCAGAGCGAACATGGACCGAAGCTTCGCTCCATTTAAACTGCTCGACTACGGACGCCACGCCGGAGCTTACGACAGGTACGATGACGCTCTGCGACACCTGAGAACAGGAGTCAGAATGACATCACTGATGGAGCGACGGCTTCAATAAAACATCAGAATCAGAATCAGAATCAGAATAGACTTTATTGCCAAGTAAGTTTGCACATACAAGGAATTTGTCTTGGTATATTGGTGCTAAAGGACAGTTATAGTAAAAGAAAAGAGTGAAGAGCAAGAAGCATGATCTATATTTACAAGAAACATAAATATACATAATTAAAAAGTAAAGTGTAAAGTATAAAGTGTAAAGTGTAGAGTGCAAAAATGTTAGAAGGTGGCAGTGATTGTCCGGATGTGCGTTAATGTAACGCATAGATGTACGTTAATGTAATGTGTAGTGGGGGGGTGGGGGGATTACAGTCTGTGACAGTCTCTGTGTGTGTGTGTTTGGGGGGGGGGGGGCTAGATCTTGTTGAGGAGCCCAGTTGCAGACGGGAAGAAACTGTTCTTATGGCGTGAGGTCTTGGTTTTGATGGACCGCAACCTCCTGCCGGAAGGGAGTGTCCTGAAGAGTTTGTGACCAGGGTGAGAGGGATCGGCCATGATCTTTCCTGCCCCCCTCAGGGTCCTGGAGGTGTACAGGTCCTGGAGAGAAGGCAGGTTACAGCCGATCACCTTCTCAGCAGACCGGATGACACGCTGCAGTCTGCCTCTGTCCCTGGAAGTAGCAGCAGTGTACCAGATGGTGATGGAGGACGTGAGGATGGACTCAATAATGGAGGTGTAGAAGTGCACCATCATTGTCCTTGGCAGGTTGAACTTCTTCAGCTGCCGCAGGAAGTACATCCTCTGTTGGGCCTTCTTGATCAGGGAGCTGATGTTTAGCTCCCACTTGAGGTCCTGGGTGATGATGGTCCCCAGGAAACGGAAGGACTCCACAGTTCTGACTGGGGAGTCACACAGGATGATGGGGGAGGGTGAAGCTGTGTTCTTCCTGAAGTCAACAACTATCTCCACTGTCTTCACAGCGTTGAGCTCCAGGTTGTTTTCACTGCACCACATAACCAGCTGATCAATCTCCCTCCTGTAGGCAGACTCATCCCCACCAGAGATGAGCCCAATGAGGGTGGTGTCGTCAGCAAACTTCAGGAGTTTGACAGACTGGTGACTGGAGGTGCAGCTGTTGGTGTACAGGGAGAAGAGTAGAGGGGAGAGAACACAGCCTTGAGGGGAACCAGTGCTGATGGTCCGAGAGTCAGAAATGTGTTTTCCCAGCCTCACATGCTGCCTCCTGTCTGACAGGAAGTCTGTGATCCACCTGCAGATGGAGTCAGGCACGCTCAGCTGGGAGAGCTTGTCCTGTAGCAGTGCTGGAATGATGGTGTTAAAGGCGGAGCTGAAGTCCACAAACAGGATCCTGGCATAGGTTCCTGGGGAGTCCAGGTGCTGCAGGATGAAGTGGAGGGCCATGTTGACTGCATCGTCTACAGACCTGTTGGCTCTGTAGGCGAACTGCAGGGGGTCCAGGAGTGGGTCGGTGATGGATTTAAGGTGGGACAGCACAAGGCGCTCAAATGACTTCATTACCACAGAGGTCAGGGCGACGGGTCTGTGGTCATTAAGTCCTGTGATCCTTGATTTTTTGGGGACAGGGATGACAGTGGAGGCCTTGAAGCAGGCTGGCACATGGCATGTCTCCAGTGAGGTGTTAAAGATGTCCGTGAACACTGGAGACAGCTGATCGGCACAGTGCTTCAGGGTGGATGGAGAGACAGAGTCTGGCCCAGCTGCCTTGCGGGGGTTCTGTCTCTTGAAGAGTCTGTTGACGTCTCTCTGGATGGAGAGAGAGAGGGGGGAGGGGGTCTCTAAGGTGTGAAGCGTTGGAGAGGCCCTGACCCCTGATGTGCTGGGGGGGGGGTGAGAGGCTGGTGTGGTGGGGCTGGGAGATGGTGTCACGGGGGATGGTGTCAGGACTGTCGCACTGTCTTTCAAAGCGGCAGTAGAACTCATTCAGGCTGTTGGCCAGGCGTGAGTCGTTCGTGGAGTGGGGGACTTTGGGCTTGCAGTTAGTGATCTGCCTGAGCCCTCTCCAGACAGAAGCAGAGTCACCTGCTGAGAACTGGTGTTGTAGTTTCTCAGAGTACAGGCGTTTGGCTTCTTTCACTGCCTTGCTGAACCTGTACTTTGACTCCCTCAGCCTGTCTCTGTCCCCACTCCTGAACGCCTCCTCCTTCTCCAGCCTCAGCTGTCTGAGTTTGGCTGTGAACCAGGGTTTGTCATTGTTGTAACTCACCCTGGTGCGTGTTGGTATACAGCAGTCCTCACAGAAGCTGATGTATGAGGTCACAGCCTCTGTATACTCATCCAGACTCTTGGTGGCAGTCCTGAATACATCCCAGTCTGTACAGTCCAAGCACGCCTGGAGATCCTCCACAGCCCCACTGGGCCACTCTGACCACGTCATAGTCCACCTGATTCCTGCATACAGGCAGAAATTAAAACTCTCTAAACCTGTTGTGAGGACATCAAAGAAGTGGACCAGTGCAGCGCGGGGGACGGCGTGATAAGCGTTGTTTACTGTGGTGTAACAGTGATCCAGAATGTTCTCCTCTCTGGTCGGGCATTTAATTAACTGTCTGTATTTGGGGAGTTCGTGGGTGAGGTTGCCTTTGTTAAAGTCACCAAGGACAATAACTAAGGAGTCCGGGTTTGTCCGCTCCACACATAGAATCTGGTCGGCAAGCATGCGCTGTGCCTCCTGCACGTTGGCCTGCGGTGGGATGTAAACACCGACCAGTATGAATGAAGTAAACTCACGGGGGGAGTAGAAGGGTTTACAGTTTATGAAAAAAGACTCCAGATCAGAAGAACAGTGTTGTTGAATCACTGTCACATCAGTACACCAGCCACTGTTAGTGTAAAAACAAATTCCTCCACCTCTCGTCTTGCCTGAAAGTTCTGCGTCGCGATCCACTCTGAAGAGTTGAAAGCCTGCTAGCTGCAGTGCAGAGTCCGGTATCACTCCACACAGCCAAGTTTCAGTGAAGCACAAAACGGAAGATGAAGAAAAGTCTCTGTTTTTCCCCACCAGCAGCTGGAGTTCATCTACTTTGTTGCTGAGTGACCGCACGTTGGAGAGAAATATTCCAGGTAACTGTGTGCGATGTCCGCGTTGGCGGAGACGCACAAGCGTACCGGAGCGTTTCCCTCTCCTCCGGCGGTTCACTGTGTGTGCAAAGGTGAGGGCACCTTTGACCAGAATGTCCAGTAATTCCACGGATGTAGCGATGAAAGTGGGTATTAAATCCACGGGGGTAGTGGCCCTGATGTTCATGAGCTCTTCTCTAGTGAGAGAGCAACCGGTACTTCCACACAACACTGAATTAACAAACAAAATAACACAACGCGCACCAACACACCGAGGCAGCCATCCGCGGCGCCATCTTGGATCAGAAAGTATAACATCATCTAACTAATCATCATCATCATCATCATTGTGCAGAGCCGTGTCAGTCACCAGCGTGGTGTTTCTGACGGACATGTGGTCGTTGTGATGACACGTCTTAATGAACTTCCTGTGTGTGTGTGTGTGTGGTCGGCCCCTGCAGGCCGGAGCTGGTCCTGACTGTCCTGGACAGCATCGACGTTCGGGTTCCAAGAAACGTTTCCCGCTTCCTGACTGAGCAACGACATGCTCGCTTCCTGGAGTGCCGTTACCGAGACGCCCGCAACTTCCTGCAGGTCAGGGGAAAGGATGGACAGGAAACAGGAAGTGAACATGAAGACGAAGAAAAATATATTTCTTAAATAAAGTGAAAATGATGTTGGGAAAAAAAGCAACTCTGAAATTGTTACATTTTAAATTTATAATTAAGGAGAAAAAGTTTTTATCATAACATTAATTAAATTTCTGAGAAATTTCAATAAGTTTAATAGGTTAATAGAATAATAAAGGTTTTAAAATCAGAGAAACAACACAGATCTGTTATCTCTCTCCTCAATGTGTGTGAATGTAGCTCTACCCTGACGACTCATCTCCGGCTGCCGTCGATTTTCGCAGGAAAGCGAAGTCGTTGCTTCATTTAGCTGCTCGAACGCTTGCTCACCTTGACATCCCCTTCTGGCTCAGCAGCGGCACCTGTCTGGGTAATATGCTAACACGTTAACGTGCTAACACACTGACATCACAGCATAGTAACATTTGTCTCTCTCTGTGTCTGTGAATATCTGTTGCCCCCTGCAGGCTGGTTCAGGCAGTGCAGTATTATCTCGTACAGCCGTGACGTTGACATCGGAATTTACATTGTAGACTTCAGGTCGGACATCATCACAGCGTTCAGAGATGCTGGCCTGTCACTTAAACACAAGTTTGGAAAGGTCAAAACTTTATTTTCTTTAGTTTGTCAAACGTTTTGAAAACTGTATTTTTAGTGAAACAGGTGAGTTTCATTTTGAAGGGTTGTTTGTATTTGAGTCTGTGACAGGTGCATTTTATTTTGAAATTACGCAGTTCACTTTCTGCTGAAGCTGGTATGTATTTTATTATGAAACCTTGTCTTTTATTTTGAAGTGCAGGTGGAGGACAGTCTGGAGCTGTCGTTTTTGAGAGATGATGTCAAACTGGACATTTTCTTTTTCTACGAAGACGGAGACATTGTCTGGAACGGAGGAACTCAGGCTAAAAGCGGCAAGAAGTTCAAGTAAATTCTTTTTTTGCTTAAATTTAATGTTTGTACAAAATCAAACTCGTCAGTGTTTAAAAATAAAGATTTTGTTACTAACAGCTGATGAGCACCTGACCTATGATTTTTTTGTGATTTTTGTGGGGGTTTTTTCGTCAGGTATGTCTTCCCTCGTTTCTCGCTCTGTTGGGCGGAGCTTCTCGAGCTCAAAGTTCGCGTTCCATGCGAAACGCTCGACTACGTGACGGCAAATTACGGCACCTCCTGGAGCGTCCCGGTGAGGACCTGGGACTGGAAGTCATCGCCGAGCAACGTGCAGGAAAACGGGGCATGGCCTGTGGCGGAGTGGGCGGCGCTTATCCAAGTTTACTGAGAGGAAACAGAAAATAAAGTCGACAGTGAAACTACAAATAAAGACAAAGTGAAACAAGTTGAACTGATTTTTTTTTCTATGTCAGAATCTGGAAAGTTCAAATGACCTCATCAACTAATAATAATAATAATAATAATAATGATGTTTTCTGCAGTGTTCCATTTAATTGTAATAATTTCCTTACATTTGATTTTATTGTTACAGATTTCAAACTGTACGACTTCATTAAAGTTGTATTAGATTTAAAATATTTAATGATAATGAATCTCTCTAAGTTAAAGTCGGAATAAATCAACTCAGTGTTTTTTAATTTTTTTTTTTAATCGCAGAAAAAAACTCGTCAGGTTTTTATCTCAAAATGTATCTTTTAATGAGTGATGAATTTAACTGACCTCACCTGAACATCAAACAGGAACAAACACACTTGAGAAATCTGAAGTCAGAGCATCACAAACAGCAGCTGAACCGTCGGTCTGAGTCTCAGTCTCCACCAAACTTTGTTCATATTTACACCATTTTTATTCTGATCCAAACTGAGAACCTCAGTGACCTCCTCCTCATCAACATTTCATTCATCTTCACCTCGTTTTTATCAAGAAATTTCATCAATCATCACTTTCTGACAGATTTTTCTTCTCGCTCAGTTTCTTTTTTTCATTTAACGTTACTCCGCAGCCGTGTCACGCTGCCGCTCCTTGTGGACCACGAGCCCCTTTCCGATCAGGTCCGGAATCTCCACGGCGAGCCACGGTCCGAGTCCCAGCGCCATCAGGTGCGCGAGGCCGAAGCGCGGCGCGTTCCGGGCCCAGAGCGGCGCGAAGTGTTCGGTCAGGCAGATCTTCCCGCCGCGATACATCTTGGCGGTCTTCCCGTCCAGCTCCGGGACCGCCACCTCGGGTGCGGTGTCGGGGTACGTCACCGGGATGTCGAACTCCAGCCGGAACTCGTAGCGCAGCAGCTCGTGGATGAACCAGCACGTGCCGGTCCATCGCGTGCCGTCCGCGTTAGACTCCAGGCGGAACCAGTCGTTGTCCGCGGCCTTGTTCTGCTCCACGAACCGGATCAGCGCCTGGTACTCCTCCTTCAGCCGCTGTGGCCACAGCGTGCGGTCTCGCGGACCCGCGTGCGTCTTCAGCAGCGGGATCTGCGACACAGCCCTGCGCGTGGCCTCGTCCGCCATATTGCGTCCAAAACAAAATAAAAGTTGTGTCTGAACACGGGTTTTAATCCAGACTGGTTCAGTCCGGGTTTCAGTTTGTGTGTAGTTCTGGTTTCCGGACTGACGTGGACTTCCGGTCTGACACCGCACAGAAGCTGCTCCGAGTCAACATGATCTACTTCCTGTACAGGATTTTCAAAACAAAACCTTACAAACTTTTCGTGAGACGCTGCGGGACTGTTGTTTATAAACAAACAATTAAAAACATTAAAAACGTATTTATTAGGCTGTTCTCTCCATCCATCAGAAAAACAAACTGTTAATTCTTTTTCTCACACTGTCAAATGACTTCTTCCCAAATTAAATAATTCCTTCGTAGAATTTGAATATAATCACAGCTTCTGCTGCAACAGGTGTCCCTGAACACCTCCTGAGTTGCAGACTCAGGAGAACTCCACCTGCAGCGTTAGAGAGGGTGGAGCTGAAAGTTAAAACAAAAAGATGAAGGTGTGAGCTGACTGAAGAAATCTATTAACTATGAACCTGTGAACTGTGATGGAGAGTAAACATCATGTGTGTTGTGTTTTTTTCGGTCTATTTAAATGTGAGGTTTTTTTTATTTAAATGTTTCTATTTAAACTATTTTTCTATTTGTATTGTTCAGTTCAGTTCAATATCTCCCGCTTATTCTGGAATCGGGTCGTGGTGGCAACAGGCTAAACAGGGCATTCCAGACGTCCCTCTCCCCGGCAATGTTTTCCAGCTCCTCCTGGGGGATTCCAAGGCGTTCCCAGGCCAGAAGAGACACATAATCTCTCCAACGCGTCCTGGGTCTACCCCGGGGTCTCCTCCCAGGTGGGTGGGAAGGGAATCTCCTAGGAGGCATCCTAACCAGATGCCTGAACCACCTCAACTGGCTCCTTTCAACATGAAGGAGCAGGGGCTCTACTCCAAGCTCACTCCGGATGTCCAGGCTTCTCACCCTCTCTCTAAGGCTGAGCCCAGACACCCTCCGGAGGAAACTCATTTCAGCCGCCTGTATCCGTGATCTCATTCTTTCGGTCACTACCCAGATCTTGTGACCATAGGTGAGAGTCAGAATGTAGATCGACTGGTAAATTGAAAGCTTTGCCTTTCGATTCAGCTCCCTCTTCACCACAATGGTCCGGTACAGTGACTGCATTACTGCTGACGCCGCACCGATCCCGAGTCTTCAGGCTCTGCCTCCTCCATGGAAGACATATTGGTCGGGTTCAGGAGTTCCTCAAAGTGCTCTTTCCACCGCTCAATGACATCCCCAGTCCGGGTCAGCAGCCCCCCCACCCAGTATCCACCAGCGGGTTCTTGGGTTGTCACCCCTACAGGCGCCAACCACCTTCTGACATTTTATTATTTGCATTGTGTGAATTTTGTATGTTTATTGTATGTATTTTTCACAGTGCACTGTTTGTTGTGTGGAGCACCCGCAATTTTGCAGTACTCCACTGTACAATGACAATAAAGCTTATTCTATTCTATTCTATTCTATGTGAGATGATGTAAACCAGATCCCAGACTCCAGTAAACCTGGTCCTGAATGTTACAGTAAATATATTAAATGAGTGAATTCTTTATCTGAAGGAGGAAACAGCGTTGACTGTTGGAACAGAACAAACATGTTCATTAAAACCAAAGCCAGGGTCAGTTCACCTCTGCAGTTTATTTTTATTACAATGATCAATAAAGATTTTAACATTAAATCATAAACATGAAATAAAATAAACTTTGAAACAAAATTCAGAAATGTAAACTTTAATTTTTATTGAAAAAAACAACAACAACAAAAAATATTCCATTTTCCGGAAAAAAAATCCGTTCTTGTGTTTAACTGCTGTGACATCATCATGACATCACTCAGACAGCCAGAGTTTGAAGGTTCGATCGTAGGAACTGGTTGCGATCAGTTTCCCGTCGGGTGACACATCAACACCCATCACCTGAAAACACAAACAGGTGTGACTCGTTAACACATCTGAGTCGTCTCCACCAATCAGCAGCGTCTGAACGCAACAATCAGAGCGACTTTGTACCTTCCCCTCATGTCCAGCGAGCGTCTTCAGTGGCGTCCAGCCGGGGTGACTCCAAACCTTCGCCGTATTGTCATACGCTCCTGTCAACAGGAAGTGACCATCTGTGGCTACAAACAAACAGGAAGTGAGGTCAGAGACACAAACAGGAAGACAGACAACCAAATTATTAAAACAGAGAAAAGATTAAACAAAAATACATTCATAATAATAAGTAAATAAGATCGAATAAAATCAATAGAATAAAATAAAATACAAAATGTAGCAAACAGAACCAAACTTAACAAAACAACAATAAAACAATGAATGAATGAAAAGTAAAGGGGAGAGTTTTTACGCTGGAAGCGAACAGCAGAGAGCAGGTTCTGGTGGGCGGGGACTGTGTACAGACACTTCCTGTTTCTCAGATCCCAAACTTTACAGGTGTTATCACCACTTCCTGTCGCAAGGTGATACCTGAGAGAACAGACAAAAATACATATATAAATAAACACTCATATTCACTGTGAAAAATGTTCACATGAATACAGCTGATCTGTTTTTAATCTTTGTTCTTTCACTCTGCTTGTCTCTGATTGGCTATTTGATTAAACCTCTCTCCTCTGATTGGCTGACCCGTTGGGGGAAAAGTGCAGGCTGTAGATCTCCTTCAGGTGTCCCTCCAGGAAGACGACGCAGCGGCCAGTCCGAAGGTCCCAGACACGGCCAAATGCATCCAGCCCTCTGATTGGACGACAGCAGAGAGGGGGCGGGGCCACAGACAGAGTCATTTTAATTTGATTAAAGCTTGATTACAGAAGAGAAATACTATAGTAGTTGATTCCTGTAGAAATGTTGAATGTTCCTGCTGCTTGGTGAGAGTTAATCAGTGTAATCAGCCAATCAGAGTCAGCTTAGTCCAGCTCCGCCCAGAAACTGCTGAGTAACTGGTTGCTATGGTGACTGGGGCCCCCAAAGGTGGACCAGCTCATAAGCTAAAACTTTCCATCAAACAAACCCTCATAGCTCGAAAAGTCCAAGTCCCATCAGCACAGTTTCTTCACTATGAGCTCCACAGAGCTTCAGTGAAGACTCTGATGTATTATATGTGGACATCTAAGGGAGTAGTCTATGGGACTGTGGGTCAGCGCTCTCTGTGTTTGGAGGAGATTTATTCACAAACTGTGAGTCATGTCACAACGGGAGTCACACTGGGTGAGAGAGGACAAGTTTCTCTACATCTTCATATAGAAAGTGTCTGTGAGCTATACTGTGTAGTACAGTGTAGTACAGTGTAGTACCGTGAGTAGTAGAGTGTAGTATTTTACCCAGTAGCAGCCAGTGATCCGTCAGGGTGGAAGTGGAGGTCGTGGACTCCTTTGCTGTGACCTTCCTGATGGAGGATTTCCTCCTGAACCTCCAGATCCCAGAGACGCCACGAGTTATCATAACTACAGAGAGACAGACAGGCAGAGAGAGAGACAGAGAGACAGACAGGCAGAGAGAGAGACAGAGAGAGAGAGAGACAGACAGGCAGAGAGAGAGAGAGTGTGTATTAGTACTCAGAGTGAATAGTAGCACTCAGAGTGTGTATTAGTACTCAGAGGCCTAGTACTCAGAGTGTGTATTAGTACTCAGGTATGTATTAGTACTCAGAGTGTGTATTACACTCAGAGTGTGTATTAGTACTCAGAGTGTGTATTAGTACTCAGGTATGTGTATTAGTACTCAGAGTGTGTATTAGCACTCAGGTATGTGTATTAGTACTCAGGTATGTGTATTAGTACTCAGAGTGTGTGCATTAGTACTCAGAGTGTGTATTAGCACTCAGAGTGTGTATTAGTACTCAGCTATGTGTGTTAGTACTCATGGTGTGTATTAGCACTCAGAGTGTGTATTAGTACTCAGAGTATTTACCAGGTCGCTCCCAGGAATCTTCCTGATGGGTGCCAGGAAACTTGAGACACTCGCTCACTGTGACCCTCGATGTCAGCCACCGGCTCATCGCTACAGCAAAAACACACACACACGCAGGAATCAATGACCATATAAGGACCAGGAAGTTCTGCCCCCTGTGTCCCCCCCTCACTCACCTCTCCAGGTTCCACAGCTTCACCGACCCGTCAGCAGCACACGAGGCCAAGCTGACGTCTGATTGGTCGAGAGAGACTCCGGCCTGCGGGCGGAAGACGACGGCACCCACATTGGTGTTGTGTCCTTCAGCCAATCAGAGAGCAAGCACAGACGGGGCGGAGTCTCAGTTATACAGGTCATTATAAATATGAAACAGCTGATTGACTCAGTCGAATCAAAAATTAAACCTGTGAGTTCGTTATTGATCAGTGTTCCTAATAAACTGAAATAAACACAAACAGCTCCGCCCACCTCTGAGTGTTCGGATCAGGTTACAGTCGGGGACGGACCACAGCTTACACAGACCGCTCCTGGGAGGGGGGGGGGGGTAGCTGGTTAGCATTAGCTGGTTAGCATCAGTGTCATCATGACATCATTTGTGGTTCAGTAGTAAAAATACTAACACAATTCTCTGCTAAGTATTCTGATGCTAGCTTTTCTAACAGCGCTAGCTGTGGGCGGGGCACGTTACCATGAGGCAGTGGCGAGCATCTTGGAGTCGGGGCTGAAGTGGCAGAAGCTGATTGGTCGATCATCTCCGATCTGACTGCAGAAGTTGTTCAGATTCTGAAGAAGGAAATTTGACCACATCTCACCACTTTAGTACTCGGGGTGTGTATTAGTACTCAGTGTGTGTGTATTAATACTCAGTGTGTGTATTAATACACTCACCACACCACTCAGGGTGTGTATTAGTACTCAGTGTGTGTATTAGTACTCAGGGTGTGTACTAGTACTCAGTGTGTGTATTAGTACTCAGGGTGTGTGCATTAGTACTCAGTGTGTGTGTACTAGTACTCAGGGTGTGTGCATTACTACTCACTGTGTGTATTAGTACTCAGTGTGTGTACTAGTACTCAGGTGTGTGTATTAGTACTCACTGTGTGTATTAGTACTCAGACTGCACCCTCAGGCTCTTGTGCAGCTCTTGTTGTCGGATCGTCCTGGTTGCCTCGGCAACGTCCTTCTGAGCACGAGCAGTTTCCAGACGCCTCATCGCCCTGACGGACCAATCACAGCAGGAGCTTTAGATTGACAGCCAATCGGATCCCTCTGATGTTTCAAACAAATGTTGGAGTTCTTCTACATCTATTCACTCCTTCATTCCTTCACTCATTCACTCATCAGTCAGTTCAGCTTTCAGTCACAGTTGCTGGTCATCAACACTCAGATGTGGAGCAGTGCATTGTGGGATTGTTAATGAACAGCAGAGTCCATGTTCACCTGGTCTGGACAGAAAAACCAGGCTCACTGCTCGGTGGAGTATTTACCTGTCTACATCTGCAGGTGGCGCTGGACTAAGCTCACCAGGTGAGCAAGTGAGCTTAACAGTTTTGTAACTGATGGTGTTTGTTAACAGAGCTGAGAGCTCTTCTGTCTCTGATTGGTCTATTTGTTGCTGACTCACCGTGGCAGAGAGTATTTAGCCAACCAGAGCCGAGCGTCCCTCAGGGAGGCGGAGCCTTCATGGTACCACGTCTGCTGGCACTGTGATTGGTCAGAGAGAAATGGTTCACTTTAATAGTTTTATTCAACACAAACTGTTTTTAATTTAATTCACTGTGTACTTCTGTGTGTACATGTGTGTACTTGCGTATACTGACCTCGTCCTGGGACCTCTTGGCTCTCTCCTCGTCCTTCCTGGACTTCTTCAGAGCATCTGGACCGACCACAGACAGAACACTTCGCAGTCTGAACACAAACACACGACAGAAAAGCTTTAGAATAAAACTTCAACAGAGTGAAACTGGACTGGACCAGAACCCTGACAGGTCCTGAGGACCAGAGGGAACAGGTTCAGGATTTCAGATAAAACCTTCAGAGGCTCATGTTTCTGTCTGAAGCAGCTGCAGAAGTTTGTTGAACCTTGTTCTTTGGTGATTTAAATAAAGTTTAAATTGAAGGAAGGTTTTTTTTTCCCCACCTCTCCCGGCGATCAGCTGGTCCCTCTCCAAACAACGTGATTGGTTCTCCGAGCGCCCGGAGGCCAGCTTTCACCTCGGCGTCGTCGGTGGAGACGGTGATCTGTCGCGCTCGCCTCCGCCGCTCAAACTCAGCGAGCGCTTCCTGCTGCCGCTCGCTGACCCGCTCCTCCATCTCCAGAGTCTCTCCTGCGGCATCATGGGAGACGGAGTCTTAGTTTCACCGCACACATTAAAAACACACCTGTAGTTTACGACACGGCACCCACCTGAGGAGATGTTGATGTTTCCTGCTTCGATGCCCGCCTTCACCCCATCACTTCCTGTCGTGGCACCGCTTGACATCTCTGAGCTCAGACGTTCCCGCTCTTTCTCCTCCAGGCTTCCGTAGAAAACACGACTCTTCTTCACGGCCGGAGCCATGTCCTCCTCGTCGGACATTTTAACTCACGTTGTCTTCTTCTTCTTTTACTGCTGCTGAGGCCCCAGAGGCTGCTGGGAAAACTACACCACAGGAAATAACACAAAGAAGAAAATAGAACAGTGAAAGTTTCTGAGCAGAAGAACGACGTGTGATCGTGTTCACCTGGCAAATAAAACACTTTCCAGCTTCAACGTTTACTGATTAATAAACTGTAAATCAGTGAAAACCAACAGAGATGATAAAAACTAGAATCATTCATCTCAAAGTTTTATATCTTATATTTCTGACATTTCTAACAGACTAAAATGACATGATTTTTCAAAGGAGTCAGATTACAGGGAGGAGGAGAAGAAGAGGGGGAGGAGGAGGAGGAGAGGAAAGAGAGAAAAAAGAGAGAAAGGAGAAAAATCATTTAACATTGGAAAAAACGGGGCAGACAATGTTAGCATTAGCATTAGCATTCAAACAGCAACTTATCCAGCGTCACACTGCGTCACACACACCTGATCAGACACAGGGCAGGTGTGACCGACAGGTGTAAAACGGTCCGTTCATGAAGTTAAAGCCCAGATACTTTGATTTTTGTGAACTTACAGCTGAAGACAAACGAAGCGGCGGCGTCTTCCAGCCTAGTGCCCCGGATGTAAACACGTCATCTGCTTCCGGGTCAAAGGTTGTTCTTCCGATCGGCACAGCGGCAGCAAACAAACAATAAGAGAGAGAAAACCCGGGAAAACAACAGCTCACCTGTCAGGTAACCTTACACAGTTTTGTCACAGGTGTAGAAACCGCGCTGTAAAGGCGCGCGAGGAACGTTAATCTGTTTCCGGTTTGATTCGCCGTTTTTAGACTTTTACACAGACGTTAGCCTGTTAGCCTCTTAGCTTAGCTCCTGTTTACTACTCACGTTACTAACTAGATTGTAACGACCTGAGCTCTTTGTTCCGTCACGTGACCACTGTTATCAGCAGGTGAATAAAGATTCATGTCTAAGGTCGATCCTGATGTAGAATCTGAACCTGTTTTGTTGCCGTAGTTTAATGTTTAGGTCCAACCTGTTCAGACTCAGATCCTCGGATCCAGATCCACGTTTTCTCCTGAGAATTCAGAATCAGGCAAATCACACTGTCACTCATCAGATCAGATGATACTATAGTGGAACCAGATCCAGTCCAGACAGATGTTGTTGTTGTTGTTTGGTTTCTGTTCAGACTGTTAGCGTAGCATCGTAGCCTGTTAGCAGCAGCTGGTTAAATGATGATAATGAGATTAAACCAGGTGATTTTTGATGATGAAGATGTTGATGGTTCTGATGTTTGTGTGTTTGTCTCAGACTCAGAAGATGTTGAGGAGGAAACCGACTCGTCTGGAGCTAAAGATCGACGACACCGAGGAGTTTGAGAGCGTCAAGAAGGAGCTTGAGGTTTAGATCACTGATACCAGTCAATACTATCAATACCAATCAATACAGCCAGCTGATGTTTTTTTTTTTTTTTTTTTGGTAGGCCAGGAAGCGTCAGCGTGAGGAGGCGGAGTCAGGAGGCGGAGTGGGCGGGGCCTCTGTGATCAGTGTTGACATCATCGGGAGTGGAGCCTCAGCATCTTCGTCTACGGTGGCGTCAAGGGTGGAGCTCATCAACGAGCGAATTGGCTACAAGCCCCACCCCAAACCGGCCACGCTGCCAACCTTATTTGGAAGTTTACAGTTTTAATAAAAACAATAAAAAAGAATGTTTAAACAGAAAAAATCATGTTTGTTTGTTTCAGCTCGGAGAGCGGGAAAACAAAAACCTGAAGCAGAAATTAGATATTTTTATATTTAATATCTGAGGTGTTTGTTAGGAACGACGTCAGACATCAACTGTGTTCATATTTGTTTTATTTTCATAATAAATGCTACAATAATATTTTTTATAAAGAGTTTAAACAAATATAAAAGACAAACTGATTAGTGTTGGAAAATAAAAACTCAAAGAAAAAAAACAAACTGTAAAGACATCTGTAATTTATTTACAGTAACAGTCAGTAGCTCTGACATCACAATATTTAGGCTCCGCCCTCACGCAGTCCAGGAAGTGATGCTGACCAATCAGGACTCTCGATTCATTTCCTCATACAACTATCTTTTATTGTAACTGACACATATTTGTAACTGATTTTAGTTGCCATGGCAACCAGGAAATACACTGAGTAAGTGCTGACGACTTTATAACGAGACAAGTTTTTAATTTGATTGACATTTTTATAAATAGATTTAAACTAAAACAACTTTTAGAATTTGGATAAAATCTTACTTGGAGAAATGTTTAAAATTTTTTCAGTTAAATTTTTTCTGATTTTCTCAAAATAAGACAAAAGCAAATCAATTTTTTAGCTTCTGGAATTTTTGGTATTTATCACCCGACAACAAGAAGCTAGAAATCACTGATTGGTCAGAAACATTTCCTGGAACCACACTTTGAAGAAAACCTGAAAAAAAAAGAAAAAAAAAAGAAAAAAATTAAGTTGGGGTGGGCGTGGTCTGTGTGAAGACTGCAGGTTTTTCAGAATAAAGGTCTGTCTCTAAATAGTTTTTTCAGTGAAGCTGCTGTCAAAATAAAACGAGGCATTTAAAGAAATAAAATTAATAAAAATAATAAATAAAAATAGAAACAGTGAAGATGTTTATGTTAGTGCTGACAGCTGATTGGTCCTCAGCAGTGGAATGTGTTTAATGTTCAATCCGTTTCCATGGTTACAGTAGTGATGGGGGCGTGGCTTAACATGTGACTGTCACCTGTTCTATCACACCTGCAGCTCATCTGTAGCTTATTGAAAGTTTTTTGGTTTTTCAACACGTTGGAAACAAATGTTTTTCACAATAAATAAAATCATCAGAGGTTTTAGCAGCGGCTTCAGGTTTTGGTTATTTTCATTTATTTTTCAGTCCATGTTAAAGCTCTGAGTCATGTGACCTGAGAGCTGTGACCGGCTGATGTAAACGTTAAAACGTGTGTCAGGGCAGCGGGTGTTTTTTAAATAGAGAGGTCACAGTGGAAATCTGGTGTTTAACCCACACTAAAATGTTCTGTCATCAGTTCCATATCAGCGCAGTAATCAATACGTAATCAATGATTTCTGATCGGGAAAATCATGTAGATTCAAACTGAATTCAGTATCATCAGAAAACATCTGCCTGTGTCGCTACATTCATGCTAAGCTGTTAGCTCCATTAGCTCCAGGCTAAACTTAATGATTCTGATCAGCTGATCATCAAATCCATCAAGACTCAGGTCTGATTTTAGCGTGTTTAACGTGCTAAAACAGCTAGCTACATCCATGCTAACCTCCAGGCATCATCACCACCTGACTAGTTTAATGTGTGTTCAGACATCAGCTAAATGCTAACAGACTGAGTTTAAACGTAGTGTTTCGCTAACGGACAAAGTTCAACTGTCATTTTTAGTGTTTTTACAAAACTTTTTTTTAACATCTTGTGATTCTGAAAAGACTGAACCACCTCCACCTGCTGACCACGCCCACCTGCTGACCACGCCCACTCGCCGTTGAAAAAAAAAGTGACTTGTCTTGATGATGGGACTCGGTGTTTTCCTCCTGTCACTGATGATGTCATCATTTCTTCTTGATGGCGGCGAGGTCTCGCTGCAGCTCGGAGAACTTGGGTCGGTCTTCGGGGTTGTACTGCCAACAACGCTGCATCACTTTGTACACGTCGTCAGGGCAACGCTGAGGACACGCCATCCTGTAACCTAGCAACCAGGAGGAGAAGAAGGGGGTTTCTATGGAAACTGACTGAACCATGTTTACATTCATGTGATTAAGAAACAGTCATGTCTCTACATGTCAGAGCTTCCCCCTCTGGACGGTTACCTTTCTCCACCTGCTCTCGGGCCTGCTGATTGGTCATCCCAGGATAAGGACACACCCCCAGGCTGAAGGTTTCCCACAACAGGATCCCATAACTCCACACATCACTCTCTGAGCTGTAACGACCTGCAGAAGCCAATCGCAGAGCAGGACACAGTCAGAGACCAATCGCAGAGCAGGACACAGTCAGAGACCAATCACAGAGCAGGACACAGTCACTGGGTACAGTGGCACTGAGGGCCTCAGGTGTGTGTCAGGTGTTACCATAGTTGAGGGCCTCAGGTGCGGTCCATTTGATTGGAATCTGTTTCAGTCCAGATGAAGAATAAACTCCGTCGTCTTCCTGACGACTCATCCCAAAATCACTGATCTTCAACACACTGCCCTCCCCCACCAGACAGTTCCTTGCCGCCAGGTCCCTGAGAGACAGACAGGCGGAGACAGACAGACAGGTTAGTCTTGTTAGTCTGTTAGTCGACTTGAGACATTAACAACGTGTGAACGACATGTTTCAGCTGCTGAAACATGAACAGATGATGTGTTCACAGTCTGTAGGACACCACAGCGCTCCAGCTGTTAAACAGGTATGAGGTGTTTACCTGTGGATGCAGTTTTTGCTCTCCAGGTACGCCATACCAGCAGCAGCATCGACTGCGAAGCGAACGAGCTGCTTCGTCTTCAACTCGTCCTTCTTCTTCCTCAGAAAAGACAGGAAGTCTCCACCTGACAGACACAGCGAAGGGTCACACAAACACAGTTGTTACAGACTGACCAATCAGGAAACAGCAGAGGGTAAGTGAAGTTCCACCCACCAGGAACCAGCTCCATGACGATGTAGATCGGCTGTCGCTGCGTACAAACACCGATCAGCTTCACAATGTTCGGATGGTCGTACTGCTTCAGTATCCTGCAGCCAATCACAGAGAGGCAGCATTAAACATCAGCCAATCACAGAGAGGCAGCATTAAACACCAGCCAATCACAGAGTGGTAACACTGGCTGTGATTGGTTCAGAGTAAACAGGAGTGACGAGGGTAAAATAACTTTATCTCTGTGCAAAAGGAGCTGATGTGAGAACAGTTATAAAATATAATTATTCACCTGAAACATAGAACTTTAATAATTTCACAATAATACTTGTGTGTGTTCTGATTTTCTATTTCTATTCACTTTATTTTTTTAACATTAATTGTTAATGTTGCTGTTGTTGTTGTACTGTGAGCTGCGGACCTAGCCTCAGACAGGAACCGGATCTTCAGCTCTGGAGGTAAATCTTCTTTACAGGTTTTGACGGCGACTGGCGTTTTGTCACGCTGCAGCGTTCCTTTGAACACCTCGCCGAAGTTGCCCTGGCGACCGGCAGACAGCGAAGCATGATGGGAGGAGGAGGCAGACAGAGGTTAGACAGGCAACAGACAACAGAGGAAACTCAGTGAAGTGTGAGGTCGTCACCTTTCCCAGCAGGTCTCCCAGCGTCACGTCCTCGTGGTTCAGGATCCACTTCTTATCCTGGACAGAAAAACAGACTCGTTAAACTTCTGTCACTGAACTGGAGCTCGATGACGTACGGTCAGGTGTGTGCGTTTGTTGCCTTGACGACGGGGTTGAGCAGCACAACTCCAGACTTCTTGGTGATGACTTGCTTGGTGGAGAAATGATGCTCGATGAGCTGAGGGATGGTGGAGAAGCCAGTGCCTTCAAACCGGTACTGACTCTGCCAGAGAGAGGGGGGGGGGGGTTCAGTTATCTACTGTACAGCAGGTGTGTGGGGGCAGCTGTGGTCGGGGGGGTGTTACGTACGTCAGCGAACTGGATGATGAAGTGCCGTCTCTGCTCGTCTGAAAACACCGACAGGACGTACTCCCCCGGTTTACCATGACTCTCCCTCACCAGGAAGTCCCCCTGTTGCCGTAGTAACTCCTGAGCCTCGGTGCGAGGGATGGCGCCGTGATACCACTCCTGGTCCGCCAGGGGGCGCTCCGACGTCGGGATCACATCAAAGAACTGCTGCAAGGGGAGGAGGAGGGAGGAGGAGAGCGGCATCGACTGAATCGGTTTGGATTCAATAAACTTTATTGATGAGAAACAAACAGCAGAACAGACTCAGGTGTTTCACCAGGTGAGTCTCACCGAGGTGGAGGAGCCCAGCATGGCTTTAGGAGATCGAATCATCCCGGCCAGAGAGTGACGCAGAGTGTCGAACCGAGAGCTCCTCTCCTTCGTCTTATCCTGAACACACACACATTATTTTGAAAGTCCTGAGAGTACTTCCTGTGCAGATCTGATCACTGATGAATCATTAATCAGTAAGGTAAGAGGGGAAGGTGTTTAAAAAGCTTCAGCTTCAGCCTACACCCTTTCCGTTTTGCTTTGGAAATGGAAATTATGTTTTCTTTTTTTATTGTTTCTTTCTGTTTAAAAAGGAAACAGAACCGAATAAATAAATATATTTTTTTTAAAAAGTAACTGAATATTTACGGTCGATCCGACAGAGCGGGCGTCGTCCTCGTACGGCAGTGCAGGGGGGGGCGGTGGTGGGGGAGGGGAGGAGGCGGCGGCGGCCATCTTGGCATCAAGCAGGGCCTTCTGGGAGGCGAGGCGGGCCTCGGAGCCGCGCAGCGATTGGACAGCGTGACGCAGCTCGAGGAGAGAGAGTTTCTGACTGAGCAGCAGGACGCAGCTGAGGGCGAGAGACACAGACTCAGCACAGAGAGAAAGAGAGAGAGAGAGAGAGAGAGGAACCATCAGACACTCGACTCACTCGCTCCTCCTCTCGGCGCTCTGCTGACTCGTCTGGATCTTAGAGTCCAGGTCGTCGGCCAGCGCCTCCTTCGTCCTCAGGTTCTGCTGAGTCAGCGATAGCTCCTCCGTTGCAGACAACAACCTGACAAACAAACAAACAAACAGAAATATAAACAAAGAAGATGAGGAGGAAACACCACCAACCACAGGAAAACAGATTTAAAACAGGAAACAGAGAGTTTTATTTTGAAGGAGCTCACATGGCCTGCAGGCTGTCGGCCGTCAGCGTGTTCCACAGGATCTCATTGGCTGGCAGGTTGTCCGTCTCCTCCAATAGCGACGTGTCAAACTCCACGCTCGGCTCCGGAGTCTCCGGTGACCTGAGAGAGAGTTACACTGTTACCATGGTAACCAGGACTGAGACAACGTCACCATGGTGACCACAGCGGGTGCGGTCCTCAGACCTGTAGGCGTCGATGAAGTGTTGGTACTCTGCCAGAGGGTCGATCTGCTGAACCGCCGCTGAGATCTCCTGATGAACTTTAACGATCTCCTCGGTCAGCAGACTGCTGATCTCACAGTACTCCTCCAGGATACTCCTACTGCAGTAATACACACAAAAATACACAGATACACATCAATCAGACGGCTGAGTGTGGCCCTGTAAGTCTCATTTAGCATGTCAGTCAGTTAGCGTGTCAGTTACTCACAGTGCGAGCGTCATGTCCTCCTGCATCCTCTGCAGGGCGTCGAGCAGCGCTGGTGCCGCACGGCGTCTGTGTTCGTCCTGCTGTGTTCGGGCGCTGCACAACGCCAACACGTACTGGTTGTGAAGGTTGTGGAGCTTTGCTGTCGCTTTGTCGTAACGTTCTCGAGCACGCTCCGCCTCCCGGCCTAAAAAACATATTTAATTTCAAGACATGTCAAAGTTTCCACAGAGTTCAGAAGATTTAACTTCAGAAGTTTGTTCTTCATCCTGAAACAGACTGAGCAGTAGAAACCAGTAGAAACCTTTAGCCAGAGCCTCTCTGTATTTCTCTTTGGCGTTGTTTGCGTCACGGCTCAACTGACGATACGTCGCCTTCAACTTCTCCAGGTCGCTCCTGGTCACCTGACAACAAACAACAACAACAATAACAACGTGTTTACAGACCTACTACCCCTCCCCAGGTAATTTATTTCCCAGCAGACCTTGTGGTTGTGGCTCTCCAGCTGCTGATGAAGACTCTGGTAGCTCTTCTTCACCTGCTGTTTGTCTCGGATCAGCGTGGCGAGGCGGTGCAGGGGACCCGAGTTCAGGTCGTCCGCGTGACTCCTCATCACTCGACCCAACGCCTCCGTCTGACGGATCACCTGAGACCACGACTGACACACAGAGAGACGGGCTCAGACCAGGTCCCAGACTGAGACCAGGTCCCAGACTGAGACCAGGTCCCAGACTGAGACTGTGGGGAGGCAGTGGCCGGAGGGTCGGCTCACCTTACTGACAGTGCTGACGTAATCAGCTGCTTCCTGTTTCTCAGTCTGCTGAGTCATGCTGAGCAGCAGAGCAGCGTACTCCTTATCACTCTTCACCCGCAGAGTCATGAAGCGCTTCACCGTCTCCAACAGCTGGGGGGTCAGAGGTCAGAGGTCAGACAGTAGAGACAGAGTCTCATTTTTATTCTTCACTGTTTCCTCTCACTGAGAGTCCAGAGTCCAGTCTGTCAGAGTCCAGAGTCCAGTCTGACTGACAGAAACTGTTCTGTGTTTGGAAACAGACGAGTTCTCTCCAGACTATGACAGCGATCAATACATCTGATCAATATATCTGATCAGTGTTTGTTTAATTCTCACATTAGAGATGTGAAGTGGTTTTTCAGGACAGAACAGAAACCACAGCTTCACACCTCAGCTCAGACTGGATCAGACCTCCAGGACTCAGGGTCCAGGACCCAGGTTCTCTTCAGAGACCGGCCGTGTTGAGCAGATTTTACCTTTAACTCCCAGTCCTGCAGCTTCAGTAATCCCTCGTGGGAGTTCCTCAGATCCCGACCGAACCCCATCCTGGATCTCACACACACACACACACACAGACACACACACTAAAGGCGAGAGCGAGCGAGGAGTGATTTCATGGTTGTCTGTGCAGAGAGAGAATAAAACATGTCACATTAAAACACAACTCTGTACTGCAGTACTACTCACACACTGTACACACTGCACTACACACTGTACTACTACACACTGCACTACACACTGTACACACTGCACTACACACTGTACTACACACTGCACTACACACTGTACACACTGCACTACACACTGTACTACACACTGCACTACACACTGTACACACTGCACTACACACTGTACTACTACTGTGTATTAATACACAGTGTAGAGGAAGAGTATTGAGTATTAATACACAGTGTGTAGTAGCAGTGTGTATTTCAGTTAAAATCAGATTCTAACTCTTAACATTTCAATAATTAATACATGGTCAATCAATACTTACCACCAGTCTGTAACAGTATAATTATTGATCAGATTTTTCATTTCTAGCCTCAGATCAAACTGATTATTAATGAACCTTCAGTCTCCTCCATTTTATATTAACTTTACTTTAAAACAAATGTGTTTTAAATCTGGTTGAAACTTTAGCTGAGCTTCAGCCTTTTAACCTGCAGCTTAACTCAAACCGCTTCACATAAAATAACAATAATAAAACCAATAAAACCGTTTAACAACTTTTATTTAAACTGACAGAACAACTCGCTCACAGTCCTTTTGTAACCATTTAACCGTTTGAAGTTTGTTTTTATCGGTTTATAAACTGAAAACTTTACATTCCTGAAGGTTAGGTTAAGCTTAACGCCAGCTGCTACTCCCTCATTAAATCCAATGGAAGCTGAAGCTAGCAGGCTAACAGGCTAACGGCTGTAAAACTTGTTAACAACAGTTTAAACACAAACGAACAGCTTTTATTACAGCAAACAGAAAAATCCCGCTTCTCTGTTTCTGTCGTTTTCTACTCGTTTCTCACCGGTAACAAAGAAGGGATGAAGGATGAAGAAAGAGGAGGAGGAGGAGGAGGAGTGGAGAGTCGAGGCCTGCTGTTTTCCACCTCTCCTCGGCCGTTTTCAGCCGCTCTAACTCACCGGAAGCGGCTGTTTCCTTCGGCGGGCTTCACAACCGGTCACCGCGGTCCTCTGCCGTCCTCCGCCGGGACCATCTCCTGCTGTCCGGAGTTTTTCTCCTCCGCTTCCCGGCTTCTCCTCCTGTCGTCCGGAATACAGCCAGGTGGGCTAACGGCTAACAGGGAGGGCTTCCGCGGGAAACGGAGAGGGGGGTTATTGTGTTTCTTTATTAGACAGAATAAAAAACACATTAAAGAGAAAAACATTAATGTTAATTAAAAATGAAAACAGATGAACAGTACACACCTCACCTGACGTCACCTCACCTCCCCCACCTGACGTCACAGGTGATCTAACGGTCTTGAACCACCTGTCCGGAGCGTTGATTCTGGTTTTCTGGGTCCAGATGTTTCACTGAAATGTGAACGGCTCTCATGTGGGTTCAGGGTCCAGAACTCTGTAGACCTGTAGACCTGGTCCCTGCTGGTCTCAAAACTGCCATTAACAGGACCTGATCCAGGACCTGACTCTGATCTCGAGCTCACAGGTGAACTTCTCACCTGCAGTAGTCAGACCTCACGCAGTTTATTTTCCTGGGTTTTGGTCTCTCAGGTAACAAGGAGCCTGCAGACAAAAACTCAGGAATCACCTGGAATCACCAGGAATCAGACTTTGATTTTAACCTTTAACCTTTGACTGCACATTAATCAAACTATCATGAAGTTATTGATGATTGGTTGCTGTTTTAGTGACGTGTGAATGTGATGTCATCTGTTTAAAAAAACCAGAAACTCAGCCAATAGGAGAAGAGGTGGAAGGGGCTTAGTGCTGGAATGAAGCAGAGAGAAAACCAGTTTCTGTCAGACCGGTTCACTCCCCTCCCCCCCAACACTACACACCTCCTCCCTCCCTCCCTCCAGGTGAGTCACATTAAACAAATTTACAGGTAAAAACACCTGCGGAATAAAACAGAAATGACATAAAGAAAATTAATGAAACCAAAAAGAAAAACAAGGAAAGAAAAAATAAAGACTGAGACACTGGAGGGGGGGCGTCTGAGGAGAGAGAGGTTGAGCTCCATAGACAATGAACAGAGAGAGAGAGAGAGAGAGAGGGAGCGTCATCAGGTAACAGGTTTAAGAGGCAGGTCGAGAGATTTACCCAGGAAAAGGGAAAGAGAGAGAGTCAGTCTGTCTCAGGAGGAGGACAAAAAGAGAGAGAGGAGAAAACAGGAGAAAAACAGAGAGAGGAGAGAAAACAGGAGAAAACAGAGAGAGGAGAAAACAGAGAGGAGGAGAAAGAAGTTGTTTCTTCAGAGAAACGACAGATTCACAGGAGAAGAAGAAGAAGAAGACTAAACACCTGGGCGGCCTGTGAACAGGTGAGGAATCTCTGCCTGTCAGCAGGTTACTGTTCTGAAGTACTACTACAAATATACTACACTAGAGGTACTAATACTAATTACAGGTACACACAGTATCAAATATACACAGTACCGAGAGTAAAAGTACTTGTTATAAACTATGTAAACTACCACAGTGTACCAGTGTGCAAGTACTCACAACCACATTACTAATCACTGTACTACATCACTACTGCACAAGTATAAATACCACCTGACACTGTGTGATAGTACTACAGTATTTCTCACATCCTTTATCAGAAAATACCTGTTACCAGTAAAAGTCCAGTAGCTGTACTTCAGGTATCGTGCCACGTAACTGAAACGAAGCACAACAATTTTCTACAGACATGAGTTTAATATGAAAGTGTTTCTTTTGCAGATTCTAATGAATCAGTTTGATGACTGATTGATTATTGATTGACTGAACTGTTAAATGATAAAATGATTCAGACAGAGTGTTGGGCGAGAGAGGCTGAATTATTGATGAAAGTAACTCTCTCTCTCTCTGAGGCAGGCGAAACGAACAGAAGAAGAGACAGAGAAGAGCGACAAAACGGAGAGAGAAGGCGACAAGACAGAGAGAGAGAGAGAGAGGAAACGACAAGGCCAGGAGAGAGAGAAGAGCGACAAAGACGGAGAGAGAGAGAGAAACATGACAAGGCGGAGAGAGAGGGCGAAAAAAAACAAAAAGACTGAGAGAAGAAAAAGAAAGAGAGAAGAGAGGAATAAAAGAAGAAAACCAAAGGAGAACAACAGGAAGAGGAGAAGAGGAGGAAAAACAACAGAGGATAAAACAGAAAGACGAGGAGTAAACAACAACAACAACAAACAGAGGGAAGGAATAAACAAGAACAAAGAGAAAATGTGAAGGAAAAGAAAGAAACAGGAAGAAGAAAAAAATCTAGGTGAGTCTGTGTCGACCAATCAGAGCACAGCAGGTGCGATCAGCTGTTATTATTTTATCGTTTACACGTTACCATGGTAACTGTGTACTGTAAACACATCTCTGATCACACAGGAGAAAACTGATCAGCTGATCAATACAAACATCAGGAAACTGATCGGCTCCTGCAGCTAACATTAGCTTAGCATTACCTTCAGTGAACTCTGAACTCTGATCTAGACCAGGTGAGTCCTGAACGTAGACTGGTCCTGGTCCTGTTCTGTTCTGTTCTGTTCTGTTCTGGTCTGGTCCTGGTCCTGGTCCTGGTCTGGTCCTGGTCTGGCCCGGTCCTGTTCTGGTCTGGTCCTTGTCCTGGTCCTGGTCCTGGTCTGGTCTGGTCTGGTCTGATCCTGGTCCTGGTCTGGTCTGGTCCTGGTCCTGGTCTGGTCTGGTCTGGTCCTGGTCCTGGTCCAGTCTGGTCCTGGTCAGTTACTTCTTTCTTTTCTTCTCATCAGAACAAGATGTCCGACCACAGAAACAAAGAAGAAGAAGAAGAGGAGGAGGAAGTGACCTGTCAGCCCCTCCCCCCTCCTCCCTCCTCTGTTGCCATGGAGACGATGATGTCACTGAGGAGGCAGGACCTGGTGTGTATCGTGTGTTTCGGCAGCTATGACCTGGGGACACGGTTGCCACGGCGACTGCACTGCGGGCATGCCTTCTGCCAGGCGTGTCTGAAGAGGCTCGACACGGTCATCAACGAACAGGTGAGTGATGACATCATCAGGTAACTCACCTGTGCTCAGCTCCTACATCTGTTTTTAATTAAGAAACTGGTCAAACTGAACGTTCTCATCTCACCTGGACAACAGGTGGAATGACATCACTATCCTGTTTCCTTCAAGACATTTTCAGGTTTTATTCTCCGACATAAAATGGGTCAGTAAATCCCCCACTCCTGATGTTTGAAGCTTTTACGTGTCTTAAAAAAGGCGGTTGCTAACGAGTGTCTAAATGAGACTACAGAGGTTGTCGGGGACGTTAACATGAAAACCCATCTACTCACCAGTCCACCTTTACAGCCTCGTTGTGTTTCTACTCACGCTCTTTCAAACTCTCACTAACTTTCTAAGAAGAAAGGCTTTTGTAGAAGAGCTCAGAGCTAAATGAAATGACCAGTTGGAAGCTTAGTGGTGGAGACGTTGACGTCATGTGACCGTGGTGTAGTTGGTTTATAGCACATATAACATTAGCTTTTTACTTCTGGAGATTGGATTTAGGTTTCAAACATCAGAACAGTGGTGTTCATCTGTGAAGATTATCTGATCAACTAAACCTGGCTGAGGGGGCGGGGCTTATATCACCATGATGACATGTACCCCCCCCTCCAGGTGTGGATCCCATGTCCTCAGTGTCGACAGAACACACCTCGGCCCAGAGGAGGAGCGGCAGGTCTGGACCTGGACCTGGCCTCCTTCCTGGGAGTGAAGGCCCAGCAGACCTGCACCTCCTCCTGCTCCTCCTCCTCCTGGAGCTCCGGCCGCAAGGAGGGCACGGTGGCCAGAGATACAGCCCCAGACGGGAAGCCATGGCTGGGGAAGGAGGTTGCAGACGACAGCTGGTTGCATGGAGGCCTGGCCGAGCCGCGTTTCCATCGCTATGCCAACTGCTGCCCGCCACCGTCCTATTGGCTGTGCTGCTGGTTCTGCTGCCGGGGGCGGGGCTACGACTGACCAATGAGTGTGTTGCTTTAGCTCTCTGTTCATGTCGGTTTTAACTGATGTAAAAACGTCACAGGATTTAAATCTAATAAACTTGTCACTGAAGTTAACGAAGCTTTTATGACTTAAAAACAAAAATCTGAAGGAAATAAATATGAAAATATTTAAAAAGATAAATATGAACTGTAATGTGATGGACACAAACACACATATATGATGCTGTGGCTGACCTGTGTAGATTAATATTGCAGATATTATCAGAGGTGAAACACTCATCATTCAGTGTCAAACACAAAGAGTAAAATCTGAGAAAAAATATTTATTCATAATTACATTTCTGTCAACAGAGAGAAAACAAGAAGAAAATAATATTAAAGCAGAAATTAACTGATATTATTGTTTCTTTTTGACCAATCATAAGTATCCTGATGGAGCTCCACCAATCAGCTGCTTAACAACAGGTGAACAATAAAGTTTCAAACATTCAAACTGTGTCAACGGATGAAGGTTTTATTTCACTTTGAGTAAATTTGAACCTGAATGTTTGATGACTTTTAGCTTCATGTTATAGAATAATAATAATACAAATTAATGTCTTTAGGAACAGTTCAGTTAGTTTCTGGGTGAGCGACACAGAGACAGAATAGAAACAGAGAGAGAGAGAGAGGTTTGGCATCTTCCCCGTCATGAGGCACAAGGCATTCTGGGAGTTTGAGTCATAACAAAACAAAATGTCCTCTTCACGTCCTCCAGCGTCGTCCTTACACAGGAAATTAGCCACAATGCCTTCAACTCTAAAATCAGTGTCGTCATTAGGCCCCTCCCTCTGAGTCTGCTCAGCCAATCAGAAGCTGCCGAGCCCCTCCCCCACTCTGATTCGCTGTCCCGGCTGCAGGTGGAAGTTGAAGTCTTTGGGAGCCTCAAACAGCAGAACAATGGTGGAACCGAGGTTAAACTCACCCACCGCCTCCCCCCTGTGTAAGGCCACGCCCTCTCCATCTACAGGCACCGCCCCCCCTTCACCTGCTGCCCTCAACACCTGGTCGTCGGCAGCAACATAGTTGCGGTCGTGGAAGGAGCCTTTACTGTAGCGAGGGGCGTTGGTCTGAAGCTCCTGACAACAAAAACAAACTGTTAAAACTCATCAGAATTATTCATACGACATATATTTAATATTTTATCATTTATCATATCATATATATTTTTAATATAAAAAATAAAAATTATATATATATAATATATATTACATAAACATCATATATTTATTAATTATAAGTCGTATATTCAATATATTACATAAACATCGTATATTTATTAATTATAAGTCGTATATTTAATACTAAAGCAACATGAATCTGACTATGAATGAATCGAACCCAAACCCTGTGAGTTTTAAATAAAACATCATAAAGGAGAAATTCAACAATAAAAACATAAACTGATCCAGAAACTAAACCACAGAATAAAAACTCGTCTCCTGCTTCTCACCTGGTCAAAGTAAACTCTGATGGATCCAACGTTTGTGGCTCCGACTGCCGTTAACGAGAAGAAGCCATGCTGCCATTGGCCAGTTAGAACCACACGCTCATTAAGACAGAAGAGCTCTTTGACCCAACGAGCCACACCCGGGTTAACGGACATTAACGAGCCTGAACACAGAGAGAGAGGTGAGGACCGGGTGGGCGGCAGAGAGCACACAGGTGAACAGGTGAACAGACTCTCACCTGGGAAGTGACGTCGAAGCTCCACCCTCCAGTCTGTGGGCGAATGGAAACAGTGATAGTCACCTGGAGCCAGGTAAACCACGGCGTGGAACAGGTCATTATCAGGAGACAACAGGAGGAGGTCCCTGAAGGAGGAGGAGGAGTCTAAAGAGAGAAAGACACAGGTGAGTCTGACAGTCGTGGGTTTTGAACGCCTCCATGTCTGACACACTTTTGATTGGTTCGTCAGGTCACATGACGTGAGGCTGAGTGGGCGTGGTCTTACCGCTGCCCCGCCTCTTCTGTGGACCCAGGAAGTTCTCCAGACTGTAGGTGACCCCCTTCACCTGCTCCACCTCCGAGTTCTTCACCCGACCGAAGTGAAGGATTCTCCCGTCAGCCGGAGAGATCTGACGATAAAACTACACTGTAAAACTAGCCTGTAAAAACTGGTAAAGGAGGAAGAGGGGGAGGAGGAGGAGCATTACCAGGCAGGAGGAGGCACAGATCGGTCTGACCGCAGGTTTGAGACGTCGACGGAAAAATTCTCCCAGATTCCTGTAGTGATGTAAATCCTCCA
Organism: Lates japonicus; assembly: GCA_033238685.1. Taxonomy (NCBI): domain Eukaryota; kingdom Metazoa; phylum Chordata; class Actinopteri; family Centropomidae; genus Lates; species Lates japonicus. Next base: position 4,352,736 of record BRZM01000027.1, on the reverse strand, counting down.
CCGCCGCCTCCTGACGGACAGAGACAGAGACAGAGTCAGAGTGATTCACAAATGCTGCAAAACATTAAATATAACAATATTATAATGTATAAACAATAAATAACAATAACGTATAAACAATAAATAACAGTAATGTATAAACCATAAATAACAATAATGTATAAACAATAAATAGCAGTAATGTATAAACCATAAATAACAGTAATGTATAAATAATAAATAACAATAATGTATAAACAATAAATAACAATAACTGCGAACAGCTGACGTTTCTCAGGTTGGTCCTCACCTGCATGTTGACTCCAAAGGCCCAGATGTAGAGGGAGTAGACAGGTTTTCGGAGCCAGGTGGGGAGCTCCACGCCGTTCAGACGACCCCAGGCCCGAGAGAGGAGGCGAGTCGGGAAAGAGCGGTACAACGCCACCTACAGGAGGAAACAGGAAACTAAGTTTAACGCTTCCTGTCTGGGTTTAAAGAGGAAGAGAAATGCAGAAAGGAAAAGGAGAGATATGAGGAGGAGTAAAAGAAAAGGTTTAGAGATGTGTTTGACCATTTGACAGAAAAACACACCTGTATGTAGAGGTCACTTGACCTGACAGCAACACAACCACCACAACACCTGGATCAACACCTGGTTCAACAACAATTTTAAGGCTTTTATTCTGAAAACACTGGTTTAAAGAGGAGGCGAAGGAATGAAACAGGAGAAAGAAGAAGAAGAAGACTACATGAGGATGTACATATTTGGGTGTTCCCCTTCCTCCCCGTTTCCCTTCATCCAATCAGAAGCCATTCAGCAGCCGCTCTTACCCGATTGGCCAGTGGCCGCAGAGTGCTGACGGACAGGACGTAGCAGAGGAAAGCGATTGGCCGACGGCGCCAATGGGTGGGACGACACACGCCGCCACTGAGCACGCTCAGACGCTGACGAAGAGCCAAACGAGGCACCTGAAGCCTGATTATAACGAGATTTAATGAGACAGAGAGAAGAGGAATAAAGACGGACAAAGGAAATCTAAAAGAAAAACAAAAGAAAAACGGATAAAAATCTGTGAAAAGAAACGAAAATAAACAAAGAAAAAGCAAAGAAAATAAGTCTGAAGTCGAGTCACAGTCATTTTCATATCAATTTAATATTTTGATATTTTAATACAGACACAGTTCAGTAAAATTAAAATGATGCTAACATCTGTAACGTCAGTGTTCACTGTGGCCCCCTGCTGGACACATCCGGTCCTGCAGCTCAGAACTCTGTAAAGCCTAAACCATTAAATAATTGACAGAAAATTCCAATTCTTTGAACTTGGAGCCTTTATTGGTCCCTCTGAAAAATCAAACAAAAACATTTTCAAATATCATTTTCCATATATGAGTTTCAATTTGTATCATATTTGATACATCAGGTCACAATGCTCAAAGATTCTTTTTTCCTGAACAAACAAAAACATAATAAAACACAAACAAATCCAACAAATTTGTAATTCCAGACATGAAAAGTGCTACCATAATGCAGTAATGAGAAATCCACCAATGGAACTGGCTGGGTGGAAGTCTGGAAAACATAACATTTAAACATATGACGGATCCCCGATTTACAGACATTACTTGCTACGTTTATGCTGTGTCCTTAGCATTTAGAGATCTAATCTAGCACGGATTCACACTTCAGAGGTAAAATAATGTGCCAAGATAGTAATCTGAAAGCAGCTGATCAGTCCATGTTCGCTGCGAGAGCGCTGTAACGCGCGCAAGGAAAATGATGCTCACAAAGGATACGGTCACCAATGTACGGCTTAATTATGAATATAGAGGTTTTGGAGACAGTGGAGGCCATATTTTGAACAGTTTTTTGTTGTGGGAGTGCAGTGTGAGCCTGATGTTTTATTTTTTCTTTTGGGTTTATGGTCTTAGAACTACTTATAATGTCATATGGCATTATAGAAACTTACATATTCAAATAGCCCAGGTTGTGCTGAAAAAAATGATATCACTGATACTTGATAAAGTTATTATCAATGATACTTGCTTGTATCTCAGAGGGTTAAAAATAAAAAGACTGTATGTTGCTTGATGTTATATATAATCCATGAAATTCAATAAAATGACAATTGACTGATTTAGAGTTACATGACCTTATGTAACTGTTGTATCAAATTTGATACATCATTTTCAACATGGTTTTACTAAAACATAGATTATGAAATTTTAAGTATTTTCACATTGCATCAACCCAGTAACTGTTCCTATTGATGTTTCAGTAAAATTTTTAATGTTTTTCTTACCTTAACCTTTTCAAACTTGGCAAAGTTCTTCGAGAAAAAATAAGCGAGTTCAATTCTATATTATTCAGAGAAACATTTAGAATGACAACAAATAAAGATAAAACAAACAGGTAGAAAAGTAAAACTAACATTAAAGTATTTAAGAAATGCATTAAAATTTTACAATTTAAAATGAAAAATAGAAGCTCCACCTCTCCATTTGTGCTGAGAAACTCAGAGCCGTCTGCTGATTGGCCGGTAGAGAACGGAGCAGACAGTCCATTGGCCGAACATGGGGGGAGGGGCAGGGCCCGTCGTCGGGGTAGGTGGAGGCTCCGAGCGCTGCGATTGGCTAGCTGCTTGTGCTGTTGCCGGGAGGAAAAAGTTGGTCTGCAACACAAACAACAACAAATATTTCATCACTTCCTTGTTTTTACAACAGAGGACATTTTAAAAAAACAACTTCAGATTCACAATTAAACTTAAGCATCTCTTCAAATTACCTTGGTGCAGGTGATCGCACATAACTGCAAAAACAGAAATATGACTAATTTAATTAATGTACAAAAAAAATACATTAAACCAGCTTTATTAAACTTCTGCTTAGTCGTACCATATTTATAATTTATTAAGAAGCAAATTTCAAAAATAAATTTAATATGAGATCAACCAGTGGTCGCTGCTCAGACTGGGCGGGGCTGTCCAGTCCTTCAGGGGCCGCAGAGGACTCACACATGCTCCGCCCCTCGATGGCTCAGACAGAGTGTCTCCATGGCAACCTCCGACAGCCGTAGCATGGGGGCGGGGCTAAATGAAGATGAGGAGGAGGAGGAGTGGAGCCACAGGTGGAAAACACTGTGACTGGAGGATAGGGAGAGAGGAGGGCTGAAGTCAGAGAAACGCCATTGGCTGGATGAGACACTAAAGGCCTCTGATTGGCTTGGCTCTGAACTCCCTGAGCTGACTGGAGAAGGTGCAAGGCATCATGGGAAGAAGCACTGGAGACGCTGGGAGGATAAAAAGAAGAAAAGTTTATTCAATTTATGATTTAAATAAAAATCTATTTCACAATTAAAATATAAATGAACCTGATTTACTGTGATAATTAATATTATTTTACATTTAATCATTAATATTAATCCTCTCTCTCTCTGTGTGTAGAATTTCTGTCTATAAAACATTTGCTGACATCTAGATCATTTGCTTGTTTACACATTCTCAGCCGGATGTGGATTCTGTAGGATACTGAGTGTGAAGATCACCCCAGGGTGGGGTGCCACTTCCAGTGGCAGACGAAAGTGCCAAAGACAACAAGATCAAGGATCCTTTGATACATGAGAGTGTTCCCTCAGGTATAAAGGTCGGGTGGCCCGGCTGACCTTTTTCTTGCAAGGAAAATAAAACTTTATCTTTGTAGAGTCTATTTCATTACCACCGCCCGGCTGAAGACACAACCTCTCTCTGTCTGTCTCTCTCTCTGTCTCTGTGTCTCTCTCTCTCACTTTAAACTCCAGTCTCTCTCTCTCCCTCCCTCTCTCCCTCGCTTTGTGTCAGCGTTTTATATAAAACATGTTGCCCAAAGCATAAATGACATATGAACATCAGAACATCGAAGTAAATACTTGATAACTATATACAGTAAGATATAATAATAAAGAATAGAATGAAACAAAAAAAACAAGAACAAAATAAAATATATCCATAATGTATATGCTTATACATACACACATATAGAATCCCACCATTCATTGTATCTTGTACTTGTGCTGCAACAGACTCTCTCCTCTTCTATCACAGAGCTTTTTCTTCTCCTAGAGGTCAATCTGTTGAATCTTTTTTGGGATGGTAGCAAAGTTTGGGATTTTATGTCTAAATTTGATGAATTCATTTCTCTAATTTCTTTATATTTTGGGCAACATGGAAAATGAATTTCTGTTTCAATTTCACCTGTTTTACAATCACATTACAAATTCTGTTTGATCTTTCGTCATTGTCTTTTTTGATCCAGTTTTCAATTGTATGAGTTTATGGTCACTAAGTCTATATTTAGTTATTGTTGTCTTTTTATAGGATGTTTTATTTATGAAACTAAATATTGGGCTAATTAGATTCTCTGTCTAATAAATTATAGCATTCTAATTTATAGTTAGTTGGATTTCTATTTTTCCTCTTTGGAATCAGAAGTATGAAGTTTATTATCTTTATCTATTTATTTTACTTATGGTTTGGGTTCTTCTCATAGAGTGCTCACCTTTATATAGAATACTCATTTTCTCATTTGTTTCCATTCAGGTAATGTGATCTGGGTTCATGCAGCTTACGTTGTTCTAAGAATGATCTGTGATAGTCACGAATCTAATGTCTACAATTCTATCAGATGGTTCCCAAAATTTGATTATTCACGCAAATTTTAATTAAAGGAGGGTCGGCTGACTCTATCTGCAGCAGTAGTTAGGACAGTTCTATGGACTCTCAGTATATTTCTACGGAACTCAAGATAGACCTTTTAACTGGGTTTAGGTCCATTGCTCTTGTTTTGATCGGTAGACCCCAAACTTAGCTTCCATATAAAGGGTGGCTCAATAACCTTTGGAAGAAGTTCTCTCTCTCTCTCTCTCTGTCTCTCCCTCCTCCTCCTCCCCCCTCCTCCCTCACCTGTGGAGCGGCAGGGCCTCTGTATCCGTTCTGCCTGACGACGACACTGACGGCCTTCTCTGATTGGCTGGTTCCTCCCACCTCTCCTCCTGTGTTTCCTCTGGTTGAAGTTGTGCAGAGTGAGCGGCGCCTCCTCTTCCTCTGCTCCTCCTCCTCCTCCTCTGAAGGAGACCGCCATCTGCCCAATAAACCTCCCTCCCTCCTCTTCTTCTTCATCTTCTCCGTTTTCTGCAACAATAAGAAACTCTTCTCCTTTGTTCTTCCTCCTCCTCTTCCTACCCTTTCCCCTCCCCCTCCTCCTCCTCACCCCTGCTCCTCCCCATCCTCTGGTCTGATTGTCTGTAACAGTCCTCATTGTCTGATGAAGATGATGAAGAGGAGTGAGCAACAGGTGGGATGTGGGCGGGGCTACAGGAGGAGGAGGAGGGGGAGGTGGTGAAGGCAGCTGAAGCTAAAGAGGAAACAACACAGGAAGTAGAAAAGTTTGGTCATTGTTTTGGATCAATTATAACGAATAAATTTACATCTACTGTGATCAATAATAATAACTAATTCAGACTAACCAGTCCAGACTAACTAATCCAGGTTAACTAATCCAGACTAACTAATTCAGACTGACTAATCCAGGTTAAATAATATGAAGGTTATCAGGTTAAAATAATCCTGTTGATCTGTTGGATGAAGTCTTTTCTCTCGTAGTTTAGAAAAAAAGACAAAGACTCTTTACGATAGACTGTTTACGATAAAATGTTTACGATAAAATGTTTGATGTTTTATTGACTCAATCAACAAAGAAAGAACAAGTTATCAACAAACAAACAAACAAACAAACAATTATCTGATCGATATGAAATCAATTGTCAATCTGTCGTACAGTACTGTGCAAAGGTTTCAGGCCCCCCCCCCCCCCCCCCCCCCAGTACACCTGTACTCAGGTAGTTTGTTCCAGCGTGAATCTCCTCAGTGTCAGACTGTGGGTTCAGATTTAGTGTGGGACTGATCGACTGAGGAGGAGAACAGGAGTCAGCGATGCTCCTCCTGTCTGAGGAGGAGGTGACAGACACAACTCACCAGGAGAACAGGCTGCTCCTCCTTCTCCTCTCTGCTCACTCCCCATTTTCTTCCTCCTCTTCCTCCTGCTCCTCCTCTCCAGAGACGTCAGACGACGACCGAGAGAAGCCAGAGCTCCTCGAAGGAGGCGCCGCACCTCCAACCGGTGAGCTGAGAGGAGGCGAGGCAGGAGGGAGGAGCAGGGGCAACAGGGGGGGGGGGGGGGGGGGCCCATTTTCTTCCTCCTCTTTATCCTGCTCCTCCTCTCCAGGGCGTCAGACGGCGAGCCGAGAAGCCAGGCTCCTCGAGAAGGGCGCCCGCACCTCAACCCGGTGGGCTGAGGAGGAGGCGGGCAGGAAGGGAGAAGAACTGGCTGGGGGAGTAGGAGGAGGACGCGCAGAAAAAGGAACTGAGGCAAGAGGAGTTACAGAGGGAGGAGGAACAGGAGGAGGCTGAGGAATGAGTGATGGAGGAAGGTGAGCTGAGGAGGAGGAGAGAGGAGAAGTATTAGGAGGAGGAGGAGTAAAACAGGCTGAAGGAGGAGGAAGAGATGAAGAGACACAAGATGCATGAGGAGAAGGAGAAATGAGACAATAGGAGTGATGACAGGGGAGAGAAGGAGGAGCAGGAGACAACGAGGAAGGAGGTGAAGGATGGAGGCATGGAGGGACAGGAGAAGAGGTGGAGAGAGAGAGAGGAGAACCAGAGGGAGGAGCAAGACGGGTGGTGGCAGGAGGAGCAGAGGAGGAAGAAAATGAGGGAGGAAGAGGAGGAGAAAGAAGAAAATGAGGTAGAGGAGGAGAAGGGGGAGGTGGATGGATGGAGGGAGCAGAGGAGAGAGGAGAAGAGAAAGGAAAGGAGGGGAAGGACCTGGGATGAGGAGGGCAGAGAGGAGGAAGAGGAGGAGGGGACAACAAGGAAGGAGGTGAAGGATGGAGGGATGGAGAGACAAAAGGAGAGGTGTAAGGAGGACAAACAGTGGGAAGGGTGGAGGTAGAAGGAGAAGAAGATGAGGGAGGAGGAGGAGTAGAAGGAGCTACAGGAGGAGGAGGCGGTGAAATAAATGGAGCAGAGGAGCTAGATGGAGGAGACAAATATGATGGAGGAGAAGAAGAAGGGAGTGACACGTGACGAGGAAGAGGAGGAGGAATTAAAGGAGGAAAAGAGGAAGTGGAGACACAGGGAGGAGGAGGTGAAGAAGAGGAGGAGCTCCAATGAGGCGGAGGAGGAGAGAAAACTCCTGCAGGAGGAGAAACAACAGTCAGTACTCTCTCTCTTTAATTCTACATGTAAACATAAGGTCTCTCGCCCAAATATAAAAACAATATCTAAATGTTTGAATTCTAAACTGATGAAACCTGTTTGTGTCTCCGTGTCATCATCACCCTCATTGGCCAATGGGAGAACAGGAGGCGAGAGCGGGCGAGAGAGCATGGTGGTGACTGAGAGAGAGAGAGAGGCTATAAATTAAGAAATAAAATTGTATATACCTGTCTGTATTAATGGTGTGTATATATATTTATATGTAAATACCATGGAACCAGGAAATAACAAAAGTTCAATAATAATATGTTAATATGACTATTACAATCAAATTTAAATAATTTATTATAATTTATTTTCCAAACTTGTTGCGTTCTCAGGAAACTTCTTAACTTCCTGAGTCAAATCATTTCCAATCACATCAACAACAACAAAATAAAAACATTTCTTCAGCTAAATGACGTCAGTATATTCAAAATAACAGAATCTTAAGAGAAGTTGCAACTCTCACTACCTCTCGCGAGATTTCACTAACTCCGGCTGGAAAAATCCCAGGAATTTTCGTGTAAATCAACGGATTTCAGTTCATTAGTCAGGTGATTAACTCGTGATTTTGACGGTTTTCTGTCGTCACAGTGGGGTTCTGTGTGACGTAACACGAAGGGAAACTTAGAGAAAGCGGGAATGTTGCGGGTCGACGTGAGGATAAAACGGGATTTGGGGGAAATAAAAGGAAAGAGATCGAGCTAACTGCGGCTAGCTGCTGTTAGCAGGTCTTACTGGGGGTGAAACCTTTAAACCAGGACAAACCGGGACATTTTAACGGTTCATTTTACCTTTTTCAAGCCCGGTGGGTCCGTTAGTCTCCGTTAAATCCTCTTGTCTCTCATTTTAGGTTGTTTACCGGCAGGAAAATACCGAATCTGGCCGGTATTTTCAGAGGAATCGGTGCCCGTTATCGCATCAAACCGGCGTCAAGCTAACGGAAGTCACACGAACTTCCAGTGGGAGTGTCAAACCAAAAGCTCCTAAGCGGCAGGAGTGAAACCTTTCAAATTAAAACACAATAGAAATAAAGCTACATAGCTTCCGTAGGAATAGGTTTTTCAAAGTAAAAGCACACAAATCAAATGAGGAAAAAAAAGTGACAAAGACTATTTCTGTCTGTTTATCTGTCAGTCAATCAATCAATTAATCAACTGATCAATCAGAGTATTTATCAGTTTAATTCAGAGGTGCTTTATCAGCGTGAAAGAAAAAAATAATGTCAAAGCATCAAAATACAGAGACCATGATTTATATCTGTGACTGGTCTGACTGGTGTTTGGAAAGTCGATCAATCAATCAATCAATCAATCAATCAATGAATCTCTCCTTCCTCAGGTGAAGCACTGACATGTGAGTGAGTGTTGATGCAGCAAGACGTCGTCCAATCAGAGAGCAGCTCTTATCTGTACCTGACCTCTGATCAGTTTGGACTTTGGTTGAAGCTCAGTCACTGAACAGACTTGTCTCAGGATCTTTGATTTTCTGACTTGAGATGATTTTCCTGCGTCTTCTTCCTGCCGTCCTCGTGTTCCTCCTCGCACCCTTCGCTCCGGCCAACGGTGGCCACATCCTGGTGTTTCCAGGTGAGTACAGCCATTGGTTGAACATGCGGAGCATCGTGGAGGAGCTGGTGAAGAGGAACCACTCCGTCACCATCTTAGTTTCCGACGCGTCGCCGTCTGTCAACTACAACGACAGCAGAGACGCCGCCAAGTTCAACTTCCTGGTTTTCAAGGTGACGTCAGGTGTTAACTGATGAAGGTTAATGAGTTTCTCTCTGATATAACCTGATATAACCTCCAACAACAACAGATCAATAACGACTCCGTGTCACCAGCTCTATGTAGATGGTCTCATGAGGAAGAAGCTCTGACCTCTATCTAATCAATATTTAATCAATAAAGTAAATTTCTGTGAAACTCTCATAAATCTGACTCAAAAACAAACTGAAGTTGATGTGACCTGGAGTTTCTGTTGCTTTTATTTTGACATTTCTGGTAAAAACTGTTTTTACTCCTGATGTTCGTCTTCAGTTCTGAGGCTGAAGGAAACAACTTGTCTTAGTTTCCCGAAGACGTTTCACATCTGAAAGTCTTCATCAGGTCTAGAGACTGGTCGGAGAGTCCCAGGTGTTTAACCTGTTGGAGGTGGTCCTGAGAGTCGCTGACCCACCCTGACGTCATGAGAAGGAACAGTTCAGATGAACATGTTTAAACTGTCTTCAGGTGTTGGTCTTCCTTTTCTTTCCCATCTGCTCGGTGGAGTCCCGATAACACCAGGTTTATGTTCCAGTGGATGATGGGAGTCAAACAGGAGGAGCAGGTTAAAACACCTGAGACTCTATGACCAGGATCTAGACCTGATGAAGCCTTTCAGATGAGAAACGTCTTCAAGAACCTAAAACAAGTTGTTTCCTTCAGCTCTGAAGTCGACTCTGACCTGAACGACTGAGAACTTTCTCTGATCTGTTTGTTTCAGGTTCCGTTCAGCAGGTCTGAGTTTCACGGACTCACTGAGGAGTTTATTCACTTCTCCATGTACGAGTCTCACGAGTCGCCTCTGCTGCAGAAGTTCTTCAAGACCTGGGATTGGCTGCGGCGCTCTGCTGACTTTGGGATCAAACAGTGTGACGCCATGTTGAAGAACGAACAGCTGATGGTGACGCTGCGCGCCACCGCGTTCGACGCCGTCCTGCTCGACCCGATGGTGATGTGTGGCGACCTGGTGGCCGACGCGCTCCGCCTGCCGCTCGTCGTCTCTCTGCGCTTCTCATTCGGTGGCGTCCTGGAGCGACACTGCGGCCACGCGCCGGCGCCGGCGTCGTTCGTCCCCGCTGCTCCGCTGCCCTACAGCGACTGCATGACATTTGTGGAGAGGCTGATTAATGTGGTGATGTATGTCGCGGCGTCAGTGATGTCAGAGCTGTTCTGGAGGCTGACGCTGGATAAATACTACAGTGAGGTCAAAGGTCAGCAGGAGGGGGGTGTTCATTTGTGAATCAGTTGTGGATGAAAAAAAGAAAAACTTTTATTTTGATGTTTATTGGAGCCTACTGACCTGTCCTTCAAATTAAAAGCCTCACGGTTCTGTTTCCTGTGTGGACAGGAAGTCCCAGCAGCGTCTGTGAGACTCTGGGAAATGCCGACGTCTGGCTCATCAGGACTTTCTGGGACATTGAGACGCCCCGACCGACCCCGCCCAACTTCAGGTACGTGGGCGGTCTGCACTGCAAACCGGCCAATCAGCTGCCAGACGATATGGAGGCGTTTGTGCAGAGTTCAGGCGACACAGGTGTCGTGGTGGTTTCCTTCGGCTCCATGGTAACCAACCTGACGCCAGAACGAGCTGATGTCATCGCCGCCGCCTTCGGACGAATCCCGCAGAAGGTCAGAGGCTCCACCCACTCAGAGAAACATGCATTCAGGGACATCAGGAAATCTCAGTGTTCCACCGCTCTGATTGTCACCAGGTGTACGATCGTTTGTAACGTAGAGTCTGATGAAGGCACATGTTCTTGCCTGGTTGTACTTCCTGTTGAAAGAACTTCCTGTTTGTGGTCAGGTAATCTGGAGGTACCGCGGAGAAACTCCTAAGACGTTGGCGACAAACACGAAGCTTTACGATTGGATTCCTCAGAACGACCTGCTGGGTAAAAACTCACCTGTCTTTTAATAAAAGCCAGAGTGAAACACTGTTCCGCCAACAGATCTGATCGATTAGTATCTATGGATATTGATCTGTTGATGTTTACTGTAAAATATTTCAGAGTCAACAGACGTCTTCAGAAATATTTGTTCATCTTCACGTGAGATCCTTTCACAATAAAAGCCCTGTTTCCTTCCTGTGAGGTCACCCGAGGACCAGAGCGTTTGTGACTCATGGCGGCACGAACGGTTTGTACGAGGCCGTCTATCACAGTGTGCCGCTGGTCGGAATTCCGCTGTTCGCTGATCAGCCTGATAACCTCGCCCGTCTGAGCCGCCGCGGCGCTGCCATCATCCTGGACTTCAACCGTCTGACGGCCGACGAGCTGACAGAGGCGCTGCACGCCGTCATCAACGAGCCCGGGTGAGGGTGATGTCACAGGAAGCTGAACTTGCAGTTTAAACTTTACCATTTTGTTTATCTGAATTAAAATTCTCCTGTTTCAGATGTTTTCTTTTATGAACATAATTTGTCTGTCCTTTCACAATAAAAGCCCCCACTTCCTGTTGAACCAGAAAACTTCTCGTACGCTCAAACTTGTTAAATTGTTTGTAGTTTCTGTCTTTCACAATAAATGCATTCTAACACGCAGCAGTTAGACACTAGTGTGACCTCTTGTTTTTTCCCATGATGCTCAGTTACAGGTCCAGCATTCAGCATCTCTCTGCGCTGCACCGCGACCAGCCAGTGGCGCCGCTGAGCACCGCCGTCTTCTGGGTGGAGTTTGTGATGCGACACGGCGGAGCGCAACACCTGCGGCTGGCGTCACATGACCTAAACTGGTTCCAGTACCACAGCGTGGACTCTTCCGCCGCCCTGCTGGTCGTCATGACGACCGCCGCTGTACTCTGCTGGGCGGGCGTCCGCCGTCTCCTGCGACGCTGCAGCCAAGGAGGAAGAGAAAAGAACGACTGAAGACTTTCAGTCAACAGAGTTAGAATGTTGCGTTTTAACGAAGGATTTTCTCTAATTTATCGAGTCAGTGTTAAATCTGTTCTGAAGATTCAACAGAAAATATTTTTACAGTGTTTTACTCGGATAAGAGTTGTTAAAAGTTGTTTTCATATGAACTGCAGTAATCAGATTACTTTCAAACTGTCACTGATAAAATGTCAGGATGGGGGACGAGGTGAATTCTGACATCAGCTTCAGCTGACTCACATTAGATTTTCTTTTGACTTTTTATTTTCTTTGTTTCCATCAGAAATAATAAAGTCTGAATTCTAAAACATGTCGTGATGTTTTTAGACTCTGGATTTTATTCATGTTGTTTGAAGTGTCTCTGACCTTTGACCTTTGGACCCCCCCTGCACACAAACCTCTAATCTACACAGCTGTTTTATTCTTGGAAACTTTATTTGTACATAAATCCAAACATTAAAGAAAAAAAACAACAAATCAGATGAAAATCTGAACCAAAAAAACAGTCGATTTCAGGCTTTTATTTTGTACAAAAATGAGCACAGGCGCCATTTCCTCTGTTCACAAACAGGAAACAAAGTTTTCTGTTAGACCGAACACAGATCAGTTCAACCTGCCACTGATCAATAAACAACATCTGTGATCAGGGGAGGTTTGGTCATCACAGTAACAACCAATCAGAGAGAAGGAAAAACAAACAGGAAGTAGATTTATGTGGCGACTCCTCAGAGGGCCCCGACCCTCATGTTGAAACCTCCAGACTAAAACACTGAAAAACATCGAATACAGATGTTTCATTTAAATCACGTGTTTAACGTGAGCAGCACAAACAAACGGAGCCGTGTGACCGGCGTGTGCCTGGAAGGAAATGATGTCACAGGATCATCAAAATAAGAGTTTTGACCAAAAATCACCAGATGTTTAGTTTTTTATTTTATTCACATAAAAGCTGATGATGTCATCACAGAGCTCATTTCGTATTCATAATTTTCAACAAAAAACAGAAAACCATCAAAATAAAAGCCCCGCAGGCTGACAGGATGTGACATCATCAGATCACCTGCGATACCGCCCCCTCTCTTTGTCCCTCTCTCTCTCTATGTCTCTATCCCTCGCTCGCTCTCTCTCTCTCTCGCGGCGGGGTCCACCTCGTTCCCGCTCACGCTGCCGCTCGCGCTCACGGCGGCCGCTTACCACGGCCTGCGTCCGCCGCAGGAAGTCGTCCAGACGCATGTCGTAGTCGTGCTGCATGATGGGAAAAAAAAGGACACGAGAGATGACATCAGACCGAAGTCAATAGAGTGACAGTAGAGACAGTAGTGACAGCAGAGTGACAGTTGAAACAGTAGAGACAGCAGAGTGATAGTTGAAACAATAGAGACAGCAGAGTGACAGTTGAAACAGAAGAGTGACAGTAGAAACAGTAGAGTGACAGTAGAGACAATAGAGTGACAGTAGAAACAGTGTGACAGCAGAGTGACAGTTGAAACAGTAGAGACAGCAGAGTGACAGTAGAAACAGTAGAGACAATAGAGTGACAGTAGAAACAGTAGTGACAGTAGAACTGACCGGGCTGGACGTGAAGGCACGGTGTTGCGGCGCTCTCTGCTTGTCTCTTAAGCGAGGGGGCGGAGCCTCATGTGGAGGAAGGGCCGGGTGGTGGGGTGAGGTGGTGGTGGCCTGGTGGGGGGTGGAGGGTGGTGGTGGTGGTAGTAGGAGGGTGATGGGGTACGCCGCCTGATGACACGTACATGACCTCATTAGAGTCTGTCGTCAATAAGCTGATCGATTAGGAAACAGGATCAATAACGGAGACGTACCAGAGTCTGCCAGGGAGCAGGAGGACCGACGCTGTGGTGGTAGTCCCTCACGTAGTCGTTATAGGACTGACACAGGAAACACAGGTAAACACAGGTGAACACACCTGATGCTAACTGGCTAACACTGATTACAGGACTGAAACAGGCTCCACTGGATAAACCAAAGCTAAGCTAACATGCTAACATGTCTGGGACTCACCCCGTTGAGAAACACGTCTCGTCTGACGCTGGAGAAACGTCTGAAAACAGAAAACACTGTTAAAACCACTTTGTTAATAAAGTTATTTTCTGTCGTTTTAATTTCTTCGGATTCATCTTAGAATCACTGATTTCTCTGAATCATGTTTTACTGATGAACGCTGCTGTAGCTCCACCCACTCTGAGTGACCTGTGTCAGGTGGGCGATGAGGTGTCTCACCTGTCCACTGGCTGGCTGCGGAGGTCCTGGATAAACCCTGAAAATAAAATAAATTCTACTGTTACATTTTAGTTTCTCTGAGCAGCAGACGACGAGTCCAAAGGAAAATGAGAATCCAGTCAACACAAAACATTACAACAAAAAACTCATCAGAAGAAAATAAAAGCTGAAAAACATCTCAGACATTAAAACCTTAAAACGAAAATGATAAAATTTTCCTCCTAAAACAAACTTTTATTTTGAAATAAACTGAAGACTGAACGACCTGCTCGCTGGTTGAAGTCAGGTGGACCGTCGGCTCGTGGCCGCTTCCTGCCGTGGAGGTCGTACTCTTCAGGTCGACGCCTACGTAAACAAGTCGACAAGTAAGACACACACATGCACACAAATACACACACACACATATACACTAATACACTGTAAAAAAATAAAACTCACTCAGCTCAAACACAACCAGAAAAAAAGTTTTAAATCTCCAAAATAAAAAGAGTTCTGAGCCTGGGGCATCTACAGGTGAAGGAGTCTACAGGTGAGGAGGTGTCTACAGGTGAAGGAGGTGTCTACAGGTGAGGAGGAGTCTACAGGTAAGAGGAGTCTACAGGTGAGGAGGTGTCTACAGGTGAAGGAGGTGTCTAGAGGTGAAGGAGGTGTCTAGAGGTGAAGGAGTCGTCTAGAGGTGAAGGAGTCTAGAGGTGAAGGAGTCTAGAGGTGAAGGAGTCTACAGGTGAGAAGGTGTCTACAGGTGGAGGAGTCTACAGGGTGAAGGAGGTGTCTAGAGGTGAAGGAGTCTAGAGGTGAAGGAGTCTAGAGGTGAAGAGGTCTCTACAGGTGAGGAGGAGTCTACAGGTGAGAAGCAAAGTTTAAATTTAACATGAATTTTAAACATCTGTTTTCATCTAAACCAGATTAATCTGTTACCAACTTCAATTAGTTCCATTGTGTTTGAGTCCTTCTGTCATCTACTAGTGTTAATGTTTCCAGACAAAGTATTTTTAAAATCTGAACGGAGTCTCTGAAGGTCAGGGGTCAGAGGTCGAGGGACCAGAAGTCGGGGTGGTCAAGGGTCAGAGGTCAGGGGATCGGGGGGGTCAGAGGTCATATTCAGATCTAAGTAACCACCGTCTGGTCGATGGACAGAAACACTTTGACAGATTGAGCTTCATTCACACAACAATAAAAAACAAAGAAGAAAAAGGCTGTGAAGTAAACAACATACCGCTTCTGTTGTTTATGTGGGAGGGGCTGATTGTTTGTCAACAACACTTTCATTATAAAAAACAGTTTTTCTCCTCATCAGTCCATCTTAAAGGCTTTTTTAAAAACCCTCTTATTTTGAAAGGGTGGAGGGGGGTGATGATGATGATGATGATGGTGCAGTCCTGTCAATCAAAACACAAAGCCCCGCCCACTTTCATCCCAGCCCCGCCCCCTCCAGCAACAGTCCTCAAAACAGAAACGACAAAATTTTCTCTCGTCTTTCTGTCGCTCCGTCCGTTCTGGATTCTCTTTTATTTTCCTCCTCCTCCTCCTGCTCCTCCTGCTGCTGCTGCTCTTCTCCTCACACACACCTTTATATTCAGTTCGTCAGAGCGACACACACACACCAACAAATATCAATAGTTTGTCGTTAACAAGCATCAGTCCTGATTCAGTGTGTGTGTGTGCAGGGGGAGGAGGGGAGGGAAGGGGTGGGTGGGTATATAACCGTCCTTTCATGGGGGGAGGGGGAGGGGGGGGTCAGTCCAAAAGGATTATTTTTTAAGTCCATCTTTTCCTTTAACTTTACCTTATCTGAACCAGCGAAGAGGCCCCGCCCCCTCTGACATCACATCACAACCTGTCATTGGATACAGTCCAGAGGCCCCGCCTCCGGCTCCACCCCCCCCCCACACACACACAGACCAGAATCAGTCCGCTGGCAGCTCAGTCCCTCACTCTCTCTTTCTCTCTCTGTAAGTCCTACCTCGCTCGACCCTCCCCCACCCCACCCCCCCTCCTCAGTCAGTCCGGCCAGTGACGCTCGTCCTTTCTGCTTATATTCTGAAAGGGCCAGCCACAGTCCAGCTAACGGCCAAATATTTAGACTTTAAACTTCCAAAGATACTCCTGCAAAGAAAAAGAGCTTCAACATTCAGCAACAACAGAATTTAGAGAATTTAACTTCAGCTAAAATTTAACTTAAATAGAAAGAACAAAATAAATTTAACTGAAATTATGTATTAAAAAGACAAAAGAAGAAATGAATCAAATTAAGATGTTGCTCAATTGAAACTAAAATAAAAACAAGGCTTTAAAATGAACCATTGAGTCCTGAACCCTTAACGAGCGTCAACGCCGACGTTTTAACTTCCTGCCTGACTGAACAGCGACACAGAGCGAGGCGTTGCTCCGCTGGAAACTCCAAACTGGAAAAACCATAACAACCACCACTGAACCAGCAACGCTAGCATGGGATAGCTAGCCCCTGGCTAACGGCGGTGGCCGTCTCCGTCGTCCGGCGGCGGGTGGTGCTGTAGTCGCAGCAGGAGAAGAAGAAGAACAGGAAGCAGGAGGAGGAGCTTGGTGATTGGCTAACCTTCCCGGTTCACGCTGTGGCGGTCGGCCTCGGGGCCGTGGCTCCGACGGTGTCCGACGTTTGTGACGAACGCGGCGAGCCACCTGGTGGACGTCCACGCTCTCATCCAACGGGAACAGGGCGCAAAGCTGAGCACCGACATCCGGCTGGATCTCCTGAAAGAGACGAGACGAGTTCACACCAAAACAAACTCAGAGATTGAACACAGGACAGGAAACGGAGAGCTCACCTGTCCATCACGTCCGATCTTCACAGGCTTGTGTTCGTTCCAGGGGTTGGACAGGTGAGCCGTCTTCGTGAAGGGAAGCTCCCTCCTGAGGAAACAACAGCTGCAGATCAGAGACACGCTCACCTCAGCTAACACCTCAGCTAATACCTCAGCTAACACCGCAGCTAACACAGTTCAACTTCTCTGAGTCTCTCCTGTTTCCAGATGCTGCAGATCTGAGTCCAAAAACTATTCAGTCATTCTACTGCTTCACTGTGACGAGGAAGAGAAGAGGAAATTACTGCAGCTTAAGTTAAAGAAAAATAAAGTTTAACATCGCTGAGTGCTAACATTAGCCAACTAACCTAGCTAACATTAGCACCTGCTGGTAAAAGCAGGTCCCCGTGAACAGCCCTGGGAACACCTACAGATGGAGGAGGTGTGTGGACATATCTGACCCCCTGAACCCCCCGCCCCCCCCGGGCGGTGTGGTGGTGTTTACCTGCAGAGCCAGTCGATCTTAAAGACTCCACCCAGCATCTTGGCATTCATGCCGGCAGGAAGAACCCAGTGGATGGGAGATCCTCCGTGATGAGACTCTGACGCCAAACGAGCGAAACCTGCAGACGGAGGACAAACTTTAAGACATGAGGAGACAAAAATCTTCTGATCAATAATCGATTGATCGTTTCTGAACCTTGGAATTTGCCGCTCTCTCTGACGGAGAAGACGAGGACGACGCTCCGAGCCGATCGGAAAGCTGCGTTCAGCTTCTTCTCGTTGACGGGTAGCGTCGACCACACACCCTGAAACATCACACCTCATCAGACTTTCAAAATAAAACCACCTTCATCTCAGGTGTTTGAGTCAGAGTGTGGAGCTGACGGAGCAGCGGCAGGTGGAGCTCTGAGGTGTAAACAACAACAACAGATAACTCCATGTGAACCAACCTTGGCTTTAGCCAGAGAGACGTTCTCGTGGTTGTTGCTCTTGATGAGGAAGAAGCGAGCGTCTCGCAGGATGTACCGCAGCTTACTGGTTGGATCTGGCATTGGGACAGGAAGTAATCTGATTACTTTACAAGAACCTCAATACTCGTTGTCTCAGTTGATTTAAGGTGAATAAAGATGGCCGCCTTACTCTCCATCCCTTTACGAACGGCTCGGACCGACGACGACAACTTCTCCTGCTTCTTCTCTGAACCTTTCAAAATAAAAGTAAAACAGGAAACAGTTTTAATGTGACTTATTCTGACAGGAACGCAGGAAACAGTTTGAACTGTCGTTCAGTGTCGTTTTTGTTGTTGTCATGGTTACCTGAGGCCTCGGAGCCAGAGCCTGAGCGAGCCGACTCGCCGTCATCAGAGAAGCTGACGGAGGAGGCGGAGCGCGAGTCGCCGGCCTCGCTCCGAGTGTCGTAGTCGTTCCCTTCGCCACCGCCGCGGCGCTCATACTCCTCATCCTCCTCCTCCTCGTCCTCCTCGTCCTTCTCTCCTTCCTCCTCCTCCTCCTCCTCCTCGTCCTCCTCCTCCATGCCCTCCTCCTCGTCCTCCTCCTGATCCTCCTCTTCTTCCTCCTCTATGTGGGAGGCAGTGGGGGAGGAGCTTCCCGACCCCTGCTCCGACCCGTACTCAGCCGCCGCCTCCTCTGATTGGTTGTCCTCCTCGTGGGGGGAGGGGCTCGCCCGCCGCAGCTTCTGAGGACAAACAGGAAATGACTGTGATTGGCTGAGAGCCGACCCCCGCCCAGCTGTGTACTGTGTGTACTGTGTGTGCTGTGTGTAGTAGTAGTAGTAGTACAGGTACCTGGCTCAGACCGTCCAGGCCTCTCTGGGAGTCTCGCCGCCGTGCGTCCTCTCCTCCACGGCTCCTGGTCGCCTCTCGGGCCCCTCGCCGCCCCTTTCGCTCCTCGTAGTATTCATGGCGGTACCCGCCAGCGGCATGTCGGCCGCGGGGGCTCGACGCCGTCCTCTTAGAAGAGGAGGAAAGAGGTGGGCCCTGGGCTCTCTTATTGGCTGAGGACGACCTGGAGGGGGCGTGGCCTGATGAGGGGCGGAGCCTCTTCAGATCATGGCTGTCAGAGCGCTCGCTCTTCCTCTTTGTTCCTGTCAGACACAGAGCAGGGGTCAGAGGTCACAGAGGACTACTCTCAGGCACTGGAATAACTGGAGTACTGATGGTAGTATCTGTAGTAGTGGTAGTAATCAATTAAGTAATACTTTTTTTTTTAATCCGACGGCCGATAAGAGATCAATTTAAAACTGCCCTGATGCAGCCGCGCCTCTCTGTGTGCGGTCACTACTCTGTCTCCAGGATTGTCCTGCCCACAGCTCCATCTGATTGGTTACACGCAGAGCCACGGCACAGGTAACAGCCAATCAGCAGTGAAAGCTGTGCATGCACAGTGCTCACACACATGGCGGAGAGGAGAAAAGGTTTTGCCGGGTGGAGAAGCTCCGAGCTAAGAGATGGTGCTGAGCCTGGGAGCTCCCTGCACTTTCTGTTAGAGTTTTAAAACAAAGATGTCAATTGTCTAAGATAAAAAAACCTTTAACGTGTTGTTGTTTAATAAACATATGCTTAAAGGCATTTAAACAAAGTGTTGGAGTTTGTATTATTCAAAATTTTGACGCCAATATTTTCACTTTTACTGCAAATGAATATCGGCTCCAAATATCGGCTATCCGCCTCCTTGACTACTAATAATCGGTATCGGCCCTGAAAAAACCATATCGGTCTATCTAGTAGTAAAAGAGATAGTAGAAGCAGTTCCTCTCTGAAGTCTGGATTTCTGAGTTCCCAGTCAGAAGTTCGAACCTGAACGCCTCCTGAAGTCAGAACTCCACCAACCCTGACATCAGAATCCAAGATGGCTGCTCCTCACATCAACAGCAGTGAACACTCTGCTAATGTTCCTGTTTATAGCAGCTCAGTCTCATTAGTTTCACATGAAGTCAGTCAGACACATAGAACTGTTCAGGTTTTATCTGTGGACATGTTGCTCCGCTGTTTGTAGAGCGTTGTTATCAACTGTTGCTAACAACAGCTAGTCTGAGATACGTTTGAATCAGTTCACCTTCATGGTTTAATGTTCCAGGTTTAAAGTGTTTGTATCAAATGTGTGAACAGCTGAGCTGTTCTTCAGGAGCAGATCTATGAGCGTCAACTCAAATACATGAAACGCAGCATTGGATGTGTTACTGACAGTATCAGCAGTATTAGTAGTATTAGTTGTATTAGTAGTAGTATCAGTGTCAGTGGTAGGAATATCAACAGTAGTAGTCGTAGTATCAGTATCAGCATCAGCAGCAGTATCCGTAGTTGTTGTAGAAGTATCAGTAGTAGTAGTAGTAGTAGTAGTAGTATCAGTAGTAGCAGTAGAAGTATCGCCTTGTTAGTGGTATCAATTAGTAGTAGCAGTGGTATCAGTAGTAGTAGTATCAGCGGTGGTGAGTAGTGGTATCAGTGGTGGTGAGGTATCAGTGGTAGTAGTAATCGATTAGTGGTAGCAGTGGTATCGGTGGTAGTAGTATCAGCAGTAGTAGTAGTACCCTTCTTGTCGGTGAGCTCTCTCTCGGTCTCGGGGTTGTACAACTCGTCATCCTGGTCCCGAGCTTCCGTCAAAAGATCCTCCAACACGTGCAGTTCTCCATCTGAAACCATGACATCATCAACTGTAAAAACTTTACTTAAACTGAACCAGTGACACTAACAACCAATCAGAGAAGACTTGGCATATTTGTCGTGTCTGATGTTTTTAGTTCTTAATAAAAAAAAACTTGATCAGAGATTATTGATCATTTATCACCTGTTCAATAAGTAATTTTATTTATAAAGCAGCTGGACAGACACAGATGTTACAGCAGCTGGAAACAGTCAATATTAAAATAAATTATTGATTATTGGAGCAGCTGCTGATCAGCTGATTGATGATTATTAAAGGAGGAGCTCATCTGCCACTGATTCTGTCCTGATCATTGTTATTTCATCTATTATTACTATTGATAAACTAACTGATAAATGACCTCTGATTTTACCTTATCAATTCACTGGCAAACAGATCAACAGACTGTGCTGAGTCTGATCTGAGAACCGGAACATTTCAAACCTAAAACTATTAACTGAAGATAAAAGTGACGCATCATCATTTTAACTGAGGATGATCAATAAAACCGAATTCTCTGCTTCCTCTTCCTGTGTTAAGATGTGTTCATCAGCCAATCACAGCCCGGATTAATCAGACCACATCACGGATCGATAACAGTCGGCGTCTGATCAGAGGTGATGAAACGTGTTTGTAAAAACCGAGTGAAGCCCCAGAATCATCGGATTTCTAACCGGAGTCTGGTTCACAGAGCGGGGAGGGTTAGCATGCCGCAGCCATGATGACTGAGGCAGACGACCCGTCAGCTGATCACTAACTAACCTGTTAACTAGTCTCCCGTCACTAACTGACGTCATCAGCCACAAGTCATTCATGGACTTATCGATTATTGATCCGCAGGTGAACGGACCCGAGGATCAACAGAACAAAGATAGCGCAAATGCAAATGCTAACGCTAACAGCTAACTGCGGCTAACAAAGCGACCTGCTCGCGCCCCACCTTTGTCTTCGCGTCGGTCGGCCGCCATCACCGCCGCTGTGACGTGCTCCTGCCTCGCGCTCAGGTGACTTCAGGTGAACCGGGTTTTAGTTTAAATTTAAAGACGAAACAGGAAGAAAACCGAGTCGGAGCAGCAGAAGGAGCAAATGGCGGACACGGTCTGTTGTTGAAGCTGCTTCTTCTTCTTCTGCTCAAAAACAGCTTCCGGATGAAACAGCGCCACCTGCCGGAACCTTCCGGGTTTATTTACACCGTGACCTGTTATTTTCCCTGTTACCAGACATTAACCTGCAGGTGATAAAAATCTGTTTTTGTTTTTTCATCACATGGAAAGATTCTAATCTTCAGTTTCTTCAGACTGAACAAAGACTCCAACAGTTTCTGATCTTTAAATAAACTGATGATTAAACACGTCTTAGACAGGAAGTAGAGAATCAGAGTTAAAATCAACAAGAAGAGTTTGAACATTTTCTGTCGACAGGAAACAGATTCAAAAACTTTTCAAAACCTTTCAAGGTTCAGAGACGTTTTCTGTGTCGATAAAGTTACAGAGAAAAAAACAGAAACAGACAAAAATCAAACATCAACATTTATTAAAATACAAAACTCAGACAGTGTGTGTGAGAGTGTGTGAGAGTGAGTGAGAGAGTGTATGTGTGTGTGAGTGTGTGAGAGTGAGGGAGTGTGAGAGTGTGTGAGAGAGTGAGAGAGTGTATGTGTGTGTGAGTGAGAGTGTGTGTGTATGTGTGAGTGTGAGAGTGTGTGAGAGAGTGTGTGTGAGTGTGAGTGTGTTACAGCAGTGCACTCTTGGTGTACGACAGCAGACACAGTGATTGGTCGAACGATGCTCGTAGCTCCGCCCACCCTGCCTCCAGGTGGGCGGAGAGGCGGAGCAACGCTGCCATGGCAACAGAGTCCTGCGACAGGGAGCGGAGGTGGAGCTGAAAAACAAAAAGGAGGAGCTTATGAACAGGAAGCTGAGCACAGACTTTCACAATAAAAGACTGGAACATGTGATCTGTGACTCGCTGCGCTCTGATTGGCTGACCTTCAGGAAGAGTGCCAGGTAGGCGTGAGCCAGGTCAAAGTCCCGCCCACTGGCCAGCATGCTGTCAATCATCTGAATGAAGGCGAGCAGGAGGCTGCTGGCTCCGCCCCCCTCTGATGTCAGACAGGTGAGCTCGACAGAGAGCGCCGATGGCCCACAATCCTTCAGGAGACGCAGCGGGCGATCGACTGCACAGAGAGAGAGAGAACCTGAAGCTGAAGGTCTGATCAATATTTACATTAATCAATAACAAATAATCATTGATTAAAGAGAAACTCAGACTCACATGATCCAGATTCTAGAGCTGATCCCAGAACAGAACTGAACTCTGACCTCTGAGACAAGGAGCCCCACCTGAGGAGGTGAGAGAGGAGGAGGAGGAGAGAGAGGAGGAGGAGGAGAGAGAGAGAGAGGAGGAGAGAGGAGGAGAGAGAGAGGAGGAGGAGGAGAGAGGAGGAGGAGAGAGAGAGGAGGAGGAGGAGAGAGGAGGAGAGAGGAGAGGAGGATATATATATATATATATATATATATATATATATATATATATATAATATATATATATATATATATATATATAAATATGATGACATATATATATATATATAGAGACATATATATATATATATAAGAGGAGGAGCAGAATATATATATAATATATATATGATATATATATATATATATATATATATATATATATATATATATAAAATATATATATATATATATATATATATATATATATATATATATATATATATATATATAGATTATCTGACAATATTTCACAGACGATCATCTCTATTAGAAATAAAACAAGACAGAAGAAGAAGAAGAGGAGGAGGAGCAGGATGAGGTCAATCAGGTGAGGTCAATCAGGTGTACCTGTGTTTCCTGTTCGGCTGCAGTGAATCGCGGTGTGAGTCCAGGAACTGTTGGCAGGAAGAACGGAGCAGCAGCCGGAGCCACAGGGGGCGCTACAGGTTTATTCTTCCTCTACACACACAGAAACAACAGGTGTTACTGTCACACCTGAGCACACCTGAGGATCTGACTCATCAGAAAAACATTGTCTGAACAAACAGGTAAACAAAGTAAAAACTGATTCTCTGTGAAAAGTTCTTTAAATTTAAACCTGCAATTTTTATAGAGCAGAGCAGCTGCATTAGCATTAGCATTAGCATTAGCTGAGATAAGCCACAGGAAGTGGACAGAAATAAATACTGATGAACAAAAGTAAAATGATATTAAAATATATATATATATAGTTTTATAATAAAGTAAATAATCATCGTCCTGGATCAGCTCATAATAACATAAAATGTAATTTATATTATATATATTTATTTTCTATTATTCTGACTATAAATATAAAAAACAAACTTTGTAAACTAATAAATCAACAATGTAAACAGCAGACAGACACACTGGTGTAAAGTGTGTCCTGAGTTTAAATAAAGTTTGATTTGTAGTTAAAGCTCAGTGACGCTCTGCCTGTAGAGGACAGGAAACACTCAGGTGAGTCATGTCACACCTTGATGTCGTCCAGGTGAAGCAGACTTTTCCATCGAGACTCTGGCAACAGCGACAGCGTCACAAGCTCCGCCCCCAGCTGATCAGCTGACTGATACACATCATCCACCTCCTCTGATGTCACTTCCTGTTCTGATTCATCCGCTGTGACCCCCGGCAGCGTCTCCACAACTGGTTGGTAGTCAGCCGGGAGGGGGCGGAGCCCCACCAGCCCACACAGGCTCTTATTGGTCCTGAGGAAGGAGAGGTGCACTGTGATTGGCTGCTGCAGCAGGTCAGCTGATCGGTGATGTCACAATTACGTTAAAAAATATCTGAATTATTCTGAAAATTAGAAGGTCAAAGGTCAACACAGGACGATCTGATTGGCTGAATGTCAGACATGATAAACTCTGATAGGTTCAGACCAGAGATAAACGCCCAGACTGTCGACGTGAGCTGTCGCCAGGAAGTCTCCCGTCGGTGACATTGACACGCCCACTGGCGCCATGGCAACCAGGAAACAGTCGACAAGGCTGAGGAGAAGAAGAAGAAGAAGATTAAGAGTCACTCCGCTTCGTTTCTGATCGTTGGTTAAAACAAAGAGAGAAGATCAGGAACATTTACAGAAGTTTTCACAGTCGTGTAATTAACAACGGACTGTTCCATTCTCACCATCCACAGGGGAGATCCCAGGTACGTATGGTGCAGTCCATCGCTGCGGTAACCAGCCAGCGTCCGTCAGGGCTGAATGTCTGAGGAGACATAGCATCATCATCGTCTCTGATTATAGTGCTAATATTATAACTGTAAACGTTGGCATAGGAATTAGCAGCAGTGACGTGTCTGTTAGCATTGTTAGCAGGTTGTTGGTTGTGTCTTGAGCCCACCATGTCATTTATGTTGCCGTGGTGACCTGCAAACTTCCTGACCACCCGTCTGGTTTCTATGTCGACCACCAGCAGTGTGAAGTCATCCAATGATAATGCTAGCATCCCGCTAACATTAAAGAAAGAGGAAACATGGTTAGCTAACGGTCTCTGTGTAGTATCATGCTAGCTGCTAGCACTACCTGTCTCTGTGTAGCATCATGCTAGCTGCTAGCTACCTGTCTCTGTGTAGCATCATGCTAGCTGGTGCAGCGTTTAGCTTCAGTTGTTCTTCCTGTTTCCTGGTCTTGAAGCGCCAGAATTTGAGCAGCGAATCAGAGCCAGCAGTGAGGGTCAGCTGGTTCAGGGTATCCGTGGCGACGCCTCGCACCACCCCTCTGTGAGCTGGAGCAGAGGGGCGGAGTCAGTGACACACAGACATACAGAATGGACCAATCACAGACTGACAGAAACAGGTGAGTGCACCTTTCTTTACTGCATCGCCGTAGCAACCGCGGTGCAGGCCTGACTGCAGGTTGTAGACATCGACCCGTCCACACGACGACCCAATCACTGCAAAGTTACCACAGGAAGTGATGTCGACGGCCTGGACACAGGAAGTGAGTAACCAATCAGAAATCAGACACAAGACAACGACAAACCTCATCGATCTAAACACAGTGTAATGATGGCGTTACCGTGGCGATGGCATCTCTGTGAGGGGAGGGCGGCTGCAGGTGGTGAGCTCCCATGGTGCACCTCTGGTAGTTCCACGTTGTGGTTGCTAGGCGACCACGGTGACACGCAACAATGCCGTCCCAGTCTGACTGACGGGCGGCAGCTGTCAATCAACAGAGAGAGAACATGGCTGTTAGTCGCTCCTTAAATCAGACGAATTCTCTATGGAGTTCTGAGTGGGTGACGGTGTGAGAGCGCCCACCGGAGGAGAATGCAGTGATGGCAGGAAGACGCAGCGCCTCGTAGGACAGACCCTTCTTCTTCTTCTGCTCTTTCTTCTTGTTGATGGAGCCTGGACACAGAACAAATTCTCACTGGTCATCTCCATGGAAACGACAGTACTTTAAAATGGCAGTTTTTTGAACAGTTTGGTTGGAGAATTGAACCGACCGTGACCCAGGTTCTTGTTGAAACGTTCGTGGACAGTGGAGAAAGACTGTAATGTCCCGTCCTGACCTGCAGGGGGCAGAACAGACACTTGTTACTTCACTGAAGTAAAATATGAAAACAGACACCACAGCTGTTTGTTTACCTGCACTGAGGATGTTTTTCCCATCGTTGCCGTGGTGACGGATGGTGGTGGGCGGGGCGCTGTGACCCTGACGACACCGCAGCAGTCTGGCTCCGCCCCCTTCCTGGTCGAATATCCACACCTGAAAAAAAAGATTCCTGATTGTTGTTGTTGACGTTTCCCTCCATTAAAATAAACAATCACTGATGTTTGTTTGTTTGACCTTGATGGCGTTGTCGGCTCCGTTGGTGACCAATAGCGGCTCTCCGTGCAGGAAGGTTGTTGCGGCGACGGCCGTGTTGTGGGCGTGTCTCTGCTGAGCGGCCAGCTGACGGCGCTCCAGATCCCAGAATGCAATGTGGCCCTGAGGACTGCCGGACGCCAAGATGGGGGGTCCGTCTGGGGGGGGGGGGGGGGGGTCAGATTGATTATTGATTAACTGATGATGAACTGAATGACTGATCAATGACTCTGATCAGATTCTGATCACAGAGAAAAGTACAGATCCTGGTTCAGATCAGTCCAGACCAGCAGACCTGGGTCAGGTGTCAGGGGTCAAAGGTCACCGCAGAGACGACCACCTGTACCTGTTCTGAAAGCGAGCGAGCTGATTGGTCCCCAGTCCTGCGTGAAGCTCATCAGTGTCTCGTCCAATCGGATGTTGTGGATGATGATGCGGCCCGTTGCCGTGCCGATGCCGACCACGTCCACCGCGGGACTCTGGGAAATGAAGTTTATATTTATCAACAATCAATCAAAGTGTCAATAACTTATATTATAAATGGTTTTTCAAAATAAAAGCACTTCATAAATGAAATTATGCATCTCTGCCCCAGGGCATTATGGGACGGTGACTGACCTGCTGCAGAGCGGTGACTCCTGCCGACCAGCCGGGAAACGTGAACAACAACTTACTGAGGAGGAAAAACAACAACCAGCTGTTTAAACATCACCTGTTCACACCTGTTCACCTGTTCATAACGGCACCTGTCTCACCTGGTCTTGATGTTCCAGAGCTGCAGTGCACCCTGGGAGCTTCCCAGCAGCACCTTGTTCAGGTAAGTGCTCGGGTGCATCATGGCCGACACATCAAAGGTGTTGGGGTCGAACTGCAGCCGCAGGTAGACGTCTGACATAGAGCGAGGAATGATGGGTAAGAGGACAGGTAAAATGAAGACACAGGTGAGTGTACCTGAAGCCCCGCCCCCTCTGCTCACCCCCGCCTTGGACGTCCCAAACGATGACATCACCGCCGCTGTCAGCAGAGATCAGCTGATCACCCAGAGGAAGCAGCAGACGCACTTCCTGTTTGTGACCATGGTAACGCATCACCACCTGTATGGACAGTGAACAGTGACACAACATTCTCATTATTCCAGAATTTATCTTTTTATTCTTTTATTGTTTTTTATTCTTTGACATTTTTCAGATTCTATAAATTAGAGCAATTATTAAAAACAGAAGAAAAAGTATCTGAAATATCTGGTCAGAAAATAAAAATGAAAAACATGAAGAACACTTTGCATTGATTTTAAGTAAAACATTTTCTTAGTTCAGTTTGTTTGGTTTCTAAATTTAAACAAAATGTTTATTGGAACGAAAAAATAAAAATCTGTAAAAGTTCAATTTAAAAAATGTGAATAAATTAATTAAATTCAACTAAAATAAATATGTAAATAAAAGTATTTCAAAAACAAAACGTGTTTCTTTGTTTTAAATAAAGTTTTTCCGTACCTCTTTGTTCCGGGCGAAGGCGCTGATGTCTCGACCAGCGGCAGCGAACACCAACATCCTGTCCGCCGCTATACAGGTGACGTCATCTGACAGGCTGTTACCTAGGCAACCACATCACGACATCTCATGACAGCAGCCAATCAGAGAGCAGAACTGTGACATCAGTTTAAAAATATTGAAAATACTCACTGACAGAAACGATCCCCAACCTGTTCACCTGAAATCAATCAATACATCGATAAATCAATACACTGATCAGCTCAGACTCGTCACAAACAAACGACAACACTTTTCAGACACAGGAAGCTCTAAGGAACTGATCAGCTGTTTCTGATCAATATCTAAACCGATCAGCTGTGATCAGATCTGGTCCAGGTCCGACTCCTTGTGTGGACTCACTTTGTTTATCTTCATCACATGTGGTTTCATTTTCCCATCATGCTCTGGGGTCTGAACCTGCAGCTCATCAGGTGATCTCTGATTACCTGATCAGACCTGATCAATACAGAGCTGCCTGGATCCATTTAGACGCAGACGTGACCCGGACCCACCTGGACCTGTTCATTTAGAATCAGCAATAATCTTCAACAGTGTGAAGAGAAAAGCATCTTTGTTCCATCAACATGAAGATCTAACAGTCAGTCTGTGATCATTTAGTGGGAGAAACTCTCTCTGTTTGTTAGGAGCTCTGTTGTGGACAAAGACTGGAACCAAACCATTCACTGATCTATAAAAACATCTATTAATCTTTATTGGAAACTCTGTCCCTGTCAGGATCCTGCAGAAATGATGACCACAGTTTTCCAGTCATCTGATTGGTCAGTAGTTTGATCCTCTGAAGTGAACCTGGAGCAGGTTAGCCGTTCACCATCAGTTACCATGGAGATTTACTGCCATAAGAAGCGAACCACTGTTATCAGACTGAAGTTACCATGGTAACCACTGATCCCGCTTCATGGAACAGAGCTCTGGACTCACCTGGACTGACCCTGACTCAGCTCATGTTGACCTGAACATTAACACAGCTGCGGTGAGTTGTGACGTCAGAGGCTACAGGAGCCGTCAGGGGTCAAAGTGTTTGTAAACTTTTCATTTAAACATAAAGTTTTATTGATTCTGTCTCTGTGTGTAAATAAAGTTATCGTTTCTTACGTTGTACGTGTGGAGACTTTTACCGACCGCCGTCACCAGGTAAAACTCCCGGTGCTTCTGATGGTACCGGAGCGCGTGCGGCACATGGTTGGAGTACAGACCCAGGACCCGGAACCCGGAGAACAAAGAGCTGCCGCCCGCGAGACTCCCGCCACCCGCCATGTCCGGATCCAGACCTGTACCGGAGAAAACCCGAAAGAGACCGAATCAAGAGGCAGACCGGAGACACGGCGCTGAACAGAGAGACAACACATGGAGGAGGGCTGAGGAACTGAGTCCAACCGGAAACAAGCGGCTACAACACGAAGGTTCCGCTTTGAGGAAACGTTTGTCCCTTCTTCTTAACTTTTCCGCTACCAGTCGGTCCGGGGTCTGGATCCGGAACCAGGATCTGAGACTCTGACATTAATAATGAAGAGAACCATTTTTTGAAAAACACAACAACAAAAGAAAAAACAGAAACACGTCCGGTGTGCGGACGATCTGTTCCGACTGGAAACAAGTGCAGAGCAGAAACTTCACTCTGACGGTTTTTATTTCAGCAGAAAAACAAACTTTATTTTTCCACAGTGCAAAGTTTCAACACGAGACAAAAACACGACGTGAACAGATTTCTCCTGAAAAACAAAAACACTTTGAATAAACTTTCTTCTCTGACAGCGCGTCTTTTTCTCCAGACATTTATTTTGAAAAACCGACTCCAGCTTCAGGTTTTAACTGATTTATTTATTCTTCATTCATTTGATTTGAATATTGATCACAAATAATTTAATCTAAATCTACAGCTTTAATTCATTTTTTACAACTTTGTACAAATAAACAATTTAAACAGCAGCTGGAGACTCACTTGGACTGCAGGTGACCAATCAGCTGTCAGCAGTTAGACACAAAAACAGGTTCATGACGTCATGCTTTCCATGCTGGGACAGGAAGTGACGCAGTGTTTCCACAGCGACAGTTTGGTGGCATGGCAAAAAACCTACACTCTGCATCCCGCTGCACACAGATGTTACTATAGCAACAGGCTCAGAGACAGACTCTGCTGATTATTTCCTCTGAAAGTTTCCAACGAGCAGGAGAATCCGTTTTTATTCAACTAACGACCTGCAGCCGGAGTCACAGGTGGTTGCTATGGAGTCACAGGTGGTTGCTATGGTGTTTTAATGGACTCACAGGTGACTCGTGATTCTGGAGAAAACAGATTTACAGAAAAGCTGAGCTCCTCCTGTACAGGTGTCAACGGTCACATGATCACTTCCTGTCCTGCAGCTCGTCATCACCCACTTCTCCTCCTCCTCCCCCTCTCCTCCTCTCCTCTCCTCTCCTCTCCTCTCCTCTCCTCTCCTCTCCTCCTGCTCCTGCTCCTGCTCCTGCTCCTCCTCCTCCTCCCCCCTGACGTTTGTTTTCTTTATTTACATTTGGACTTTTGGACAAATAAAAACATTTTTCTGTTTCCTGTTCATCAGACGACCTCGTCTCTGACCTCTGTGGGAAGTGATGCTGTGTTTCCGTGGTAACACCTCTAGCTGTGCTTGGCGTCCAGCAGCAGCAGCCTCAGCAGAGTCCTGGCGCCGGCGAGCAGCGCTCCGTGCAGAGCGTACTGCGCCACCAGAGCTCCAAACCCCCGGTAGAAGCCGGCCACGCCCTCTTTGCGGCGGATGGCGTGGAGGCAGTCGGAGAAGCCGTCGTACTGCGTGTTGACGGGCAGGACCAGCGGGCTGCCGCCGTTGCCTGCGACCACGGCGCCGTCGGTGGCGTCGATGATGGTGCGCGTGCCCTGCAGGCCGAGGCGGTGCAGCGCCGTCTCCAGAGGAAACACCACCACGTCGGCTACCAGAGAGCCCGCCCACGCCGCCACCAGCTCGGGGAAGTAGGCGTCCAGCGGGTTGGACGGCTCCACCCGCTGCTTCCTGCCTCGCTGGTGCAGCCACAGCACCGCCCGCTGCACGGAGGCGGCGACGGCGTAGCGCAGGACGGCGTGCAGCGCAGCGGGAAGCAGCAGGGAGCCGAGAGGAAGCAGGCGGCGGCTGTGAGGAGCGCCGACGCCCAACAACCGAGCCAGACCCTCACGGACGCAGTCCAACAGCCCGGAAGACGCCTCGTCACGGACGATCTCACTCTGAGGAGCAGACAGGACACGGTTACTGCCGCCATCTTTGTCTCTGCACGACGGCCAATCAGTGACAGGTCAGGGTCAACGGCCGTCAGACCTTTGACCTCTGCGGGTCTGTCACTGAGCGGCCGTCACGCAGAGACTCAGCTGGTTAATAATGAGCTTCATTAACTGATATATAATCAATAATCAATGATCAACCTGGACGGTCTCGATGAGGCTTGCACAGTAAAATGGAAGAGCCACCACAGCTGTTAACCTGCGGGCGAGAGACACACACACACAGTGGAGAGAGAGAGAGAAATGTCAGATCAGCTGACCTCTCCCCCGCTCTCTTTACATCAGTAGAAGAAGACAGGGGTATCAGAATTAATCAGTAGAAGAAGTGAACTGACCCTTTCAGCAGTAAATGTCCAGCCAACTGTTTCCAGCTCCACCTGTGAGGAAGCTCCCTGCACGCACGCACACACACACACACACACTCTGTTACTCTACAGTATCACTGCAGTAACAGTTACAGTATCAGTGGTGGTGTGTGGTTACCGTGGTAACGGCGTGAACTCGCTGATGATGCCTTCAGCTCCCAGCGTGACGCCGTGAACGATGAAGGTGCTGCCCATCCCCTTCCACAGAGCCTTCGGACCCTGATCAACACATTATTGATTACTGATCAGTCTGATATAGTTTATTGATCAGTCTGATGTGGTTTATTGATCAGTCTGATGTAGTTTATTGATCAGTCTGATGTGGTTTATTGATCAGTCTGATATTACCTGAGCAGCAGGTTGTTCATGGCCTCTCCTCAGGTGAGTTCTTACCTGAGCCTTGGTGATGGAGTACATGACGGCGACAGCGCTGAACGGAGTCAGGTGGTAACAGCGGGCGTGGTAGTTCACCTAGGGTCAGAGGTCAAACAGAGAGGATCAGTGAAGTGATGTCGTGGGGGTGGGGGGTGACGATGATGGAGGTGAACAGACCTGACACTGTCTGCGGAGGACGATACAGGGATGAGCCAGGACGTTCTCTGTGAACAGACTGAACACACACACGTTATTAACGGCTTTTATTCTGAAAATCCTGTTTCCTTTGAGCTCACTTGTCTTACCTGAGCTCTGACTGTCACATGTATATTTATTGATTATAAAAACAACAGTAAGAATCAGATCACCTACCTCACCAGGCCGATTCCAAACCCCGCGAATCGATTCAGCTGCTCTGAAACAAACAAACAAACAAACATCTGGTTTGATTTGATTTCACTTCACGACTTATTAACTAATTAATTAATTATTTTTATCAGTGAGAGACTGAAGAGGATTATTAAAAGATCCAAACAAATGAATCTAAATTATGACACAAAAAAGAACAAAAACATTGAACTAAAGAATATTTAAAGAAATTTAAATGTACCCAGACAGAACTGTGATTATTGATCAGGTTTGATTAAACTGTTATTACTGACTAATCATTAATTTACACTAAATGATCAATTACATCAACAAGCAAAGCCGTGAAATAACATGACTTATTAGCTCGCTGGCTAACATTTAGCCTGCTAATTAACAGTCTGCTAACTAACAAACAGATGACCAGCTGTTGTTATTCTGTCATTAGCCTACAAGCTAACTATCAGATAGCAGTGTTTCGTCTTTTTTTTTTTTTTTTTTTTACTAATATATGATTAGCCCGCAGGCTAACACATTAGCTGTCATTCAGTGTTGTGTTAGCCAGCTAACTAACTAACAATTAACCTGCTAACTAATAAACAACTAGCCTGCAAATAAACAATTAGCCTGCTGACTAACAAACAGTTAGCCTGCTGTATATTGTTCCTAATCTGTCTTTAGCCTACAAGCTAACGATCAGTTATCAGATTTTAGTCCTTTTGCGTGCTGCTGTATGATTAGCCCGCAGGTTACTTAGCCGGACACATTAGCTTCCCTTCAGTTTTCCCTGTTGTGGTGGTTAGCTAGCGGGCTAACACTACAACAGGGAAAACTGAAGTCAGATTCCCGGCCGTTAGCTAACCCTCCTCCGCCCTCCACCTACCTACCGGCGGGCGGTACGCCGGGCTGCGGAGCGTCCCAGCCGGCTGCGGCTCCGGGAACTCCGTGCTCTCCCAGTGACTCGTCGTACTGCGGTGTCCGCTCTCCGGGTGCAGGTTGCGGCCAAGCCGGGGATGTCCTCGGCGGTGTGGTGACCCAGTGGTAAAAGGCAGCCCGCGGGGCCCGGCGCTCCTGACTGGGCATCCGGCCCCATACAGCGGGTCGTCGCGGCCGCGGTAGCCGAGCCCGTCGAAGCTGTCCGGCCGCCTGGAGGCCATCAGAGGGTCGTGTGCGGGGACAAACAGCGGGAGGACCGTGAATGAGAGCCGGTTAACGGCTGAGAGAGGCGGACATCAAACGGACACAGGTCCCGGTAAAATAACTGAAACGGTTTAAAGGAGGAAGAGTCGTCCCCGGGTGATTTGACCCGCAACAAACAACATCCACCTGTCACCTGCCACCCGGAAGTTCTTGCTCTGCTTCTGACTTCCGGCAGACTGCAGGTGTGAGGCTCAGTACCGCCCCCTACCGTCTGACAGCGGAACCGAGTTTAAATAAAACCTTTCCCATAGAACCTATTTTACTGAATACACTACTCACGATAAGTTAGGGATAGTGTGAGAGACTCAGTGGATGTCATACATACACTTCAGAGATTTTTGGGATAGGGAGGCACTGGTCAGTGATAGACACTTCATTTTGTGTTTTCCATCGTAATGGTCTCACTGTGTACAGTGTGTCTTAGCATATTGGGGCACTCATGTAACAACATCCCCAACTTATTGTGAGTAGTGTATATGAATAAGTTCAAATCTGAGACAGACATTATCTAATGTCAAATAGAGAAGTTTGCGGATAGAGTCAACAGATTTATCAGACTCCATTTTGTTAAAACTTTCAACTTTCATTTAGTCTGACTTGTTTATGCCAAAGAGCAGAAATTGTTTTTTTTACAATGTAGCACATGAATGTTTTTTCTTGTGTGTTTCAAACTGAACTTTTTTTGCTTCACTTCCTCAGAACAGATGAGCTGACAGTTTCTTCATAAACTTTATTCTGTTTTTTATGATTCCAGCATTTGACAACAATTAAAACATTTTCAGACACTTTAATATTCTGCTATAAGTTTCCTTCACAGACAGTTTTCATCATGTTTTAATCATAAAGCCTCAAATTCATTTTTCACCCACAGAGACAAGAGGATTCACACTGAGAGGAAATCTGAAGCTTGAATCTGAAGCTTGAATCTGTCACACAGAGACAGAAAACCACAGACACCACTGCTGTTGTGTCTCAACCATCCAGTAACTGACCTGTCCCTGCTCTCATTGGTCCGTTCAGTAAACCCTGCCCTCCTCTCAGTGTGAATCAATTTATTAAAAAAAAAAAATCACAATATATCACAACATGTATGAAAGTCCATCTGAGCAGAGACAAAGGAGAATCTACGTCAGGAGTTTTGACTTGTTTGATTTTTTTGTCGCCCCTGACGATTCAATCCTGAGTTCGGCTGAAATGAGCTTCAATCAAACAACTGGAGAAAAGAGATTAAAGTTTTCAAGTTGTGGTGAAGTGAAAGCAGCAGAGCCTGTAACACTAGGCAGCACCTATACAGATCAGAAACTGGCTCCAGTCAGTAGTACATCGGCGTCAGGATCGCCTCCGCCGTCGGCCACACTTAAGGCAACAGGGTATCGAAGTTTAAGGCCGATAGGCCCAGGAGAACAAGAACGTGTTAATAAATAAACTAAACCTAATTATTTTATAACTCATTATCAAATATAAGCTTGAGACTCCATGTTATTTAAAAGGAAACTGCGAATGATCAGACATTAAAAAAAAAGATGTTCTGAAATAACAAATGATTAAAAAATATTTTATGTAAATGGCCAAACAAAAAAAAAATTTTCATTTTCAGTTTAGAAAACCAGTTGATGTTTTTTTCTTTTACAAGAAGAGAAATTAATCTAAATTTAAAAGTTTGTCCTTAAATGTAAACCAAACAAATTGATTTTTTTATTAACTTTTGTAAGAATATTGAAGTTCTGATGTTTTTAAAGTAAAAGTTTGATAATTGATTCTTGAAGTTTATTTTCTTTAAATTTAATTCCTGTCAGCTGATAAAGATTAAAGAAGTTGGGTCATGGATTCATGTGATGATTTTATAACGAAAAAGAAAAATTTTCAACAAGAATAAAAAGCAAAACATCAAAATGTAATTTTTTTTTTTTTTTTTTACAATTTCAGCCAACAAAACGCTCAGAAACATTGATTCCTAATAAATTAGATTCTAAATAAACAAACAGCTATTTTCTAAAATACTGTGTTATGATTGGTATTTCTAATGAGCTAAGTATTCTTATGCTAACAAAAAAAAAAAGAAGTATGTAAGCTATGAACGCTAACATTTTGTTAGCAGCGGCTAGCACTAATCTTCCAGTCAGGATGGCACAAAAAGGAAATTCAAAGACAGATCGAGGATCTGGGCTAATCAGAAGCTTCTGGAGGTGATCCGAGCCTCATTGGTCGGCTCATCCACCATCAAAAGTTCACACACAAAAATCTGGCTAAAACACAACAATAAGGATCGTCGCTTTCTGTAAAACCCAGGATCCTTAGTCACCAAATGCATTTTGCTAGTGTGCACGCTAACCTATACCCAGGTGTTGGTTACTAAGTAACATTTGTAAAATAGTGTCGCGCTTTTATGAGCTAAAATGAATTTGCCACAACATTCTGGTGGTTTGTAGTTCCATTAGCTGCTAGCTACTGTGCTAACGTAGAAGGAATGTAATGTTACGCTTTCTACTGTAACTGGCAGAAATTAAACTTCCTGACGAATATAATTAGCATGTCAGCTAATGGCAGTGCTCAGTGATGTCAATCCACTACCGCTTTCCTCCAGCTGAACAAGAAGTAGTTTCATGCCGCACCGCCGCCACAGCAATGCACAAGTAACCGCTATGTAGGTCATGAAGACAAGCATCAGGAAGTAGCTGATTAATTACCTGACGATGTGCAACAGGGTCCAGGAAGTGGGCAGGGCTTAAATATCCATTATCTAAGAGGAGAAGAGGGGGCACATTCCTGATAGCATGAAGTCCTATTCATCTTCACCAGTTAGCTCTGATGCTAATCTCCTTATCTGATGAAAGTGATATTGTAGTGTTAAAACTAACTCAACTCTCTAACCCTAGCTTTAACCTACTATTAGCTTTTAGCATGTCAAATTTCACATTACATTTAGCATTGTTAGCATGTGTAGCACCAATCACAGAATTTTCTATATTATATTATATTTGCTAGCATTAATGCTAGTATTTTAGCCCCTACATTAGCAATTATTTAGCATGCACTAGCTCAGGCAGATCAGAGATTAAGAGTCATATGTTTATTGAGAACACTAAATGAGGACTTTTGTTAAATGAATGTAGCATTGGCAGTGTTAGCACTGGCACATTTATACTGATATTTAAATACCACAGTTAGCTTCTATATCATTCCATTTCATTTTATTATTTTCATTAGCATCACTAAATGATACTTTTACATTTAGGAAAAATGTCATATAAAAGTTATATGTTAGTGTTAGCATTAGCATTTATCGCTCTTGTGATATTAAATATTTTTCAGTTTGTTTTAATTGTCATTAGTGTTATGATTGTTAGTATTAGGTGTCAGTATAGCATTGGTTTTAACATAGTTAGTTAATACAGATTAGATAACTGTGAAACAGCAGAGCGCCACTGGAGGACGCTGCACCACTTATTACACACAAGAACAGAAGCAGGAAGCCCACAGGTCTGTACGACGCTGACTCAATTTATTTCTCATTTATTTCAAATGAAACTAGAAAACAAGTTTAAAATCTGTGAAACTGGGTGAGAAGTGCAGCAACAAGTCGACATACAGAAGGAAAACGTGAAAATATTAATTATTTTAAATTCAAACAAATTTAATATAAAATATAAAATATAAACTAAGAAATAACAAAACCTAAAAAGTTATATAAAATGTCTAAAAATGAAGTTAAAAAATACAAAGAAATATAAAATGGTGAATATAAATATATAAATGGAAACCAAATAAAACCTTTTTTTTCTTTTCAGTCCAGAAGGTTCAAAGGTTTTATTGAAATTTTGAAAATTAAGGTTTTCTGCATCACACAGAAATATTTCCTGTTTGTTCTTGGACGATGATTCATAAAGATTATTCAAGACGCCAGGATCAGATCATCACAGATTTGAAATTCGATCAGTCTGATCACAGTAGCTCAGACAGGGTCACTCAGAACCAGAACTAGACCTCTCCTATAGTTACCTGACAGAGTCCTGAGAGGCGGACTTTTCTCCCAACAGAGGCTCCATCTCCAAACACTGACTGTCAATCACTGAGCTGATATGAACACAAGACATTACTGATGAGATCACGTGACTGACTTACATGACCGTATGCCAGATTATCTGTAGATTCAGTTATTTTCATCAATAAAATGACTGAGGCTGGAAACACCAAAGATTTGTTGGCAATAACTTTGAACACTGTTTGTTTTATGGTTTAAAAACGCAAAGTCTTTTGTTTTCGGAACTTTATCATTCTTGTTTGTCTCTGATGTAAAATTGGATTCGCTTTTTGTTCAGCTGCTGCTTTTACCTCGCTAATTGTAAATGTTTCAGTTTTATGAAAAGAAGAATATTTAAAAATATAAATATAAAATATTTGTTATAATTTTGTCTTGTATTGAACTTTAATGACGCTTATGATTGCTATGTCATTTGTTGTTTAGCATTAGCATTACATTGAAGCGACTCACCCAACAGTCTTGTGCGTCTCCATCAGCACTGGGTCCCATCAGCCCTGGGAGTGCATCTAATTGTAGCGGATTGCCACCTGATCATGACGCGAAAGCAACACCTCCCGGCCAATCTTTAATCCTTCAGAGCAGGACAGCCAATAGGAAAACACCGATGCCCGGTACCATCCTGAATGGAGAAAAGGAGGACAAGGGTCAGTAAATAGAGACAGAATGAATGGGAAAAATAAAACACATATAAATATAAAAACTATACAATCAATAAAAATATAATTATGTAAAGAAATGGAATAGAGAGCGAGCGACATATGAAATGTCCCTTCCCTCGCTTCCAGTAGTTTGACCTCTGACCTCCAGGTGAGTTGATGAGCAGTCCAGTGAACAGCAGCTCCACGCTGTTGTAGCCAAAGCAAAGGTCATCACCTAGGCAACAACAGCAGGGTTAGCATTTAGCCTATACGGCTATATGAGCATGCTACTGTAAAAGCACAAAAGCAAAAAGAAGAATTAGCAAGGTATCTGTGACGTGCCTGCCCTCACCACTCCGCCGTGTCCTCCAGGGTTCCCATCATGCCCTCCTCTCCTCCCTCTCTCCTCCTCCCCGTGGTCAGGTCCGCTGGTGGTGGGCGGGCCATGGGTGTGGTGGTAGGTGGATGGTCCATCTCCATGGAGCTGTGGTTCATGTGGTCCAGACTGATCCAGAACAAAAACACATAGTTTTAAATAAAGTTATTTCATAAATCACAGTTCTATGATGCTCTGGGAGTGCTGCTGAACTTCTGTGGAGAGGATTCTGAAAGAAGTTCTGCAGTCTCTGTTTCTCTGGAGCTTTTATTCTGAAAGGACATCAGAGATCATGAGGTGTTTTGATATGTTGACCTGATGCATGCTGGGTTTAAACAGCATGTCTGTCACCCGTCACATGACTGTACAACCTGAGACAATTTGCAGTCTTCGTCCACCTTGCAACTTCACAGTAGAGTCATTCTGATTGGCTCAAAGCTCACTCGACATCATGACGCAGCAGGCTTTTATTCAGACTGCCTTCCCAGCTGATCTCAGTTCTCTACACCTGAACACACCATACACCCGGAACACATCAGACACCTGAACACATCACCCTGACAAGCAAGCTACTTTTATTTTCTTTCTGTTTTCTGCCTAAATGAGTAAACACAGGAAGGGTTGGACGCATAAATGGACGTGTTGAGGGGAACAGCCAGGACTTAAATAAAACCAGAGAACAGCTGAGCAGGTCTGATTTCTCTGATGAACTGTGTGTCAAGAGTTGCTCACCTTCACCAGGTGATGTCACACTGGATCAGGTGTTTAATGATCAGGTTCAGACCTGAGAACAGCTCTGTACTTTAACCTCAGAGTGAACGATAACGACCGACTGACTTATTATCAGTTATTAACTCTCTCTCTCTCTCATACACACACACACACAACTGTTAATATCATCATTATTATTATTAATATTAAAGTCAGTCTTACCTCTCTCTCTCTCTCTCTCTCTCTCTCAGTCACAGTGATGCTCACTCATCCACAGACAGACAGGGACTGAACACTGATGACATCACAGCAGACCCGTAACCACAGTAACGGTGTGACATCACTGAACAGATCTGAGTAATCTGATTGGCCACTGGGCCCCGAGGCTACGGGAGGCAAGAAGAGCCAATCAGAACACAGCGATCGTTCTGTCTGCTGTCAGCCAATTGAATCACAGTGTGGTTAACGGTAACAGGAAGGTCAGTGGTCGCCATCGGCAACAGTTACCTCCTGTTTGTGTGTGGACGAATCAGCATCACTCTGAGTTAACGACATTAACTCTCTCTCTCTGTTCTCATTCAACTAAACTTTATCAGTCAGCACCAATCAGCACTGACAGGAGGAGGAGTTCTGTTACCACGGTAACCACTCAGAAACATTCTGATTGGCTCAGATAAATTTCATTACAAAATTTACCTGTGGAGAGCGAGGGAGAGCGAGGGGCGATCGAGCACTGAGACACTGAAACGCAGAGAGAGAGAGAGGGAGAGTTTAACAGCCAATAAAAACAGATAACACCACCAGCTTCAGCCAATCAGACACTGACATGATCCTCAGACAGCCAATCAGCTGTGAGGAGATTCCTGACAGCCAATGAAAAGCTGAGGATGGATTGAAACCTCTGAACTCTCACCTGTTCAGATCACCTCAGTTAGCTGATCTGGACAGGTGACAGGTGTTATCAGTGTTCATATCAGAGGCCTCCTCACCTGCTCAGACACTCTGAAGTCATTATCAGTGATCAATACACCTGAAAGCTTCATTATCACCTGAAACCAGGTGAACATCAGAGAGAAGCCGATCACTGATCAATACATCGATTGATGAGGCTGAACTCATGCAGCTGAAACCACTGATCGATTGATGATTGATAATTATATATTGATGATCGATTGAGGATGTTCTCTTCAGTTTCAGATCAAACGGATCAATCAATAAAACACTGATCAGACTGATTTTAACTGTTTAATAACTGTAAACCAGTGAGAGGTCAAAGGTCAGAGGTGCTGCTGAAGTTCATTATTGATCCAGTTTATGATCAGTGATTTTAGATAACTGATCAATACTGCGGCTGTGACCTTTGACCCCAAGCTCAGTCACATGATCAGTTCTGGAGTTTTATCGTTTCAAGAAACTGATGAAAGTATTTTTCAACGAGAATCACAAAAACTGATCAGTTTCCTCCTGCTGATCAATACGATCAATACCATCTGATCAAACCATCGTCAGACTCTGAGATAGACAACATGCTGCTGAGTTGACAGGAAGTGATGTCGTCTGCGTGTCACCTTTAGACCACAGGTAACTTTTACAGCTGATTATTGATTAACTACTGATTATTGATCAGTTAAACTACGTGACTTGGCCTCTGTTTCATTCACCTGATCAGAATATTAGGAACATTAACGAGCTGCAGTGTTTTCATGTTTGTGGGTGCATTCAGATCAATAATCAATAAACATGTTTGTGTGAACCTGGTGGTTTTGACAGACGTGAGGAGTCAGTGACGTCAGGTGTAGTTGTACCTGTCACCTGTGACGTGTTGTTCTAACCTGTGTGGTATTTACCTGTACAGACTCAGGTGTTGCTTGGCTCTGAGCTCAGTCTTTGTTCTGGACCGGTTCTGCTCCTCTGTCACTTTAATCCTCAGTTATTTCATTAACGAGGAAAATCAAACCTTTCCCACGGTCTTCACTCACGGAACCAGACTCCATATGAAAACCTGCTGAGTTTAAGTCGCCTTGCTCGTGGGCACGCGGCGGCCTGCAGCGCACGAGCTCCCCTGTAAATCGGCGCTAAGTGTACCCACCAATCACTGCAGTTCAAACCGCTCACCAACCAGATCTCCCTTTAAATCTCATCAACTTCTTCCAGTGCAGCAGACGGAGACGGCGGCGGAGATGAACGTAAACCGGGTCATAACAGGTGACGGTTTGCCTGAATAACGGAACTGCAGGTGAACTACATACGAGCCGAATTTACTACAGGACCCGTCCTGTTCTGAAACTACCACAGTTCCGAACCGCACACGTGTCTGTTTCTGGCCACGTGCAGGAAAACCTTAAACTGTAACATTTTTCTAAGGAGTTTTGTATGGTAACACTGGTGTGCTGGTGTGTAGCAGCAGAGGTCACTGACACAGTTACACACAAACTGAGCTCACCTGTAAATGTTCCGGGTTTCTTCTTTCTTCTTCTTCTCCTCTGTTCCGACTCCGAAACACGGAAAGAAAAAACTCACGAGAAATAAAACAGAAGAAGAAAAGAAAGAAGAAGAAGAAGAAGAAAGTTGCTTCTCCTCCTCCTCACCGTCTGCCTCTGCTCCTCCGCCAACACTTCCCTGAACCTGCGTCATGACATCAGCACGCACGGCGCTGAGGAGGAGCTTCGAGGTCTGGGCCTATCAGGAGGCGAGTTCTGAGAGAATGGGCGGGGCCTGGTCGGAGCCACGTAAGCGAGGTTTGTCTGTGAGAAGCACGTGATGAGAGTCACGTGAGGCTGACCTGGGATCAGAGAGAGGCTCAGATTTAAAATGGAGGAGTTTCTGGTTTATTTCTCTCCCCCTGTGAGGAGGCAGTGACGTCAGGTGTTGTTGTACCTGTCACCTGTGACGTGTTGCTCTAACCTGTGTGGTATTATTTACCTGTACAGACTCAGGTGTTGTTTGGCTCTGAGCTCAGTGTTTCACAGTGAGTCTTTGTTATGGACCGGTTCTCCTCTCTCTCCTCTGTGTGATGTGATTGGCTGAACTCCAGCTCATCATGAAGAACAGAGAATCAGTCTGTGAGCGAGAGAACTGAGGAGGAGGAGGAGAATCAGCTCCTAGATCCTGAGGAAGACCTCCCACACTGGACTGTACTGACTGACTGTTACTGTTACTGTCTGTTACTGACTGTTACTGTTACTGACTGACTGTTACTGACTGCTACTGACTGACTGTTACTGTCTGTTACTGACTGTTACTGAGTGTTACTGTATGACTGTTACTGACTGACTGTTACTGTTACTGTCTGTTACTGTTACTGACTGTTACTGTGTGTTACTGACTGTTATTGTATGACTGTTCTGACTGTTACTGACTGTTACTGTATGACTGTTCTGACTTACTGACTGTTACTGTATGACTGTTCTGACTGTTACTGTCTGACTGTTCTGACTGTTACTGCCTGTTACTGTATGACTGTTACTGACTGTTACTGACTGTTACTGACTGTTACTGTACGACTGTTTTGACTGTTACTGACTGTTACTGCTATTCTCTGTTACTGACTGTTACTGTCTGTTACTGTTACTGTACGACTGTTTTGACTGTTACTGTTACTCTCTGTTACTGTCTGTTACTGACTGTTACTGTCTGTTACTGACTGTTACTGTATGACTGTTACTGTCTGTTACTGACTGTAACTCACTGTTACTGTCTGTTACAGACTGTAACTCACTGTTACTGACTGTTACTGTCTGTTACTGACTGACTGTTACTGACTGACCGTTACTGACTGCTCTGACTGTCTGTTAGTGAGGGGGCGGAGCTGTTTCTCTGACCCCATGAGAACATGTGACCTGACTCAGACTGACACTGACTCACCTGAGGATCAACCTGCTGCT
Source organism: Lates japonicus (assembly GCA_033238685.1). Classification (NCBI taxonomy): domain Eukaryota; kingdom Metazoa; phylum Chordata; class Actinopteri; family Centropomidae; genus Lates; species Lates japonicus. Next base: position 4,309,519 of record BRZM01000027.1, on the reverse strand, counting down.
GTGATGACTGTTGTTCCTGTTGTGAGGGTCATGTGACTCTGACAGACAGAGGGAAAGGAACAACAGATCCTGAACCTGGACTCATGAAGACCTGGACTGTCAGGGTCCAGGTGTTTGACCTGAACACACCTGGTTCTTCACAGACTCAAGGTCTCAGGTCCTGGACTGATAACAACCTCCGTCAGTCGACAGCAGCTCCACGTCCACGACGACATCATCACTGAGGGAGGTGACCTCTGACCCCGAACACATCTGCACCTGAACCTCTGCTCTGTTCTACCTGATGGAGACCAGGTGGAGTCAGACAGGAAACAGCTTCTCCAGAGAAACAGAGGAAATGTTTGGTTTGAAAAATCAGGACTTTCCAAAACTGATTCTCCAGGTTCAGGTTAAAGTCCTTCACATCTTCTCCGCTGCTTTGTTACCATGGTAACACTCCCTCCAGGTAACCATGGCAACAACACTGACCAGTTTCCCTCTGCTGTTTCATTCAACTTTAAATTTAAGCCAATCACAGAGCAGCATCACACAGTTTCAGCCAATCAACAGTCACTTTAATATTTTTCATCATCATCACTTCACAAACATCAACAGGAAGTCACATGGTCACACAGGAAACAACAAAAAATGGAATTGGACGAGAGTTTCAAAATAAATGCCTCCACTTCCTCCAGCCAATCAGAATCAACTGATTCCATTTAGTTTTATTCTCCTGACACCTGATTGGCTGATTTTCTCACCTGAGAAAGTTAAGACTTTTATTTTGTTAAGCTCAGGAAAGAGTTAAAGATTTAACAAAAACAGAGTTTTATTTCTGATATATAAATATCTGGCAAACATCGACACAGTAACACCAACATTTATTTATGTTCTCTGTACGGAGCAGGAAAACAGCAGGAAGTCACCTTCAAAATAAAACGTTCTGATATTTAACCTGTGCTGAGGAAAACTGAAACTGAACTGAGAAGGTTTCGGCTCTGATCGAAGCTAACGAAGCTAATGATGCTAACACCTGCGTCTCCTCTGTTTGCCCCGCCCCCCTTCGGTCTCCACCTGCCCGCCGCTGAGTCGTGGCCCCGCCCCCTCAGCCGGCCACGCGGTAGTTGGCGTGAAACTCGGGCTGGATGTCGCAGATGCGTCGAAGCAGCTCGCCCAGCACCGCCTCCCGGTTACCACGGTAACTGTTCTGGATCCGACCCATCCGCTCCGCCGTGTCCCGGTCCACCTCCACCGCGCTGTTACCATGGGAACCGAGGGCCTGGGGGGGGGGGATAAAAATGATTATTAAAAACTTTTGATCTTCACTGGAGAAAGAAATGAATAAAATAAGATAAAGTCAGATGAAGAATGGAAGGAGCTCGTACAGCCGCTTCTTTGGTCTTAAACTCCTTCTCTCTCTGCAGACGATACTGTTCAATCTCAGCCTGAGCTTCTTCCTTCGCCTGCTTCAGACGACGGTTCTTACCTGGGGAGGGACAAGGGGGGGGGGGGGGGGGGGGGGGGGGGGGGGGGGGTTATTTACAATGGACAAGAGATCGAACTGTCATAAACAATCAGGTTAAAACAAACAGGATCCATGAAACAATGAAGAGGCTGACATCATCTGTCTCTGAGTCTGTCACATGACCTGGTCACATGATCTGACTCATTTAAACCATCAGAGACCGAAAACAACTGAATGATTCATTTTAAACTAAAAGTAACCTGAACACACTCAGCAGCAGAGTTCGGTTAGTTTTAATAACGGAGTCAAATGAACCACAGACTAACAAACATTCAGATTTCTGCTGTTTTTCACGGCTGTGTCGGCTCCTGCTCTGTAGTTACAGTTGATTTAAACCTTCTCTTCACCTCAGAAACATTTATCATCAGCAGTGAAAACTACGTCCTGTTACCTGCACAGGTGAGGGTAGGACACCTGTCTGTGAGCCGAACTGAAACCAGGAAGTGAGAGATTCTGAAACCGACTCCGGTTTTATTCTGATCTGAATAAAAATTAAACAGCGGCTGAAAATCTGTAAAATCTGTGATTTTCTGACTGAGGTTTGGTTCAGTCTGTGTCACCGTCGCTCCTCAGACTCTCTCCGGTTTGTACCCCCTCCTCCTCCTGCATCTGCTCATCTTTTTGTCTCGTCTCTTTTAAACTCACTCTTATTATTCACGGACACACCGGGACAGTCTCCGGTATCAGCCGTTAACAGCCGCGGTGAGCTGCTAACGGGCTAACGGGCCGCTGCGGGCTCTCAGGCCGTCTGTCCTACTCACGTTTGCGGGCCTCCGCCACCTTTTCGGCCGCTCTCTTCTCGGCCTGCAGCAGCTGCTGGATGCCCTGAGACTGGCTCGCCATGGCGGGAAGAGGAGCTGCGGACAGCGGCGCTGGAACGGAGAAACAAACCGGGGAAATTCACCGAGACGAAGGTCGACGGAGGAAACGACTTCTCCTGTGACCGCAGTCAGCTGATGTCACGTCACTCTGCGGAGCGGTCACGTGATTTTGTCACGAGTAGGGGAGGGGCGGGGGCGGGGTGTGTGGAGGGGTCTATTAAAAAAAACTTTATTTATAAACACAGACGGTGACTGACAACATTAAAAATGATTAAAGACTCACTGTCAGAGTATTGATTACTGATAACTGATTAGTCTCTGCTGCTGGAGAGTTTCTGATCAATAAGATAAATAAAATAAAAGTCTGCGCTGAACATCCGGTCCATCCGGAAGTGACGTTTCCGCAGCGCTGAGTCAGCTGAACCAGACCGGAAGCAAAACAGAGCGCAGTGAGCAGGCGCAGCAGCAGCCTGAGCTCGCGCTGCTGAGGAAAAAAAAAACTTTATTTCACTTTAATGAAATGTTTATTTTTTATTTTTGTTTTCCCGGGAAACCGAAGTGACACAGTTACGTCACCGGACAGGTGAACAGCACGAGAGACAGCGGAGCGCGAGACCTGCTGCTGTCTGCTGAACCCGGAAGTCCTGGAGTGAAGGTCTGAGTTTAACTTCAGATATAAAATTAAATGAATTTTCTCTCCGCAGAGGCTTCAGGACTGAACCAGACCGAGACCGACTCAGAAACCTGAAATATTTTCTATTTCACAGAAACTCAGCAGAGAGGGTTAAACTCACCTGTGCAGGTAAAAGACTCAGACATGAAGGAATGTAAGCAGCTCTAGTTCAGAGAAAAACCTTCAGAGGTCAGAGGTCAAACATGATCAGGGGTCAGATGATGGGACAAACATTTTTATTGATACTGGTTCATAGTGAGATGAAAGGAAACAGAGAGAAGAAGATTATTTAAAGACTCAACATCACAGGATTATAAAACTCAGAATTATAAAACACAGGATTATAAATCACAGGATTATAAAACTCAGGATTATAAAACACAGGATTATAAATCACAGGATTATAAAACACAGGATTATAAAACTCAGGATTATAAAACACAGGAAACACAGAAAATAACAGTCTTGTTTAATTCAGGAGATTTTCTTTAAAACGACTCAGGAAACGAGTTTCATCACATCCTGTGTCTCAGAGAGACTGATCTGACGGAGGTAATAGATTACATACCAGACATCCTGTGAGGTAATAGATTACCGCAGCAGGGGGCAGTAACTCACCAGTTACTTCTATAAACACCAGCAAAGAAGAAGGAGGTCAGACCTCATACAACAAACAAACAGTTTGTCGTGTTTCTGTCGAAGCAGCTTCACAAGTTCAAACTAAAACCATCAGTTTCTCTTTGTTTCAGTGTCGAGACAGTTTCACCTCTGACATCAGGTGATCGATCAGGTGATTGATTATTGACAGATTTTCAGTAAAATTAAATTACAGGAAATAATTCAACCAAACTGTCTGTAGAGGAGCTTCTGTTCCAGTATTGATCAGTGATTGATCAGTGATAGATCAGTGATTGATCAGTGATTGATCAGTGATTGATCTCTGGTTAAATCCTTGTGTGTTTCTGTCCTCAGCTCGGTGAATCTTTGTCGTCATGGTGATGAAGAGGAGTCGGGTGTTGGCGGTGCTGGTGGGCGGAGTCTTCTGTGTGGCAGTGATGTCACTGTACCGCATGCTGGAGCTGATGCAGGGGGCGGAGCTGCAGCGGGGCGGGGACACACCTGCAGGACAGGTGGATGAGGTGAAGCTCTGAGGTTACATCACGTTTGTTTTCTTTGTCGGTTTAACAGTAACCAATGAAAACGTCTGTGCAGGATTTGTCCCACCTCCAGGAGAAGATTGACAGGTTGGAGCGTCTCCTCAGCGATAACAACCGTCTGGTCGCTACGCTGCGGGACTCTCTGGTCAACCGCAAAGCATCGTGGGAAACAGGAAGGAGAGGGGCCAACGTGAGCTCAGACACGCTGTCTGGCTGCCGATTGGCCGAAGAGATGAAGGACGGAACTGATGGTGTTCAGGTTAGCTTAGCATGCCTGTTTAAGTTTTATTCTGTCGCAGTTTCGTTCTAATTCAGTTTTATTTATTATCATATCAAATAAAGTCATCTAAAAGGCAATTCTTCATATAGAGGTCTGTGGACCATACTCTTAAAAATAGTACGGCAGAGAGACCCGTCAGATCCACCATGGCAGCACTAGCGACAGTGGAGAGGAACATTTCTTTTGTAGGCAGGAAACCGAGCAGAACCAGACTCAGGGTGGCGGCTATCTGCTCAACCGGTTGGGTTAAGAAGGGAGAGGAGGGGAGAATAGCAGAAGAGCATAGCAGCATAACACAGGTTCCATATAAGATGTAGGTGACACAGTAACAGCAGTAGTAATGAGATAGTAGTGATACCAGCATTAACTGCTAACAAAGCACAACCACAGCAGTATAAGCAATTTGTAATTCTAGCAGCAGGTGTTGAGTGGAGCTAGGAGCAGCAGGAGACCTTGTCATCACAGATCGTGACTCTACAGCTCCAGAGGCAGAAATACCTTTTGGAGACAGAAGAGGAGAGAGAGACCTGAAGAGCAACAAGACCAGGAAGATATTGAGTTATGGGTCACGTAAATATGGGATAAGGATCCATACTGATGGGAGAGAGAGGAGAGAGGGGAGAAGCTCAGTGATCATGGGAGATCTCCCAGCAGTTCAGGCCTATAGCATAATAACTAAGGGATGGTTCAAGCCTGAGCCAACCCTAACTATAAGCTTTATCAAAGAGGAAAGTTTGAAGCCGACTCTTAAAGGTAAAGGTAAAGAGGGTGTTTCTGCCTCCTGAAACTGGGAGAAGGTTCCACAGTAGAGGAGCCTGATAACTGAAGGCTCTGCCTCCCATTCGACTCTTAGAAACTCTGGGAACCACCAGTAAACCAGCATTCTGGGAGCGCAGAGTCCTGGTGGGATTGTAGGGGACTATGAGATCTTTAAGGTAAGATGGTGCCTGACCATTAAGGGCTTTGTAAGTGAGGAGGAGGATAAAACATGAAGTGAAGTGAAAATGTTTTTGTTCTGTAGAAACAAACCTGAAGTTTAAATCAGTTTAATGAATGAATGAAGTTTAAACGTCAGAGTGAAGCTGAGTCTTTCTCCTTCAGCTGCTCCATGTTTACGACCTCCTGACCTTTGATAACCCCGATGGCGGCGCCTGGAAACAGGGATTTGAGATCCGTTACCAAGGAAACGAGTGGGACGAGATGCCGCTGGAACTTTTTCTGGTTCCACATTCGCACAACGACCCTGGTCAGAGACAACAACACAACAACAACAATAACCACAACAACACAACAACACCACAATAAATCTGTAGATCTGAATGAAGCATTTAAATCATGTCTGTGTGTGTGTGTGTGTGTCTCTGTCTCTGTGTGTGTCTCTGTGTGTGTGTGTGTGTCTCTGTGTGTGTCTGTGTGTGTTGCAGGTTGGTTGAAGACCTTCGACAGTTACTATCAGGACCAAACCAAACACATCCTGAACAACATGTTGATCAAACTGAGTGAAGATCACAGGTGAAGGAGTTAAAGGAGCAGTCTGATGTTTTAGTCTGTTTCTCATCTGCTGTTATTGATTATTGGTTATTGATCAGACCTGATCGGTGCTGTGTGTCCTCTGCGTCAGGAGGAAGATGATTTGGGCAGAGATCAGTTATTTCTCTAAATGGTGGAACGACATCGACGAGCAGAAGAGAGAGATGGTCAAACGGTAACGTCACACCAACATCAGCTCACTGTTGTTTCTTTGTTTGTTTGTTTGTTTATCTGCAGATTATTTTCTCTGAAGCTGAAACATCAAATGTTAATAATAAAATGTTTGTCTTTTATTTTGGCGGTGTCCAGGCTGGTGGGGGCGGGGCAGCTGGAGCTGGTGACGGGCGGCTGGGTGATGCCGGACGAAGCGAACTCTCATTACTTCGCTCTGTTGGATCAGCTGATGGAGGGTCACCAGTGGCTGCAGAAACACCTGGGTTCGTCTTCCTTAACGAGTCTTCGCTCTCTAACGAGTGTTTGCTCTCTAATGAGTGTTCGCTCTCTAACAAGGCTTCATTCTTTAACGAGTTCCTGTCTGTGAGCAGGTGTGAGGCCGAGCAGCGCCTGGGCCGTGGATCCGTTTGGCCACTCCCCCTCTATGACCTACCTGCTGAAGGGGGCAGGGCTTAACAACATGGTCATCCAACGAGTTCACTACGCCGTCAAGAAACACTTTGCACGGCAACAGACACTGGAGTTTCTATGGCGACAGAGCTGGGGTGAGTGTGGGGGGGGGAGAGACAGAGAATATTCCTCAGGTGTTTCTCCTGCTGTTTCTTTAACCCCGCCCACTTCCGGTGTCAGACTCCTCCCCCCGCAGTGACATCACGTGTCACATGATGCCCTTCTACAGCTACGACGTGCCGCACACGTGCGGTCCGAACCCGGCGGTCTGTTGTCAGTTCGACTTCCACCGCCTACCGGGGGGGCGGGTCTTCTGTCCATGGAGGATACCACCACAGCCAATCACAGAGCAGAACGTCCGGGAGCGGTAGGCGGGGGGCGGGGCCAACGATCACTGTAAAAATATGATTTCACTTCATTTTAATTTTAATAATAAAAATAATTTAAACTTTTACAGAGTTTAAAGTTAAAACTGTTGATTTTTAAATGGAGTTTTGAATCATTTCATTTAATGTGTTGAGATGTGATCAGGTGTGTATGATTATATTATTGTTATTGATCTCTGTATTGATCTGTATTGATCTCTCAGAGCCCTCCTCCTGTTGGATCAGTACCGTCAGAAGTCTCGTCTCTTTCGTTCTCCGGTTCTTCTCGTTCCTCTCGGTGACGACTTCAGGTTCACCGAGTCGAGCGAGTGGGACGCTCAGTTCAGAAACTACCAGAAACTGTTTGACTACTTCGAGCAGCACCCGGAGCTCCACATCAAGGTGAGCACCTGACTCACCTGGGAGTGGGCGGGGCCTGATCAGTGTCCCATCAGCTGACGGTTCCTCAGGTGGAAATGAGATAATCTTTATTGATTATTGATTACTGATCGGTCTGAGCTGATTTATTGTCTCCGTCATCTCCTTCGTGTTTTCAGGCTCGGTTCGGGACTCTGTCAGATTACTTTGAGGCTCTTCATCGGCGTCTGAACGCTGCAGGAACGACTCTGCCGACGCTCCGTGGCGACTTCTTCACCTACGCTGACCGTGACGATCATTACTGGAGCGGGTTCTTCACCTCCAGACCGTTTTACAAACGTCTCGACAGAGCGCTGGAGTCCACGCTCAGGTACGTCACCTCAGTTCAAATCTGTTTAAATCTTTAAATCTTTAAATTCAGGATAAACTTGTTTTTCTTTCATGACTGAGAATAGGACTCAATTCTTTAAGTTTGTGTTTTCATTGTTTTTTATTTTAGATTTGTTTTGTTTCTTCATGTTTTTATTGTTTCCTGTGAATATTTTATCATGATCTCTTTATTAACAGTCTATTTAGTTACGACTGTTTTAATTCTCTCTCCGACAGAGCGACAGAAATCCTCTTCAGCCTGACGCTCGCTGACATGCGTCGTTTCCGTGGCGACAGTCATCTGGTCGCAGATTTTCCTGGTCGCGAACACTTCCGGCGTCTGACGGAAGCGAGGCGGAACCTGGCACTGTTCCAGCACCACGACGCTGTCACCGGCACCGCCCGCGACCCCGTGGTGGTCGACTACGGCACCAGGTGGCTACTTTCTGTTAGCACACTAGCATGTTAGCATGTAGCTGTTGTCAGGGGTTAAGAAAAGAAGCTCTAGTGACAGTTTAATGTCGGGACATCAGTTTGTTAAATATGCTATACTTAGCACATTAGCATGTTAGCTTAAATCAAGGCTAAAACAGAAACAGAGATAACAGGTCAGTGTTAGCACCTGGATCTGCTACGTCTTTAGCATTAGCATGTTTTTGTCTCATTTCTTCCTCCATGCTCTCTGTTGAAGGACGGCGTCATGACCGGCGACGGTAACAGGTACCGCCTCGTTTAGTGTGAGCTGTTAGCATTTAGCACTAGCCTCCCATCATACCCATTCATTTAGCATTAGCATCTAACCTTAGTTTCCCATCACTCCCATTTGTACTGTTACATTGTGTTTTACAGTGTAGTCTGTCATTGTTTGATGTTGGAGATTTTTTAAATAAAGTTTTTACAGTGTAGAGAATAAATTGATCAGACACTGAAAATCAAATTAACACATGAAAAAAGCAGCAGCTGTGAACGAGTGAAATCTGAGTAGAAACAAGATGAACGTTTGAACTGAACTGAGTTTGTTTTACAGGTTGTTTCACTCCATTCTGAATCTGCGCCAGGTGCTGCAGAGCTCCGCCCAGTGGCTGCTCCTATTGGACAAGAGCCAGTACCACCACGACCAATCAAAACCCTTCCTGCAAATGGTGACTTCTGACCCCATCCGATGTTTTTATTTTGTACTTGAAGACGTTTAAAATATTTATAAAATATAAAAACATCTCTGACTGTACGATGTGATGTTTGTTCAGGACGACGTGATGTCAGCTCAGGATGCTCTGCCCCAGAAGACGCCGCTCGTGCTCAGTGATGCACCCAGGTAAGGGGCGGGGCTTAGAGAGAGAGGAGGCGGGGCCAACATAGGACTTAAGTTCTATTCATTTATTAATGACACAGTTAATTAAATGTTTGTTTTGTTCTTCAGACTCAAATAAAACCTGAAATGACAGAAATGTTTAACGTTCATCGTCATTTTGCGACAAACGTTGTGTTTCAGGTCGTTGATCATCTTTAACCCGACAGAACAGCTACGAACGTCTGTCATCAGCGTCGTCATCGATTCTCCGGACGCTCGTGTTGTTGAAGCAGAAACAGGTCGACCAATGACTGCGCAGATCTCTGCGGTGTGGGCGGAGCCAAGCCGAGCGTCCGCAGATTCTTTCCAGGTGAGAACAGATCAGGACCTGATTTATTTCATGTCCAGTTTTAGTCTGTGTTTAACTTTACCTCGTGTGTTTTCCAGCTCTCCTTCGTCGCTGAACTTCCTCCTCTGTCACTCGCTGTGTATCATGTGACCAAAGCGCCAGCTGGCTCCGCCCCCCGGGTGCGGTATACCTTCCATCGCCACGGCAACCCGCCGACCGTCCGCTCTGAACACTTCCAGGTGTCCAGCCCCCAAGGGCCTGAGGCCGACGCCCCTCTGTCGCTTAGCAACAAGCACATCCAAATATGGAGCTCCCAGGAAACCGGTCTCCTGCAGGTCAGACTTTCAAATTAAAAGTCAGGAATATGAACTTCACATTCTTTCACTGTTCGTATGTGGATTTATTACAGTTTGATTAAAAATTAGAAAAATTAATTTCATCTTGTTTTGAAAGTTTGAAAAACATTTTATTTGTTTTATTTTGAAAATTCAGAAACTCCGTCTGCAGTCTGGTCTGGTCCGTCAGGTCCAGGTCCAGTTCCTGTGGTACGGGACCAGGAGTGGAGTGAACCGGGACAAGAGCGGAGCCTACCTGTTCCTGCCAGGGGAGGAGGGAGCCCAGGTAAGACCAGGACCAGGACTCAGACCAGGACCAGGACTCTGACCAGGACTGATCATCTGTTCTCCTCTCTTTGACCCCCGCAGCTCTACTCGTCCTCAGAGCCCCCCCTGGTCCGGGTCTCCAGAGGTCCCGTCTTCTCTGACATCACTTCCTGTTTCCGTCACTTCACTCACACGCTCCGCCTCCTCCACCTGGACGGTAACGACTCGTTAAACTCGCCCTGGGTTCTGTCTCTCGGGCCGATGGTGTTCTGAGCGTGCTCAGTACGTGTCTCCTGTCTCTCCCCGCCCCAGGGCATGCTGGGAAGTCCCTGGAGATTTCCAACATGGTGGACATCAGGTCAGAGGTCAACCGCGAGCTCGCCATGCGACTCGTCAGCGACGTCGCCAACGGCAACCGTTTCTACTCCGACCTCAACGGTTTCCAGGTCAGTGCTGTTTCACCTGATCAGAGCTGCGTGTGACTGTGTATTGACGGCATATTGATGATTGATCGGTGACAGATGCAGCAGCGGCGGACTCTGGAGAAGCTCCCCCTGCAGGCCAACTTCTACCCGATGACGTCGGCGTCGTTCCTCCAGGACTCGTCGTCTCGTCTGTCGCTCCTGTCAGCTCAGAGTCAGGCCGTCGCTTCGCTCAGACCAGGTTAGCGCTGCCGCCGACACCTGCTCTGTCACACGTCGTCATGGAAACTGTTCTCTACCCATTAATGATAAGATGAATAATTTAAACCTGTGAAACTGATAAATGAACCGATCAATATCAGGACCAGTTAGAGTCAGTGTGAGTCGTACTCGTTAATAAAGACTCAGTGGTTCCTAACGAGTCTTTACTAACGAGTCTTTACTAACGAGTCTTTACTAACGAGTCTGTTGAGAGCTTCTGTGGGAGGAGCCTCTGTGATCATGTGACCACAGGTGTGAGAAACTCTCATCAAACATCACATGATGAGATCAGTCAGAAACCGTCTGAACCCTGGATCAGAGATCTCTGGTTTGACCTCCGACCTTTGACCTTTGATCTCTGACCTGTGCAGGTGAGCTGGAGGTGGTGTTGGACCGGCGGCTGCAGCAGGATGATAACCGCGGCCTCGGTCAGGGCGTCACCGACAACAAGATGACGGCGAGTCTGTACCACCTGCTGCTGGAGGACAGGAGGGGCGGGGCCCAGGTGAGGGGCGGGGCCCAGGTGAGGGGGCAGGGTCAGACAGAGCCAGGCTTTAACTTTCACCTGTTGATACAAACTCACTTTACTTCAACTTTAACTTTTTACAGTGTGAAGCTACACGAAGAATTTTCACACTAAAAGTCCTGCAGCTTTTCCTTTATTAGCATGCTTGTAATGTGGAAAGCATCAGGTTTTATTTTGTCTATTTTGTCCTGACAGGAAGTGGGAGGAGCCTCGGTTGAACACCTGTCGCTGCTCGCTCACCTGACCTCGCTCTCTCTCTGCCACCCGCCAATCACCATGGTCGCCCCTAGCGACAGCCAGCTGCCGAAGCTCCGCCCCTTCCGTCCGCTCCGTTCGTCGCTGCCGTGTGACGTTCACCTGCTGAACCTGAGGACGCTGGAGGACGCACAGGTGAGACACCTGGAAACTCCTGGAAACTCCTCGAACATTCGTTCAGTTTTCCATGAATCCGTGTTTCACAGAGATGCATTCTGGGACGTCTGGTTGTTTCTGTTTGTAAACAGGAAGCAGAAAGTCCGTCACAGGAAGTGGCTCTCCTCCTCCACAGGAAGGGCTTTGACTGTAGCTCCGCCCCCGAGCCGATGCCTCAGTGCACGTGGAGCACGCACGAGGAGGTCTGATTTATTTTATTTGATCTTCAGTCTTTTATTCAGTTTCTGTTCTGACGATTGTTTCTGTGTTCGCAGGTGAATCTGGACGATCTCTTCTCTCCTCTTCAGTTTCGCTCTGTTTGTCGCTCAGGTCTCACTCTGCTGCGTGAACACGACAAGCCGGAGTCGGCCCGGCAACAGCCGCCGCGCATCACTCGCCTTCGACCAATGGAAATCAGTGCTTACCGCGTGGAGATCGACTGACAGACACAAGAACAAATGAAACCTAAACCACTGAAAATAATTCTACTGTAGGGAGGATCAATAGTGACGACAAAAATAAAATAAATTATTATTTTTTAAATATAAAAATGTGGAAATAAGAATGAAAATAATGAAATTAGCTGCTCAGAGTCAAACTGAGGCTCTGCAGCTGAAGCTTTAAATTATTAAATTAGAAACTTCACAGCCGGAAAAAATAAAACGAATGATGAAAACAGGAATAACAATAAAATACGTCAGAGAGAAATGATTTTAAAAACTTTATAAAATATAAAATGGTGAAGTGGGTGAAGCAGGATAATCAGGGTCAAAGGTCAACAACGTGACCATATTTACACACAGCTGCAATAATTAATCAATTTTTCAGGATCAGTTCATTTTTCTGTCAAATTCTCAGAGAATTTAAAATGTGAATATTTTCTTCAGTTTGAAGGCGACACAACATTTTCTGACCAAACCAAACCACGAATCGATTAATGACGATTGATCGATAAAAAAAAAAAGAATCATTATTTTTCCACTGTTTGTCTTCCGTAGACGTTGACAGGTAACAGTTCTGCCTAAAGGTCAAAGGTCACAGACAGAAATAAATGTATTTATTAAATGAAGAATAAAAACACTGAAATTTAACCTGTTTCGACAGGTGACGTTGCTACGGCAACAAAAAGGGACCAATCGAGTCGTGAGCTCGGTGAATGAGTTTAAATTAATGTGTGTTTGTTTCCATGGAAACTGTCACAGTTTGTGTCTGGATTCCTGTTACTGCTGTTTCTCTGTTTTAGACACGACTGTGGAATTGTGGGTACACGTGTGATTGATTGTATTGATAATGTGTTATTGATGATTGATATCTGACACTGGAGGTTTTTATTCAGTGTGTTTGTGTTAAATCTCTGCTCATATTCACTGGTTTAAATAATTTTCTGTTTTTACTGTGAAAGGGAAATTTTCTGGGAAACTTCTGATTATTTTTTTAATTAACAAAATTCTTTATATTTTCTATGAACAGAATTTTTGCTGAAACTTAAATATTTTAAACAAATAAAAATATTTTTACTTGCTAAAATACAAAAATGTGGATTTCTTAATTTTCATTTTTTGGTTTTAACAGAAAAATAAATTATCATTATTATTATATATATTACTTCTACCTAAGCTCCGCCCCACAGGTGGAAGAACCAATCGATATTGGAACAATGACTGAGAGAGGCTGACTCTGCAGGACATGGGTTGTCCAAAGACCATCAGTCCCCCCCCACACCACCATTTTCGATTTCAGTTATTTTCACGTTTCATCTGAACGATCCTTTAAATGGGGGGGGGGTTATTGTCCTGAAAGACAATATAATGCGACAGGCATTACATTCATACATATATCTCCTACGCTGAAGACAAACAGGAGGTTTTTCATCGGCTGTGGTTTCCTTTTCCTCCTCGCTGAGTCCATCGCTCCTCCTCCTCCTCCTCCTCCTGCTCCTCCTCCTCCTCCTCCTCCTCCTCCTCCTCTTCCTCCTCCTCCTGTCTGAACTGTCTCAGTAGAGTTTACCGCTCTTCGTCACGTGATTTCTCAGAAACAGAATTGAAAGCAGTGAAGGAAGAAGCTGTCGACTACAGACGGTTTGAACGCTGAAGACTCGACACAAACAGATCAGATTATAATAATAATTATTATAATAATAATAACAGTAATAATTATCATTGTCATTATTATAATAATAACGTCCTGAGAGTGTTGGAGGTGATGGAGACAGGACATCTTGTCTGTCTTCTTGCCGCTGGAATCAGTTTCTCTGTGTCGCAGTCACTTCGTCTCAGTCCATCCTCTCCACAGTCTCTGTCAGAACCAGCTCAGGTCTGTCTCAGTCCATTCAGGACTAACGTAGGAACAGGAAGTGATGGTGGGTTCAGATTCTCTGAGCCACATGTTCCTGAGGCCTCTTCTCTCGGGGAGCGTAGAAAAACAGGAAGTGGTCTGTGTTTCAGAACCTCTGTCAGAACCAGTTCAGGTCTGTGTCAGTCTCCATCCTGGAGTTCTTTAGGCCTCTGGTAGAAACAGATGTTTGTGGTTCACGGATCTGGTTGAGGTCAGGTCTGTGATCCAGCTCCTTCAGAAACACTCTCACTGTTAGACAGATGGTTTGGATCCTGGTCCTGGCTCGGTCTGGTTCAGTCTGGTTCAGTCTGGTTCGGTCTGGTTGAACAGGTGAGAAGCAGCTCCTCTTCATCATCATGTGAAAGGTCCATGAGTGTTTGAGCAGTGAGGATGGTGGTGGTCCTGGTCTGATCCAGTCCAGTTTGTATGGATCAGGTCTCAGTCTTTCCACCTGAGGAGGCTCTGCTTTAATCCTGGTTTGGTCCTGACCTGACCCCGGTCCAGACTCTGTGGATCCAGACTACAGGATGTGATGAGCTGTGTTTTCTCTCTCTCCTCCACAGGCTGATCTGAACAACAGAGGAAACCTCAGTCTCAGTCTGGACCAGACCTGAACAACATGGCCTCAGCACCAAGAAGATGGAGCAGAGGTCTGCCTCCTAATCTGTCTGAGTTAATGAACACACTGAGTAAACTGACAGCTTCATTCATCAGACAGTTTGACCATAGTGAAGACAAGATAAGAGAGATTGTTGGAGTGTTGAAGGAAATCACTGAGAGAGTGAGAGAGATGCAGAAGACAACAGACAGAGTCAGAACAGCAGGAGCTGTTGGAGGAGGAGTACTTGTTGGGCTCCTTGCAGCTCCATTCACTGGAGGGCTGAGCTTAGGAGCAGCATCAGTAGCAGCAGCATCAGCAGGTGGAGCTGCTGTTGCTGCTGCAAATATAACAAAAAAGACTGAAGAGGATGGAAGTGCAGACAGTAGAAAAGCTGGGGAAAGAATTCATGGAGATCGTTGAACCAATGAAGATTGACCTGGAGGGAATGAAGAGGACGTGTGAAAAATTGCAGGAAAAATCAGCTGATGTTCAGACTAAACAAACTCTGACAGACCTGAAGGAGTTTCAGATGATTCTGAGACGAGTGTCTGAACTACGAGAACTCAGCCAAGGAGTTCTGGAGGTAGTTGTAACAGGGATTGCCTTCATAGATGGTCTGTTAACGCTCCTTGTGGCTGTGTTCAGAGTCACTGCAACCCCCGAGGAGGATAAAAAGTTACAAGCCTCTATCATCCAGTCAGCTGATCAGTGTAAAAAAGTCACTGATGAGTTTCATAAGATGAAGAGAGAACTGAGAGAGTTCACAGGACAGTTACAATAGAAACAGTAAAACTCAGTGTCGTGTTCCCCTCTGGTGTCTCCTGTCGTCCTGGATGTAGCTTCCTGCTCCTCCTGGACTCTGTGAGACTCTGTCAGCTTCATGTTCTTCATCAGGTCTTCATCCTCTGAGTCCTGCTTCTTCTGTCTGTTAGCTCCTGACTCCTGTTAGCTTCGACGTTTGGCGACGTTTTCAACACGGACGACAACAAACACACAGTTTGTTCCTGGTTGTAACTCAGATGAAGATCAGATGTGAAGACTGGTTTCTACAGAGATCAGATCAGTGAAAGGTTCACGGACCTGAACACATCGAGTCTCTGAGGAACATCTGGAAATACTTTGATCATTTCAGGAAATTAAACCAGTTTTTTTTCTCTGTTTCAGTGAAATGTTTCTCTGTGTTCACTCCTCGATATTTACTCTGATTTATTCTGCAGCTTTGGTTGAACCTCACTGGACAATGTTAATAAATCACATTTAATTCTGACTGTTTGTTCGTCACCTGTTCATTTACCTGCTCATGATCAGGAACCTGAAGGAGGTGAAGATAAACATCTGTCCATCATTTAGGACAGGTGTGATCAGTGTGTTTTCTTTCCTCCTCTGTGGATCCATGTTCTGAACATACAGACTGATGGTCCTGCAGATTCTGGACCAGGATCCTCCATCAACATCTGATCCTCTTACCTCTCTTACCCATCCTTTACCTGTGAATCACCTGTCCACTCTGGTCTCAGGCCCTAACCCTATAACAGCAGATGAGCTCAGGACCTTTGAATTAATTCATCAAACATTTGAAGTTTGTTGATGAACAGCTTCTACAAACTGTGACTGAATTAATGATGGAGACATTTTAAATTTACATGATAATAAACATGATGATTATGATTATTATTTCAGAACTGTGGTGTGAACACTGCAGGTGTTTGTGCAGAAGGAAAAAGTTTTCACTTTCACTCTGGAACATTGTGTGGAAATGTGTGAAAGACAGTTTTTTACATTTAGACCAACACATGGTGAATCCAAACATTCACTACTGTGAAATAATTTTGAGTTTCTGTGTTTTGAATGCAGTGTTTAGTTTTGCAGGAAATCTGAGGCATTTTGTGTGTAGAGTTCAGAAAAATCATCTTAGTGACAGCAGAGGTGAAACACTGTAAACATGTCGGATTAAAGTCGTTAATCTGAGTCTGCGCTGCAGGTTTTCAGATTTGAAGAAGACAACAGCGCCCTCTGATGGACAGACTTGTTTACTGCCGCTGAGAGTTGACATCAGATTATTGATTTACACAGTTACACTTCATTTCCAGCAGGTGGCGGTAACACGCCTCCTGTCAAAAAGGGAAGAAGAAGACGAAGAGGAAGAAGAGGAGGAGGAGGAGGAGGAGGAGGAGCAGCAGGAGCAGCAGCTCTCTGTGTATTGGTTCTGGCCGAACATTAACATGGAGACAGTGAATTAATTCTTTAGTAAAACCTCTCAGACGAAGAAGAAGAAGACGGAGCCAATAGCAGCGTAGCAGGAAGTGACGCTCAGCTGTAGACCCAGTCCAGAGTCACCTGTCCGGAACCTGCAGACTTCTTCATGACTGCGAACGTGAGTTTCTGTGTTTTAACTTCTCTGACACTAAACTCTCCTTCTGTTTCTGTAACGTTGATCTCAGGACGGAGGGAAACTCACCAGACTCCACTGACATTCCTCCTTAAATTAACGCCGCTCAGCCAGTGAACGAACGGGACACACCGTCCGTCTGAGTCATATAAACGGTGAAAGGATTTATAACAGCATGTATGTTGATGAGTAAAAGTGACGCCGAATAGAAGAGACACCACATCTTTACAGAATGAATCACTTCTTTCTTTCTGTGAAGTGAAGGATGTTGTCGTTTAAGAGAGAAAGTTTTAAAGTTGAAGTTTTCCAGACGGAGTTCTGCAGGGACCTCAGGGCCGCACAGTCGGACGGAAGGCAGAAACACATTAAACACGGTGAATCCCTCGTGAGGAGCACGAGGAGGTAGATTCCCCCCCCCCCGACCAGCAGAGATCTTACTGAGACTCCTCTACTCTACTACTGTCTCCTCAGTCTCTGTGGTCCTGGTCCTGGTCCTGGTCCTGGTCCATGTCAGACCTGCTGGACTCTGTCTGATCCAGACTCATGTATTTTGGCTCCATCAGGCTTCTCTCCATCTTTAATCAGTTTCCTGTCTGAGTCTTTAGAACAATAACGTTTTTTTTAATGGTCAGCTGACAGTTCAAAGATGGCCGACGGGTCAGTGTGACCTGTGACCTCTGACCTCTGTCCGTCCTCAGGTGTTGGTGTTGTTCTTCGCTCAGAGCAGAGAACTGACCGGACTGAAGCAGGAGGAGGTCGCTGCCGTGCCGACACCAATCAGCAGCCAGGACCTGTGGAGACTGTTGCTACGGCGACACCCCAGGTACCAGGGACACACACTGATGCTGTCAACAACAACAACAACAACAACTCTCTCTCTCTGTGTGTGTGTGTGTGTGTGTGTTCAGACTCTCCGTCCTCCAGGACCAGGTGGTGTTGGCGGTGCGTCAGCAGTACGTTGCCATCGGCGACCAGGTGGTAACCCTGGGAGACGGAGACGAGGTGGCCGTGGTGCCGCCGCTCAGCGGAGGATAACACACACACACACACACACAGACGGTGAGCGGCCGAGTTCAACCAATCACAGATCAGTACAGGTGATGTCACACACACCTGAGTCAGAGGACCAATCAGATCATCTGATGATTGTTGTTTTCAGAGATGTCAGAGGAGCCGAGAGACGTCTTCAGGCTGAGCCGTGATTGGCTGTCTGTACAGGAAGTGGTGGACGCCGTCAACAGCACTTCCTGTGGAGCCGTCTCCGTGTTTATAGGTTAATGATTCATCCTCTGTCTGTCTGTCTGTCTGACTGACTGTCTGTCTGTCTGTCTGTCTGTCTGTCTGACTGACTGACTGTCTGTCTGTCTGTCTGTCTGTCTGACTGACTGACTGACTGACTGACTGTCTGTCTGTCTGTCTGTGTGCAGGTACAACCCGTGAGGACCAGGTGGGCAGCAGGAAGGTGATTGGTCTGGAGTATGAGGCGTACGAGTCCATGGCCCAATCAGAGTTCACCAAGCTGTGTGCTGACATCAGAGAGCGATGGCCGACCGTGATGCACGTCTGCGTCCACCACAGGCTGGGGTGAGCCGCCGCCGCCACTGCTGCGTTCAGGACGCGTGGGAAATGACAAACTCCATATCATCATCAGTTTATCCAGTCCAGAGGAACCACAGCAACATGTTTATATAGAGTCAGAGATGATGTCAGAGATGATGAATAGATGATGTCAGAGAAACAGGCTCAGGCTTTGATTATTGATTGATCAGGGAAAACTGGATTAAATTATTTCACTGTGTGTGAAGGGGGGGGTCTGAATACTTTCGGAACACTCTGTAAGTGAAACCTGAGCTGTCAGAGGGAGGAGCTCAGGTGACCTGAAGGTGGAGGTCAGACTCACCTGTGGACTTCTTCCCTCAGGTGGGTGAAGGTGGGCGAGACCAGTGTTGTCATGGCGATCTCGTCTCCTCACCGCGGTGACGGCCAGCAGGCGATCCAGCACTGCATCGAGCAGCTGAAGGCCAACGTCCCCATCTGGAAGAAGGTGAGAGCGACTCACGTCCTGGTTATTGACGGGTCATCGTGATTGGTTATTGATCGTGTGACTCTGATCGACAGGAGGTTTACGACACGCAGGAGGCGAGCTGGAAGGAGAACTCGGAGTGTCGCTGGTCTGCTCACAGACAGGAAACACCAACAATCAATCAGCAATAAAGTTCATCAATGACACTGAACTTATTGATCTGTGTCTGTTATTCTCTAATGATCAATAATCAATAGCTGCAGTTTAAACCCGACTCAGCGGGAGACACCTGAGCTGACATCGTCGCAGGAGGAAGATCTGATTGGTCGACGTTCAGCTGGTGTTTTTACTGTCCTGATGTTTCACCTGTCGGCCAATCACTGAGGAGATACTGAGTCAGTTCAATCATGAAGATGGGGGTCGTGATGTCATCATGACCTCTGACCTCCAGATCCAGTGTAGTGGACCTGTTCTGGTCTCAGACTCTGTTGATGTGGAAACTGATCAATGTTTCTGTGACTCACCTGTGTGGGCGGAGCTCAGCAGGTAACTGAAGGTTTTATTATTCAGCAGATAAAACTGTTAATCACAGTCTGATTAATGTTAAATTATTAAAGACTCACTGACTAAACACAGCGTCATCAGCTGCTGCTCACTGAGCATAAACTTTATTTATATTAATCTGAAGTGATTATAAACTTTATTTATATTCATCTGATGTGATTGTAAACTTTATTTATATTCATCTGAAATGATTATAAACTTTATTTATTCAGTTCGTTTTAAACCACGTGACAAAGTGAAACATCAGATAAAACAATAAAATATTAAATTCGCAGTCAAATGAAACAGGGTATTGAATATTAAACAGATTAGAAAGTTTATATAAATCTGGACTGACATTAATAACAGAAGCTTTTATTTTCACCGGAAATGTTCATACACGTGTTTAAAAATAAAAGCCTTTATTTTGAAGGTGGCCGGATGTGGTCCTCTCCGTTGCTACCGTCTCGTGCCGCCGCTCCCCCGGTTGGTCAGCTGACCGTCGGCAGGTCTGCTGACTGTCAAACCCCTGAAGCTCGCACCGTGACCCGGACACCAGCATCACTAGGCCGAGCCCGGTCTCTGTGTCCCCGTTACCGGAGCCCTTGACCCGGATCGGTTCCTGACCCGCCCCGCTGTCAGCCGGAGGCCCCAAACCAAGCCGAGCTCGTCGCACTCGGAGCCGGAACCTCTCCTTCTGCTCCCCCTGTCGGTGCCGCTCCGAGGCTGGTCAGCTGGCCGAGTCTACACCGGGCCTGTGTGACCCCCAGCCGGCCTCAGCCCCGGCGGTGCCCGCTGACCGCCATGGCCCTGCTGGACCTCGCCATGCAGGGACTCGCCGTGTTCGGCTTCATCCTGTTCTTCGTCCTGTGGCTCATGCACTTCATGTCCATCATTTACGTGTAAGTGAACAGCTAACGGAGGCTAACGGCTAGGCTAACAGCTAGCGGAGTGACGCCTCTGTTTCCTGCCTTTATCTCTGGGATTTATCCAATAATGTTTTTCACTTTCAGGATGAAATATAAAAATAAACCAAGCGGAGCTTCTTAGCGGGTTTCTGGGTGTGTGACAGCCGGTAAACCCTCCGTGTCTGAACGGTTCGCTGTTGGGCGTTTTCCTGGTTAACCGCTAGCCGCTTAGCTTCGCCAGTTAATTCCGTTCACTCGGGCTCCGTGTAGCTTCTGGGAAACTACTACTACGTTACTAATAATAACGCAATGAATTCAGCTTTTATGTAGCTGTGACAGTTTGTAGCGAAACTGAATGAGTTTATTTATATTAGTTTACAGATATGAGTCGGTTCCGTCACGTTTTGTTATAGTTAGCCTCACAAATTTCCTGCTTCCACTGTTTACACCGAATCACATTTAAAAATCTGATGATTTAATAATATTGTGCTCAGCGGCCGTTAATGTCGCACTGTTGAAAACAACAAATGTATTGTTAAAGTGTTTTTAGTTGCTCTTTAATTCGGCATTAGTCCAAATTACCTAAAAGTGGGTAATCTTTAAAACGTTATGGTTTTGAATGAATCTCAGGGTTGATTTCCAGGATGCTTCCATCAACTCTACAGCTGTTTACTTTTTCTGGAATGAGGGGAAATGTTTGTTGGGTTGTTTGTTGTAAACCGTGTGTTTGTCACTGATGTAGTTGATTTTATGTGGTGAGTAGATTTAATTGTGTCCATCATGACGGCAGTTTAAATCCGGGAGGTTTTGTAACGGAGTTCTGGTGAAAGGTTATTGGGTAACTCGGGTTTTTCCAGGACCTCTTTCCTCATTAGTTTCATAGGTGTGACTCTGTTAAAGGATTCAGAATGTTTTTACATTTCGACACAGGTGGTCTGATTTCTAAACTACACTTCATGGAAGGTCCTGAAAGGTCCTGAAAGGTCATTGAATTCTGGGGTCACAGTGATCTGAATGCAGCTCTTTGTATTTGGTCAATTTTTATTCATTTTCCCAAATAACCAACATGTCCAGGCTTTAGAACATGTTTATGGAACTCCTTACAACAGATTATAGAATTTTCAGAATTATCCAGGACTTTTAAAAACCCTCCAGATCTTTCCATGACTGCAGATTTTCTATAACTCCTTAAGTCTGTTGGTGAAAACATGTAAAGACCCTTTGACGTACAGATGAAAATACAGCAGATTTAACTCCGACATGTGTCAGAGGAGAAGGTGAAATTATTACAGTTTTTATTTATAACATCTGAGTGTGTTCAGGTTCAGATGACTTCACTTTAAACTGAAGTCTGATTTCATTCTCTCATGTTCTCATTAAAAACCCGTCCGTCATTAACCATGAGTCAGAGTTCAGTCTCAGGTTTCAGGAGCTGATGACACATGTTTTATTTTCTGTTTATATCACAGTGTTATGACTCAGTGGGGTGCTGACCTTTGACCTCTGTGTCTCTGTGTTTCAGGCGTCTCCACCTCCATAAGAAGAGGTCAGAGGTCAAACAGTCCTTTGTGCAGCTGGCGGGAGTTTCTCTGCTGAAGCCGCTGAAGGGCGTCGACCCGAACCTGATCTCCAACCTGGAGACGTTTTTTACACTGGATTACCCCAAGGTGACTCTTAACCCCCCACCTGCTTATTACCCCTCATTCCTATCCACCTGCCTCTAACTGCCCCTGACCACCTCCTGACTCCCCTCTCAGAGCTCCTGCTCTGTCCTCAGGTTGTTGATGTTTGTTTTTCAGTACGAGATCCTGCTCTGCGTCCAGGATCAGGACGATCCAGCTGTCGACGTCTGTAAGAAGCTGCTGGGAAAATATCCGAACGTAGACGCTCGATTATTCATCGGTGAGAAACAATCGCCTGTTCCTCATCCTGTCACGTGTTTCTGGTAGAAACTCACCTGGTCCAGTCTGCCTTTCGTTAGCAGCTAACGTTAGCATGTGTCCTTCTCTGGTTCATAGGGGGGAAGAAAGTTGGAATCAACCCCAAGATCAACAACCTGATGCCAGGCTACGAAGGCGCTAAATACGGCCTGGTGTGGATCTGTGACAGTGGCATCAGAGGTCAGCGCTAAGCTACATTCACTGTTTTTAACTGTTCATTATCACTGCTAATGCTAACTGTATGTGTGTGTGTGGCAGTGAAACCTGACACCCTGACAGATTTGACCAATCAGATGACAGAGAAGGTGGGATTGGTCCATGGGTTGCCGTATGTTGCCGACCGTCAAGGCTTCGCTGCCACACTGGAGCAGGTAAGGCTAACATGCTAACACCATGCTAACACCATGAAAACCTTCAGCAACCAGATAGTGATGCTAAGTTGCGTCTAACTGCGTTTATAGATGTTATTTAGCACTAGCATCTGAAGCTAATATGACTCATGTTTGTTAGCGCTGATGTTGCGATCACATATTCCTTTATTTCTAAGTTCGCTAACGAGCAATTCAGCGCTAACACGTGATAAGTTCCTGACATAGTCACATCCTTAATCTTATCACTAGCCAACAGCTAATGCTAACCTCTGTGCTAACGTGATGGCAGTAGATGTGTTTTGTGGGTTTACCGATGCTAACAGATGCTAACCTGTCTGCAGGTGTACTTCGGGACGTCCCACCCCCGCTCCTACATCTCGGCCAACGTGACGGGGATAAAGTGTGTGACGGGGATGTCTTGTCTGATGAGGAAGGACGTGTTGGATCAGGCCGGAGGGCTGGTCGCCTTCGCTCAGTACATCGCTGAAGATTACTTCATGGCTAAAGCCATCGCTGACAGGTTAGCGTGTTAGCATGTTAGCATTAGCACCTGGCAGCTGTTTCTGTGTTCAGCTGATGATTTGTTTGCTTTCCTTCAGAGGCTGGAAGTTCTCCATGGCAACACAGGTGGCGCTGCAGAATTCTGGGTCATACTCCATCGGACAGTTTCAGTCCCGCATGATCAGGTGACTCACAACTCTTCATCTGATTGGCTCTTTATTTTCAGTAGTCTTATCTTGACCGTTACATCTGATTCTTCTGATGGTGGTTTAAATAAAGTTTTATAGTTAAACTCTGGTCGACTGTGGACATGTGAGAGTTGTTGTTGTTAATAAAGTTGTGTTTGTATTGTCAGGTGGACCAAGCTGAGGATCAACATGCTTCCTGGCACCGTGCTGGAGCCCGTCTCTGAGTGCTTCCTGGCCAGCCTCATCATTGGCTGGGCCGCTCATCATGTGTTCAGGTACACAGCCAATCAGAGAGCAGGACACTGAGCCGACGGGTCTCATCAGAATTAACAAGAGGAGCGTTTGATGTATTCACCTGAACTGTGCAGGGTGTGTTTGCTCGTTCTGGTCTGGTTCTGTAGAGGTCTCTGTCTCATGGTCTCTGGATGAACGGCTCTTAAAGGACAGGTAAACTGAATTTAGCTCTGGTTCTGTCCAGAGACCTGGTCCAGGTCTCCTCCAGTCCAGATCAGAACCAGTTGATCAGCGATCAGTGTGATTGATGGAGGATCAAACCATTAAACTGAGTGTGGAGTTAGATTCTTGATGAGGGACAGAGTGAGTCGCTCTGATTCTCTGCTCAGGTGTCAGGTGAGTTCTACCTGCTGAACAGGTTCAAACCGACGGACGGTCGATCGCCTTCATCAGACCTGGAGCTCTGCGTCGGCTCAGGTCGATGACGTAGACGACTTTTAATTGGTCAGAATCAGTCACATGACAAAGTTCAGCTCAGCTGCTTTAAACAGGTGTCAGACCAGAGTCCAGTGGAAACTGGTCTGTGGATCCTCGGGGTCTGAACCTGGTCAGGAGAAACTGATCTCTGACTTTTAAAGACATGACTCTGATGATCATGATCGACTCTCAGGAGCTAATCAATGAGTTATTGATCAATAAATCAGGTTTATTCTATTAGAACAACATGAGATTTACCATCAAGAACTTCATGTCTTTAATCGGTGTGTTGACGTCCTGACGGGGTCATGTGATGAGACTGTCACCTGACCTGTGACCTCTGACCTATGACCTGTGTGTTGCAGGTGGGACATGATGGTGTTCTTCATGTGTCACTGTCTGGCCTGGTTCATTTCTGACTACATCCAACTCACCGGAGTTCAGGTACTCGCTCCTCTAAACCACATGCTTTTACTTTGAAAGGACCGTTTTAAACACTGACTAACAGTGTGTTTTTACTACCTGGTTGATGACATCACGGCGTGCAGGGCGGGGCTCTGTGCTTCTCGAAGCTGGACTTCGCCGTGGCCTGGTTCATCAGGGAGTCAATGGCGGTTCAGATCTTCCTGTCGGCGCTGTGGGACCCGACCATCAGCTGGAGGACGGGTCGGTACCGGCTGCGCTGCGGCGGCACCGCCGAGGAGATCCTCGACGTGTAGTCACCACGGCAACAGGCCGCACCTTAACACACCCCCCCACCCTCAGCAGGGAGGAGGAGGAAGAGACTGATGTTTGTGTTTTTTATGAGAAGAAACTGAAGAGTGTGTGTGTGTGTGTGTGTGTGTGTTTTTAACTATTTATGTTCCTTTTGGTGCTAAAATTAAATGACGCCAGAACAAGCCAATGAGAGCGCAGGAAGGAGGAAAAACAAAAAACGTAAAGAAGAAAAAAAAAGTGACGCTTCGCACTGACTCTGATCTCTGATTGGATGAGGAGAGGAAACCATCAGCCAATGAAGAGAGAGGACATGAAATACTCTCTCCTGATTGGCTGATTTTTCTGTTCTTACTTTGTCGGCTTCAACAAGTTTTTTTTTTTATGGAGGCAAATAACAACCAGAATAATTTGAACAGAGTGAAAAACAATCAGGAGTTTATTCTGTCAAAGTATTTTACTTTGAAATCCATCTGTCTGCAGCACTGTCAGGAAGTCAGGTTCAGAAAAAACACTGAAATACGTTTCCATCCACGGGCTTTGATTCACGTGATCATGTTAACGACCTCCTCTTCTTCTGTGGTGGTTTAATGGCAGCAGATCAGCTCGTCCAGCTGTTCACCAGCTTCATTTAGAAACTGTTGAAACTCTTTTTCTTTTCAGAATAAAGTCGTTAACGTTCACACGCTAAATTTAATCAGAACAATTTGATCCAAAGTGAAATTTCACCGATTTTTCAGAACCTGAAAAATCCTGATGAAAATCAGATCTGAATCCAAACAGATGGTTTTCAAATTAAAAGTCAAATTCCAGCAGGTCCTCAGTTTCCTCTCAGTCTCTGATTATTACAGATGTTATTTGCTCCTATAGTTTTGAGGAGTTTTTGCTAAAAAAGAAAAAAATACAGCATAATTTTGCATTAATTGATTTTTGGTCAAAAACCAAAAACAAGCTGAAAATCCGTGAAGCTGCAGTTTGATCGTCGTCGTACAGAAACTTTCAGCGGAGAAAAAAACCTGAGCTGGTTTGACCTGGTTCTGAAGGTTCAGTCCGGCTGTGGTGGACTCTGCAGAACTCAGGTCTGAGTCCTGAGTTCAGTTCCTCCAGCTCTTTGGTCTAAAAGGTGAAAAGCAGCTTCAGGTTTTTCTGTTTGAGTTTCTGTTTAATTCAATGTCAATGTGAGAAATGTTGATCTGTGCAGCTTTAAGGTTAAAAAACTAATTTGAAAACAATCAGCCAGCGAGAAGAGAGAGACACTGACAGATGTCTCTGTTCAGCTGATTTTGTCTTGGAAAAAACAAACGAACGCCATTTTACAGAAAAACACGTCATTCACTAAAGTAAAATACAAAACTGGTCTCATCAAAGAAAAAAAGAAATTTATCACCAAAAAATAAACTAAACAAACAAAGAATTGCAAGATCTTGATCGTAGTAAAATATCTCGTACTTATAATTAACAGATTGTTATTTAGTTTTTACAAAATTTGCATAATTACTAAAAAAAGACGTCATAGTGACAAATTTGTTACAGAATCGTTATCGTGTTCATTAAAAAGGTCTTATAATTACGTGATCTTTATTTCGTCCATATTGTTACTGGATTGATTATTACAGTGATTATAAAAAGAACGTTGCGACGTCTTTATTTCATAATTACAAAATCAGTTTCTTCTAATCGTAAAAAAAAAGGTAATTACTTAAAGAATCTGATGAAAACGATATTTCTTCTTTAGTGAACGACGTCTGTAGCTTCTGACGTCAAAGTGAGTAAAAACAAAACATCGTAAACGGCACAGAAAACAAGCAGTGAGAAAACAAAACTGACCAATGAGATTAGAGAATCTTTGTTGATTCAAGAACCAAATTAGTTTGATAGTTTTTGTTTTTTTGTTTTTGGGGGGGTTCAATTTTCACCCCTCCCCCGACAAAAAAAAAAGACGTAAACAGGATTCAGCACTGAATGAATTATTCCAGTATTCTGACGTTTAATGGTCACGACATTTCATGTGATTCACAAACATCGGACCAAAACTAAAACCTGTCGTCTGTTCAAGAAAACAAAGGAGAAAATTCACATTTCTGAAAGTTTTTGTTTCGCAGTTTGAGTCAAACACTGTACTGTGTGTGTGTGTGTGTGTGTGTGTGGACGATCGCGAGTGTTTTCTAAGCTGTGTTGTTTCACTGTTAGCCGTTAGCTGTTAGCGTAGCCACAGGCGGTTTGGTTGATGACATCAGCTGAGTCGGACGAACCCCTGACGCCGTCGTCCAATAGGATCAGTAGGATTCTTATTTGTTAATTGTTGTTGTTTTTTTAAAGTGACAGTCCCGTGGCCTGCGGAGCGACCAGACCACAGCCGAGGACTGTGTCAACACAGGAACAATAAAGTTTTATCCTTTCAAAAATGAACTTTAATTTGTAGGAGTTGTTTGTTGCTTCCTGATTGGCTGAGAGGAGAGACAACAGATGGCCACTGGTTGTCAGATGATTTATTTATTCAGTGAATCATGCTACAATTTCCTGTCACACTTTCAGAATAAATAAAAATGTAACAGATAAAAGCCCCCCATCATGCATTGGTTCAATATTAAAAATATTTCATGTAATAATAACAATAATAGTCCCACCTGCTCCCACAGTGCACCACAAGTACTTTACATTCGTTAGCATGAAAAAGCAAATTATACATTCAGGTGTAAAAACAGACTTCAGTCCAGTCAGTTTACAGTTAACCAACGAAAACAAACGTGAAGTTTCAAGTGAATTTTAAGTGAATTTGGAGACAAAACCTGCAAATTTTAATAACAAACTAAATATGACTTTAAACTTTCAGATGCTTCAAACTGTTTCTAGAAAATATATTTTCAATAATTTCAGACACTTTAAAGATTCTGTTTCATGTAACTTGTTTGACATATAACATTTAAAATGTGTTTTCAGAATGTTTAATTTCAGCCAATCAGAAGAGTTTATTTCAACATCAGTTAATTGATCATGTGACTTTGGTTTTGATTGACACAAAACCTGAAGGGTGTGGTTTGATGAGTGGGCGGGGTTAATATATGGTTACATTAATGTTTAATTCGATGAAATCTCGACACGTTTAGCCCTGAAACAGGATGTGATGTCACAGTTCTGAAAAAACTTGAACTTCATATGAAACAAATATCGTAGTGAAAACATCAACATTTAAATAACGATACATTAAAAGTATTATGTGACAAATTTTACAAGAATCAACAACTTAAAAATACAAAAAAGAAAAGTTGGGAAAGCCATCAAACAGGAAGTGATGTCATAATGAGAAAATGAGTTGGTCCAATTAAAAGGCACACAAACTTTGGCTTGGTTTGACCCCGCCCCCGACTTTTCTCAAGTCTTTGTAAACAACAAATTTAAGAATAAAAAGATTTAAACTGTGCTGTTGTAAAATCATTGCATTTTTTTCTCACTAAAGAAAATTAAGGTAAAATTATTTTTCTTTAATTTGAACCTTTTTACTGTAAAAAAAAATTACCAAAAAATTAATTATTGTAACACAAACTGTCCTTTTCCAGCTAAACTGACAAACCAAAAACTGAAACCTAAAACAACAAAGACTCAGCCACCGCCTCACTCTCACTCTCTAAACGACTGAAATCAGCAGGAGGGTCAGAGGTCAGAGGTCAGAGGTCAGAAGGCAAACTGGGAATCGGCAGCTTCCTGTTTTTTCTGGCTTGTTTCCTGTTTAAAGAAAATCACCAACATCACTAATCCAAACAAAAAATAAAACCTGTTTGTTTCTTAAACGGCGAAGAAAAAGTAACATAAAAAATCAAAGAGCTGAATTTGAATTAAATATATTTTAATAGAAAAAAAGAGGGTGGGGCATTTGAGGATCAACCAATCACAGCTCAGTATGATACACACACACACACACACACACCTATATATACACACACATATATATAAATACACACACGCAGGTACGACAGGTGGGCAGGACGTCGAAAGCATTACCTATTTCATGTTGTACAGTATAAATACATTCATGATTAAAAAAACCCTCCCAAAAATGTATACCAACAATAAAATGTTTAACAAAAAATATTTTTAACTGAGTGAAAAAATCCTACAAAAAAATCGTCATCAGATCAACATGACCCGCCACTGAAACTCCACCCGACCACCACATAAAAAACCAAAGACCAGAAGAATAATTCAGAAAAATAAGGCACAGAAGAAGGTTTGTTGAGATCGTAACCAGCAAAACTCTAAAACAATAGCAATAATAATAATAATAATAATAATGATCATTTCAACCAGAGAGCAGTGTCAAGCGCCGATGGAAAGGCACGTCACTGAAAATTCAAAAATAACATGGAAGTTTGAGTAAATCAGCAGAACTGAAAAAAATTTAAACGTTTAACAATAAAATAAAAAAAACCTGTAACGATTTTAACGAAAAAACAGGAAAAATAATAAAAAGACAAATTATTTCATTTTGCTTTTTGCTGAAAGTTACAGTGAAACTAAATAAATAACTTCAATAATTACAGTTTACAAGACCCTTAAATCCATGCTGAGTAACTCTGAATATAAAATAAGCAACAAAACAAATGGAAAATTTAATCTTTCCATTATTTTGGGATTTTAAGAAAAGGCAGTTTTTATTTTGAAAATTCTCTTTTTGACTTAAAAAAGAAAATTTTTCCTGATTTTTTTTTCTGCATCACATTAATTTAACATTTAGACAAAAACAGTTCAACTCACATTGGCTCCTCATTGGATTCCATTACCCACAATGCATTGCTACTCAGTTCTTAGTCTGCTCAGGAATGTGCTCTGTAACCGCTGTAACCATAGCGACGGCCCCTCGCAGTGACATCATCTGTCACCGTGATGTCAAAGTGTTTGTAGGCACAGATCATGGTGAGTCGGGGCTCTCCCATTGGTCCGTTTGTTCCCACCACGGGCCAATCAGAATCCCTGAAGTCTGACCAAAGGTCAAAGGTCAGGAGAGAAGTTGAAGCGAAAATGGTTGAAATGTCCACAGAGTGTGTGACATCAGAGGGTCAGAGGTCGAGCTATCTGACTGTTAGCATCGGTGTTAATTAGCTATTAGCATGTTAGCCTTCACCTTTAGTCTCCTGGCTAATTAGTGTTTACGATGTTTAGAGTAAATGTTAACTATTTCTACTGACTCATATTTTAATATCTCATATTTTTGATAAGTTACATTCGAGGTTCCTACTTTACTTTTTAACTTGAAATGTAATTACGATATTTCCATCGACTGGATGAAAATATCGGAATTCCCGATGTCTCTGACTCAGATTTACAACCCAGCTTCTTCTCTGAGTGTAATTACATTATGAACGTTACGCTGTGAACAAATTAGCTAACGGGCTACTAGCTAACTAAATTCGAGGCTAACAGGCTAATGACTCATCGTTATGCTAAGTCCTGTCAGAGTTACTGTGATCACACGTCACAGATCAAGTCGACAAGTTATTACAACAAAAATCTCTAAGTTCAGGTCAGCTGACCTGCTTCAAATGAATCTGTGGGGAGTCCTGGGGTCAAAGGTCAGATGGTGGACTTGGACTCAGAGACTCAGATGGTGGACTTGGACTCAGAGACTCAGATGGTGGACTTGGAGAAGGAGACCCGGAGGTGCTGGTTGTGGTCCAGCTGGTGGTCGTGCAGAGCGATCAGAGCCTCGATGGCCTCTTCCACCGACGCCAGCTGCATCAGAGCCATCTTCCTGTCCTTCCTGTGAAACAGCCGAGTTTAACGATCAATCACACTGATTGATGAATGTTCTGATTGATCGATGAGCTGGTTACTGTTGTTACTCACTGGAAAAACTTGAAGGCTTTGACTGTGAATCCACTGGAGGAGAATAAATCCTTCAACACCTCCTCACTGACCGAGGAGCTAGGACACAAGGAGGCAAGGAGGCAAGGAGGTGAGGAAGGACAAAACATTGCCATCTACTAACACTGAGAAATTTACCACATTGAAAAACTGACTTTAAACTAAAGGTGGAAACAAACAGAGCAGAGACAGGTTTTCAGTCGAGTCGAGTGAATCTTACGGGATGTTGGAGAGGTGCAGCGTCGCCGACGGAGGGAAAATGTTGTTAAAATTTTTGGACCCGGGTTTTTTGAAGCGGTGGAGGGCGGAGCCTGAGAAGTCCCGGGTCAGCGCCTGCTCCTCCTGCCCTGCCCCCCCGCGAGGCAGCTGCACCACCGGGTGTTTGGACAGCGTCACCCGGATCACATTACCGTGGAGACGCTGTCCGTTCAGGTGACTCATCGCTGTCGGAGGAAAAAACAGAGTTAGTTTCAGAAATTAAATATTTCAAGATTTCCAGGTTAAATTTATCATCATAAAACAAACTGAAGGTTTGAAGTGAGAAAGTAAATGTGAGACCGAGTTGAGCCTGAGTGGCGTCGCTCATCTGAACCAGAGCATTTTCCTTCTTGTTGAAGAGGATTTTCACTCTCTGAACGTCCCCGTAAACACCTGCAAACACAACACACTTTAACCTGCAGAAGTATCATCCTGAGTGAATCTGAATCTTTCTGTCTTCATGTCTCAGTTTTCCTCTGCAGGAGAATAAATCCATCGTCTTTAATCCGTGAAGATGAAAGTGTTTCTGTTTCTTACCGAACAGGATGAAGAGGCAGTGAGGAGAGACGCTCTGCAGAGACAAACAGAGTCAATAAAGTTATCTGGGAGCGCAGCGCTCTGATTGGCTGTGGTGTGAGTGTGTGACCTCTGACCTCTGGGTTCAGGTTGGACACCAGCAGCACTGAGTGGACAGCAGGGGGCGCCACCTGCAGCGAGACGCGAGGAGGAGACACCAACGAACCGGGGACGGCCGCCATCGACAGACCTGAGGACGGAAACCCAGAAAACTTTATTTCCAACAAACAGTAAAACTTTATTTACAACAGGTTCGTGTTGAGAGTCGACGTCTCACCTGTGTGTTGGTGGAAGGTCGGAGGGAAAGCTGCTGCTCCGTACGGAGGGAGAGCCACACCTGTAACACACACACACACACACACCCTGAGGGTCAGAGGGGAGGTTCACCTGGAAGCAGCTGAACACCTGGTTCCACTGAGCGTCTGAGTGTTTCCTCCGTTAGCGTTAGCACAGTTAGCCGGTCTCACCGAAGGCGGCGGTGGCGGGCTCCAGCTCTCCGGTCGGCAGGTCGGCTCTGGTGAAGTCTCGGCTCTTGTCGTTGTTGTATTTGACGTTGAGCGCGCTCAGTTTGGAGAAGTCGATCCTGAGCGTGCAGCAGCCGTTATAGATGTTCTGACCGTCCAGAGACTGAAACACAGGAGCACAGAGCTGACGTCTGATTGGTCCACAGCCTCTGACATCATGTTACATCTATGTATGTGTGAGCGTGCACGTGACTCACAGCCTTGGCGTGCTGAGCGTGCACGGCGTCACTGAACTGCAGCAGAGCCTGGAACTGGTTGTTTCTGGTGAAGGTGATGATCTTCAACACGGAGCCGAACTTACTGAAGATCTGAGACACAAACAAACAACAACAACAAACAGTAAACAGCAACAAACAGTAAACAACAGCAACAAACCGTAAATAACAACAACAAACAGTAAACAACAACAACAAACAGTAAACAACAACAAACAGTAAACAACAACAACACACAGTAAACAATGTAAACAGTTACACAGCCAGTGACCGACCTGCTGCAGAACCTCCAGAGTCACAGGGTAAAATAAATTCTCTACGATGATCCTCAGGACCGGACTCTGACCCGGGGCTAAGCCCCGCCCTTCCCCTCCTGACGCCATGCTCCCAGAATGCACTGCTGCTGCACTGATAGCCTGTAGCGCTGCCTGAGCTCTCTGCCAACAAACAAACAACGTGACAGCCTCTCACCTCCTTTAAACCTCCCGTTTCTTTCTTTAATTATAAACAGACGGTGTGGGCGTGGCCTGACCCTCGGCTCCTCACCTGATTGGTCAGATTGTCAGTCTTGAGCTCACGGTGGGTGGAGTACTGGATGAAGATTGGCTGGTTCCTGACAGTGGGCGTGGCCGAGGTGTAGTAGTTCACCATGGTAACAGCCGCTTCTTCCGACGCCATCTCTAAAAATGCCTGACAGGAGAAAACAACCAGGAAGTAAATGAATAAAAGCCGGAGGACAAACAGTCACAGTCGAAGCACGTTCACCTGACCACCTGCTCACCTGTATCTGATTACATTTTTACTCGAGTACTCTGAGCCTCTGTCCTGTGAACATCACTCACCTGGTTCTTGGTCTTCAGCGTGATCAGTTTACTAACTCGGCCGAAAGGAAGCGCCAGAGCGAGCACTTCCTGTTCAGAGACGTCGGCGGGAAGCTGACGCAGGTGAAGGACCCGAGACGGGACGCACTGAGCGCGCTCAGAAACACACAGCCTATCAGTGCCATCCACTGCAGACACACACAGGTAAACACGTCAGGTGTGAGTCACATGACTCTGTGAGGTCTCAGGTGGAGGGAGGTCTCACCTGTGGACAGGTTGGAGGTGCTCATGTTCGCAGAGCAGCAGAGAGACGACGTAAACTCTGGTTCCTGAAACACAGATCAATCAATCAATCAGGAAGAGTCGAGGAGCTGAAGTCATTTTATTGTTTGATACAAAACAAAGTAAAAAAATTAAAGTCGTAAATAAAAACTGGACATAATTAATTCTTAAAGATAAACTCCATTATCAGTTAAACTATTGATTACATTATTGATCAACAGATGATCTGTCATGGTTTTCAATAATCCGAGACGAGATTCAGTTTACTGCTGCTGTTGATCAATCAATACAGCAGAACAATTATTAGCAGCAGTTCTGATAATCGATCGATCGTTTCAGTGGTTTTTTAAACAGATAATGAAGAGAATCCTGATCACTGTTTAACAACATGCTTTCACAGACCAGACGATTAGAAAACAATCAGCAGATTAATCAATAATGAAAACAATGTGTTTATTGTGAAATAAAACAGAAACATCAGAGGCTGATTAATGATCAGTTTTCTTCTGATCGATTGATCAAACTGTCGTTTTTCACTCAGGAAACTTAAAATGGCCGTTTCAGTGTTTTGTCTGTTTCTTCATTAACATCGAGATAATTAAACTGCGCGGATGTTCGATTAATCGAGGCTCGTCAGAAACATGAACACGTGACCGGTCAGCTGAAACACGTCATCACGTTTCAAACCAAAACACAAACAAATTCACAGAAAATGAAAATAATCCGCGGCAGCTCCTCAGTCTGCTCTGAACGGGAACACGCAGTTATCGCGGGATCTCAGCCGATCAAACCCCGCCGTTCAACCGTCCGTTCGCTCGCGACACTTTCAACCAAAACAAAACCCGAAAAACCGAAACGCGAGCGACAAATGGCGCGCGAGGAGAGAGACACCGGGACGCAGAGGGGCTCCTGTGGCGGGAAGATGTTTCCGTAAACAAGTAAACAACAACAAACGGACGGGAGGGTTGACGCCAGAGGCTCGCGCAGGTGCGGTTCAATCACCAAGGAAACGCGAGGGAGGAAGGAAGGAAAAACGGCGGCGGGCGCGTGCGGGAAAGGTTCGGGAGGTTCCCTCGCGCTCACCCGTCCATGGTCCGCGAGGAGGAAGAGGAGGAAGAAGAGGAGGAAGAGTTGTTTTGGTCCGCGAGCCTCTCGCTCCGCAACCAGGCAGCGGAGAACAACGAGCTCACTTCCCGTTTGCTGACGTCACGGGAGAACATGGCGGCTCGCGGACACGCCTCAGATCAGACCGATCGATAATGATCGATAATGATCGATAAATTCATGTGTATAATGCGAGACTCGTGTTTAAACCCTGATTGTTTTCCAGTGATAAAAATGTCATTAAAGGTTATGTTGTTTATTCAGTGTAATAAACAATAAACAAAAATCAGTAAATACCCACCAAGAAAATAAAAGACACTAACGACACTGTTCAGATCTGATGATATTAATGTGACTGATAGAATCACCTATTGAACAGTAAACTAAAGTTCAGTAAATATAACAATACTCATTCAAATCATTCACTCGTATTATTAAAGGATGGAAATATTCCCTGTTACTGTTACATTACTACATTATTACTGAATTATTATTAATATCACTGATCAGCAGCAGCGTCATGTTCAGCAGGGATGAACCCTAACACAGTTACTAACTCTATCAGTAAATAAATAAAGAGAGATTACATGAGTAACTCATACAGATTACATCAACATTTATTACAGTAATAAACCGTTATATCAGTGAGTTCCCAGGGTTTTTATAATTTCTAATGACTGATCTGTTACAATTAAAAATACATCACGAAATGAAGGGGTCTGAATACTTTCTGTGTTTTACACACGAAACATAAACAACACAACTGTGAAATATACATAACAAATATACAACGACAACACTACTGATTATAATAATAATATATATTCTGTGTCTCCGGTGATGAGGTTTGTCAGAGTTTAACATCTCATTGATCCGTGTGAATCTTTGCCTGCAGACCGGAAGTGGCCGTGGAGCTGATCCGTAACATCCGGTTGGCTCAAAGATCTTGAAGTGGGTGAAAGGTGGAGAAGACGACGGGCTGTCATTCTTCAGACACGGACACTAACTCACCTCACCTGGTTATTTTCACCTGAAAGCCACGATGCTGCAGAACACAGGGTGAGTGCACGAGCCCGTCTGCTCCGTGAATGTTCTCCACATTCAGAACTCCGTCAGAAAACACCGCGAAACATCGGCCGGGTTTAACACAGGCACCTCAGTGAAGCTGCAAGAACCTCAACAATAAGTTCAGGTTTCAGTGACTGAAGTAAGTTTAGTTTGAGACTTTACTGAAGCCGAACGGAGAAGTGAAGCTCTCTTATCCGGAAACTTTATGTAGGTCTGTTCTGGTCCCTCTGACTGTTGACCTTTGAGCAAGGCAGTTTAAAGCTGAAGGTTTTTTCTTCAGAGTTTGGTAACACCTGCACTCATTATCTAACTGCTGTTGTTGAGCTCCTACACACGTCTGAATAATACAGTTCCCTCTAAGACAAGAACAAACTATTTTAATGAATCAAACTCATTTTATAAAGAGCCGAACCGGGCAGTTCACCTCCCTGATCCAAACACTGGACCGAGTTGGGTT
Organism: Lates japonicus; assembly: GCA_033238685.1. Classification (NCBI taxonomy): domain Eukaryota; kingdom Metazoa; phylum Chordata; class Actinopteri; family Centropomidae; genus Lates; species Lates japonicus. The sequence goes on along the minus strand of BRZM01000027.1, from coordinate 4,273,569 downwards.
CTGATCCCTTTTCCCTGTGACCTTTGAGCAAGTCGTTTTAGAAGCAATGTTTTTTGTATAGAGTTTGGTAACAGCAGCCCTGACGCTCCAGCATCTCTGTGTTAAAACCTACAGTCAGGATTCAGTGTGAAATAAAACCCGGTTTATTCACTTCTGTAGAACGAACTCAGGTTCTGTTGCAGTGATGTGGACCGTGTGGTTCGGTTTAAATTATCAGGTGTTTAAGAAGAGTAAGTGAAAGCGTTTCTTCGACATTGTTTCTGAAATAAAACGTTAATGTTTCATTTAATAAAACTGTTGTTAAACTGGACCGGTAATATATCTTCAAAATAAAAGCCCACAATCTTATCATCTATGTGAAGGCTTTTATATTGAAAAGTAAACAGGAAGCGGGATGTTTTCTAAATTTTATTGAACAAAAATATTTTCCATTTACACAATAGTAATAAAAAGTATAATTTAACGTAAATAAAACAAAACAAAGTATAAATAAAGAATAAATATCAAACTGTATTTCTGACATTTAAAATTTAATCGTTTAGATTTTCTTAGTTTGAAGATGAAAATAAAAGAGAGACAGATGATCTTTTTATAGATTCAACATATTTGAATAAACAAAATATCTATAATGAAATAAAATCTTAAAATATATAAAAACATCTTTAACAGATTCATGTTGATGTTGAAAATGTCAAAGAAAATCTTTCAGCTGAAAAAACTTTCCTCCAGTTTTTACAAAGTATTTTTCCACCTGTCTTATTTCTTCTCTTCACTGAGGATGAACTGTAACTTCAACATTTTATTATTTTGTTTCTGTTTGTTTTTCAGAAAATCTTTGTCAGACGAGTTTTTCTCTCTGATCGAAGCAGAAACACAACTCACACACAGTTTTACCACAAAACCAGTTTTTCATCAAACAGAAGCTGAAGTCGACAAATATTTAACATTTAAATGGAATATTTAATGTCTGAACGCAGATAAACGTTACCTGCAACATTATTGATTGGTGCTGATCATTCATTCACTTTATGAAACGTGTTCATCAGAAACACAGGTTCAGTTACAGTTACACTGAAACAGAGTGAGAATATTTACAGACAGGTTTTAGTCAGAAACCGTCCGATGAGGAGCCGAGGTTAGCCTAGCTTAGCACAGGTGTGTTAGCTGTGGTATTTTTCTGTGTTTCAGGAAGTTAGCGGGCTGCACGCTCTTCATCACCGGAGCGAGTCGAGGGATCGGTAAAGCCATCGCGCTGAAAGCCGCCAGAGATGGAGCCAACGTCATCATCGCCGCCAAGACGTCCGAGCCTCACCCCAAACTACCAGGAACCATCTACACTGCTGCTCAGGAGGGTGAGGAGCTAACAGGCTAACTGCTAACACACACACTGCAACCAGCGAGGATTAATCCGCCGCTGAAAGTAGTCCCTGACAAAAACATGTTTTTTTTAACAAGTGTGTTTATTCATTTTCAGAATAAATAATCACACTACAACAAGATATAATACAGGTGCAAAACAGAACTATCACAGTAAGGAACATCTTCGATGAAATACACATCACAGGGCAGTAGCATGTGTTATTTTGCACAGTCCAAAACGTAAATAATCTGTCAACTCCCTTAAAGAAAAGCATTTCAAATAAAAAAGAGCAAATAAAAAACAATCAGACGTAAAATAAATACAAGGCAATTTCATTTGTTTATGGTTTACATACAGGGGGATGCTTCCAATGCTTTCCTCCCCTCTAAGAACACCATAAAAGATCTCCACATACTGTCAAAATAAAATATTTACCCCTTTAACGTAAAGGTGAGTTTTTCCAGTACTTAATGAATCTGATATCCTGCAAGCCAGACACTAATACTTGATTTAATAGTGGATTTCCAAAGATTTAGCTACCGTGTATTTGGCTTATGGCAATAAAAATAATCATAGATTTATTTTACCTAAGTTATGATTCATCGAAAATACTGGATACACTTATAAATCATATCCATCTCCTCCAAAAGGCCTGAATCATGGACAGCCCACAGGCAATGGTATAGTGTGCCCTCTCACACCACATTTGTACTTGCGATGTCAGGGTTATTGGTTGAATTTATTTATTTGAGTTGATGTTACATATATTCTCATTATCCACACTTGTACTGAAGTAGTTTAAAATGGGTATTTATTGTTTTGTTTGAGATTTTAAGTAAATCTTCTGCCAGTCCTCAGTGGAAATTTCTGAGTTTTAATCCTCTTTCATGCCAATCACTTTTATTATCTGAGAAACCTTTGACTGTAAAAACATGTTACAATTAAAAAATCAAATGAAATCAAAAGTGTCAGTGTGAAGAGGAACCAATGAGCTGAGCTGAGGCGATCTGAGGTGTGACACAGCGTAGTCCAAACAGGAGATTAGTGAGATGAGTTCGTACTCTCTCTGTACATTTCATCAGACTCCTGCAGATATAAGAAGTAAACCTTTATTTAAACTCCAGTTACACCTAGATTTATTCGAATTGTTCCGAAGTTGTACCTGATTATCACCTGTGATTGGCTGTGAGAAACCGCTGGATCAATAAGGCGTCCGTGACGGCGAAGATGGAGGATGAGATTAATGATGATGGAGCTGACAACAACCTGAACTGTCAGCAATGAAGACCTCAGAGACCTGCCAGGACCTGCGGGAGTCATCTTAGGATCCTAGACTGGATGGATCGTCTGAAGACAATGTTCAAATCCTCTGCTGCAGGCTTCCAGAGGGGACCATCTGAGATCTGATTCTATAAGAGTTCTATCAGGGGTCTATCAGAAGGTTCTGTCAGAGTTCTATCAAGAGTTTATCAGAGGAGTCTATCAGAGAGAGTTCTATCGAGTTCTATCAGAGTTCTATCAGGAGTCCTGAGGTCTATCAAGTTCTATAAAATTATCAGGTCTATCAGAGTTCTATAAAGGAGTCTATCAGAGGGAATCTATCAGAGGTCTATCAGAGGTCTATCAGAGTTCTATAAAGAGGTCTATCAGAGTTCTATCAGAGGTCTCTATCGAGGAATTCTATCAGAGGTCTATCAAGAGTTCTATAAGGGTCCATCAGAGTTCTATCAGAGGTCTATCAGAGTTCTATCAGAGTTCTATCAGAGGTCTATCAGAGGGTCTATCAGGGGTCTATCAGAGTTCTATAAAGAGGGTCTATAGAGGTCTATCCAGGGAGTCTATCAGAGGTCTATCAGGGGTTCTCAAGGAGTTCTATCAAGAGGTCTATCAGAGTTCTATAAGAGGTCTATCAGAGTTCTATCAGAGGTCTATAAGAGGTCTATCAGAGTTCTATCAGAGGTCTATCAGAGTTCTATCAGAGTTCTATCAGAGGTCTATCAGAGGTCTATCAGAGTTCTATAAGAGGTCTATCAGAGGTCTATCTGATTACAATAACAGGAAACATGTTTTAGATTTAACGCTCAGTCAAGAAGAGAAATAAAAACTAACCTGTTCTTCATGTGATTATGACACAGGTGTGTGTTACCTGTGTATTAATGTGTGTGTGTGTGTGTGTTGCAGTGGAGGCGGCAGGAGGGAAGGCGTTACCGTGTGTGGTCGACATCAGAGATGAGAAGCAGATCGGAGAAGCTGTTCAGAAAGCCGTGGACACGTTCGGAGGTTCAGGACTTTCTCAGTTCACCTGAGCTCAGTCAGATTCTGTGTCTTTAATCACTAATTTTAACAGGTGAGGAAATTATTGACATCATCTTGGGTGTTGTGTGTGATTGTGAGTATCGACATCCTGGTGAACAACGCCAGCGCCATCAGTCTGACAGGAACTCTGGAGACGTCAATGAAGGAGGTGGATCTGATGCTGGGGATCAACCTGAGAGGAACTTACCTGACGTACGAACACACCTGAGACTGATCACACACACACACACACCTGAGACTGAACACACACCTGAGACTGAACACACACACACACACCTGAGACTGAACACACACCTGAGACTGAACACACACACACACACCACCTGAGGCTGAACACACCTGAGACTGAACACACACACACCTGAGATGATCTTCAGTTATCGAGCTTCAGTTAACGAACGTCTGTGTGTCTCAGGTCGAAGCTGGTCATCCCTCACCTGCTGAGGAGTCGTAGTCCTCACATCCTGAACCTGTCACCGCCAAGCTCAACCTGAACCCCGTCTGGTTCAAGAACCACACAGGTAACCATAGCAACCAGCCGATCAGGTGTCCCGAGTCTCACCTGTGCAGCTCTGACCCGTCTGTTCTGATTTTCATCGTACACGATGGCGAAGTACGGCATGTCCATGTGCGTCCTGGGAATGGCCGAAGAGTTCAGAGGTCAAATTGCGGTCAACGCACTCTGGCCCAGAACTGGTCGGTGGCTAACTGTTAGCATGCTAACTCTCTCCTCGTAGCATAAACTAGCATGCTAACCCTGCTCTGACCTGTGTGTTGTTGCCGTATCGATCCAGACAGCAGCCATGGACATGCTGGGCGGGGACGGTGTTGGTAAACAGTGTCGTACGGCAGACATCATGGCGGACGCCGCGTACGTCATCCTGTCGCAGCCCAAGGACTACACGGGTCACTTCCTGGTGGACGAGGACCTCCTGAGACAGCAGGGGGTCCAAGACTTCGATCAGTACGCCGTCCAACCAGGTGAGCTAATGCTAACGCAGTTCCAGCCACGTCCACACGCTGAGGTCATGTGGTGCTCATGGTGGTCTCTGATTGGTCGACAGGTCACCCCCTGCTGCCGGACTTCTTCCTGGACGAAGCTCCAGAGACTCTGGTCCAACAGATGGAGAAACACGGTAAAAACTAGAGGTCGACTGATAGTGGATTTTTAAAGGCCAATAAATAAATGGTTGGAGCAGGAAAAAAGCCTATAGCCGTTAATTGGGATAATACAGGGACTTTAGATCCTGCAGCTGCCATCTGTAATGTATGAAACAAGATGTGAATTAATGTAAATTAATTCAATATAGCTAATGGATAAAATATATTAATAGATTTTTTAAAAATAATAACATAGCTAATAGCTATATTATTTATTATAATATGATTAATATAATCAATATTATATAATATTAATATATTTAATTTAAACTAATATTCAATATCTAATAAAATCTGCATGGATGATTTAACTGCACAATATGGGGGAAATGATGATCATACACATTTTTGTAGTGATGGCACTGTGTTCCATAAAAATAATAATCATAAAATAACACTGGATAAACAAAGGCGTGTAGGGAAGGGATGTGAACTATAGTTTTCCTCATCCTCCATGATCAGGCTGTAACCACTAACCAGCTATATGCATAGTATGTTCAGTTTATCTTTATCTTTATCCATATCTTAACAGTCACTGTTCTTTATCAGTACTAAGAATGGTTTGTTTTTTTAATTGTCTTTTTTTTAAGAATAAATTCAGAACAGGGTGGGCTACATATTGTTTCCACTGCAGCAACAGTGAAGTTTGTAACAGCAGTCACTATATAATCTCAGTAATATCTGGGAACAAATGAGGGGCTGGTTTGTCTCAGCCAGCAGCTAAGTTTACAAAGTGCCAAATTTTCTGGATTCATGGCAAGCCAAGATGGACAGACTACACACAGACAACTTTGTTTGATATTCTTAACAAGCTATTAAGTGCTATTAACAAGCACTCTTGATCTAATAGGCTAAAACATGGCGGTGGAAATGTGACTGTTTATGCTGAAGAATATGATGCACGTTTATGCTTGTTGAACAAGTGGGACTTATTGCCTTATTGGTTATGTTTGTTGTTTTCAACTCCTGGTTTAGACTGCACTTACATTAACGTATAAGTCTCCTCTCTCTGCGGCAACCTTAGAACTCCGGCTGGTGGCATAGAAACCCCCTGGAAACCAATCTGCTGCAGAGTATCTCAGGAACCACCTGGCAAACTTAAAAATGAAGCCATTTATTGCTCTTTTTTGTCCTTGGCCTCTCTGTCTATTAATGCATGTATAATCTCAACCTTTCATGCACAGTCAAGTAATGAACATCTTTTTTCAGGACAACCTGGGCAATAATATGTCTAAATGATGCCACATGAATGGATCAATAGTTATGAGTATAAAACAAAAGAAGAAAGCCGGAGCATCTCATTGGTGAAAGACGAGCCAAGAAGTCATAATTGTTTACATCAGCTTCAATATGGAAGTCCGTAACTTTCATTTACGTTTTATCTGATATAATGAATAATGAACATCACGGAGATTATCACGTAAGGACGCCTACGCACTGTGAGTTCTAAATTAACACGTCTCTCTCTCTCTCTCTCTCTCTCTGTCTCTCTCTCTCTGTCTCTCTCCTCTCTCCCGTGCTCTCTCCCTCTCTCTCTCTCTCTCTCTGTCTCTCTCTCTCTCTCTCTCGCTCTCTCTCCCCTGCTCTCTCTTTCTCTCTCTCTCTCTGTCTCTCTCTCTCTCCGTGTCGCTCTCTCTCTCTCTCTCTCTCAATTCCATTCAATTCAATTCAATTCAACATAAAACATATGTTGCTAAGCATAAAATGACACATGTGCATTAGAGACATCCGAAGTAAATACAATGATAACTATACAGTAAGATAATAATAAAGAATGAGATAAATAACAAAACAAAAGCAAAAACAAACAAAAAAACAAAAGCCGTAAAATATATCCATATACATGTGTATGTATATACATACACACACATACAGTATCCCCACCATTAAACTGAGTCTCTCTTTATGACGTGCTGTGACATACTCTCCTGCCACAGCTTTCTTCTCCCTAGAAAAGGATCCAATCTGTTGAAATCTTTTTGGGATGGTAGCAAGTTTGGGATTTTTGTCTAAATTTGATGATTGTTTCTCTAATTCTTTATATTTTTGGAAGCTTGTGAGAAAATGAATTTCTGTTTCAATTTCACCTGTTTACAATGTTACAAATTCTGTTTGATCTTTCAAGCCATTATCTTTTTTGGCGTCCGGTTTCAGTGCGGTTATGGTCACTAAGTCTATATTTAGTTATTGTTGTCTTTTTATAGGATGTTTTATTTGACTAAATATTACTGGGCTAATTGGAATTCTCTGTCTAAGTAAATTATAGCATTCTAATTTATGAATGGTTGATTTCTGTTTTCCTGTTTGGAATATAAAAGTTTATTATCTTTGCTCCTATTTGTTTTCTTGTAGATTTGGGTTCTTCTCATAGTGTCACTTTATATGAAATGTCATTTCTCATTTGTTCATTCCAGGTAATGTGATCTGGGTTCATACAACCCGTTGTTCTAAGAATGATCTGTGATGATACAAATCTGTGTCTGATTCTATCAGATGGTTCAGAATTTGATTGTTCTTTTCAAATTTTAATTAAGAGGGAATTGAAAGCTGGCTCTGCTCTGCAGCCGTGGTTAGGACAGTTTCTGTGGACTTTCAGTATGTTTCTACAGAACTCAGATGAACCTTTTCAACTGGGTTTGAGTCCATTATATTGTTTGATCCGACTTCACTTCACATATAAAAAGGTGGCTCAGCCTTACTTTGGAAAATTTTCAGCCAGGCCTGTTATTGGGAGGTTTAGTTTGAATAGGTTCGTTATGCTGTAATAAGCTCTCTGAGCTTTATCTGCCAGAACACTTACAGCCTTAACAAAATGTCCTGAAGCATGATGATCAAACAGGCGGTAGAGTATATTCTGTTGTGTGACTCAATGTTGTCTCTCCAAAAAAAATTGATGTTTTTAGATTGTAATCTTTTGCCTTTTGATATCATAATTTTAGTTTTATCTAGATTTACTCTGATTTCCCAGTTTTCACGGTAATCATGGGTATGTTCAAATAATCTTGCATTCCTTGATATTTTGTGATAACAGTAAAAGATAGATCTCTTGTCAAAGAAATAAACATATTCCTATTTCCTTCTAAGTCCAGTCACCTGGGGCTGTGGAGTTTCAAGTCGTTTTGATAATTGGTCGATGTATATATTTGAAGAGTTGAGGATATGTTGCAACCTTGATGGACCCAGCGACATTGTTTGAAAAATTCTGTTCTTTTTGTCCAATTTTGTACATTCATTTTTCTGAGTATTTACATTTAATCAAGTCATACTTTTGCACTCCAATGCATTATGGGTAACTGATAGAAAGACCGTTATGCCAGATCGAATCAAAAGCAAATCCAACAAAGCATGCATACTATATTTTCCTTTATTTTTTGGTGGTTATGTTTTTTGATTAAGGTATGAAGAGTAAATATATGGTCTGTTGTTCTATGTTTTGGGTTTAAAGCCAATTTAGGTTTACTTAGTGTGTTGCTTTCATTCCAGGTAGGACAGTATTTCTTGAATTTAATATCGACAAAACAGTTTCCCCAAATTAAATTTTTAAACACCCCTATAATTATACTAGGATTCAGACTGTCTCCATTTTTAAAATGGGAGTAATCATTCCTTGTTCCAAATTGAAGGATACACTCTTTAGTACCAAGATTAAATAATTTTAGCATAGCCTTTTTAAGTTTATTACTACTGTGTTTTGGCATTTCTGTTCTGATACCATCAATACTACAAGCCTTCCCATTTTTTAGTTCAGCTAATTTTTCTTGTAGCTCTTCCATTGTAATTACTGTCAAGCCATTCTGATTGTCTTTTATTTTGCCTTCTAATGATTTTAATTAGTCAGTGGATATCTGATGTGTATTTAAACTGTAACTGTTCTGGTTTGATATAAATTTGAGAAATAGTTTTCCCAAACATTTGCCATTTTGTATTGTATTATTATCTTTATATGTGTGTGAAATTTAATTTTTTTTTCTCCACAGTTTCCAAAGAGTTTGATCTATTGCTCTTTCAAGTTTGATCAATTCATTGTCATGTATTTGGCCTTTTTGGTTTATCATTTTCTTGTATTGTTTGAGTGCTGTGTGGTATTAAATGGTACAATTCATATATAACTTGGTTTTTAGGTCATTTAATGTGTTTCTTATTGTGAGTTTCTGAGATGCTTCCTGAAAAAGGAACATTAATGTCAAACATTAACTCTTTGCTTGTTTTTGTTTGATTTGTGGTTTAGTTTCTTCATTTTGGACTCTTTTTACTAATCTCATAAATATATTCAAATCCTTTGTGGCCAGATTTATACTATCTTTGTTTATTGGATATTGGTTACTTAGGAAGGTATCTAAGCGTGTTTTGGATCAATGATGTTGTTAAATGCATTGGTGTAGTCAGTGAGACTTGTCTCTGTCCATTTTGTAGTGTTTGGGGAGAAATTGTCAGGTTGTCTTCAGGACTATGTGTCTGGCTTTGGGTCTCTGTGTTTTTTCAAGTAAAATATAAACTAGTTATGATCTGATATGGGGCGTTGTGGTAAGATTGTGAAAGCTTTAATGTTTTCTGGTGCCAGAGATCTGTGATTGCATAGTCAATGGCGCTATTTCCCAGCATAGGCGTGGGTAAACCTGCGGAGGGAGTACATCGTCTACCATTAACAATGTATAATCCCAGGGCTTTGCACATTTGTAAAATTTCTTTTCCACTTTTTATTCACTATATTGTCCTGTGTCTTAGTTTTGAAAATAGGGGGTTGGTATAGAGGATACATCTAAATGATTATTACCACTTGTATCAATAAATCTTTCTCCTTCCCAGTTAAGACATTGAAATCCCCACATAACAATACAGAGCAAAAGACTGGAAGTGAAGTATTTCTCTCTGGGTTTGTGAAGATATTCTTCTGAAAAATATCAGGGAGCTTGAGGTGGTAAATAAATAGCACATAAATAAACATCCTTTGTGTTTTAGAGAAGACCTCACCAAATATATAGTTTTCCTTTTTTTTGATTGGTGATATATAACTGTGATGTTCTGTTTATACCAAATAATTATTTAGTTGCCTTCCATTTTTAATGTGAGAATATTTCAAAGGTAGACTTAATTCATTATAGTTGCTTGGGCAGTTTGAAAGTGTTATCATGTCTCCATGTTTCATGTAGGATAATTAGATTGATGTTCTCTATTCTATCTATAAATTCAGGACTTGTAGTCTTCAATCCAAAAACTGAAGAGTTCAGTCCCTGAATATTCCAGCTATTAATTGAAAAGGATGCTATTCTCTCATTTAAACATGTAGTGCTTCACTATAAAGTATTCAAAATACAACCAAACATATTTGAATGATAGTTTGAACTGTTCTAGACTAACATTGTAACTGTACTGAGTGGTCAGTTTAACTTATTAACCTTATGACAAATTAATAGATAACGTCTCTTAACTGGTTTTGCTCAGGAGGAACCTTTGTTCTGGAAGCAACTGCAGCATAAGTGTCTCTCTGTATGGGGAGTTCTTTCTGGAAAGTATAAAGCTGTGGTTGTTCTTCCTGGTGATGATACTGTTGCTGTTTCTGCCGTTGGTGAGGAGATAACTGTGATCTATGGAGTCACAAGGTATAGTCCAGGTTGCTGCTGATAGTAGCTCTGAGGAGCCTGTTGATCTCTGGTGTTGCCCTGGGCAGATGAGGGCATCTCCGTGGTTTTGGGAGGGCTTATAAAATTTAAAAGTTCCTGGCTTTGATGAGGTACTCTGGCACCGGTGCACTTCAGCCCTGGGGTAGTTAGAGAGCACTTTGTGTCAGGCTGATGAGGCAATTTCAGTCTGGGGAGATGAGGGTATCGCCAAGCTCCCTTGGGGCTGGAAATTCTCCATGTCCTGGGATGATGAGGTATCACAGGCCCTGGGCTGTGGGGTACTTCCAGGTTCCGGGAGATGAGGGGTCTCTAAGTTCTGGACTGGTGGGAAATTCTGTCTGGGAGGATGAGGGTCTCAGGAAAGTCTTAATCATGGGGTACCCCTGTGGTTCCTAGGGGAGGATGAGGGCCTGAAATTCCTGTGTCTTGGGGAGACGGAGGTATCCTGGTGCCCCACCGTGTGGGGGTGGCTTGGTGCAGGTGGGGACTCAGCTCCATAGTGGGTTGTGCATCAGCCAGAGCCTCTGTTTAGACTGTCCCTTTGATGTGACCCAAAAGACCTTCACTGAGAGGACTACAGGTGCCATGCTCACATTAGGAAGTTGAGTACAGCTCCTGGAGATCTCTGAGTTAATGGTGTTTGTGATGATCTGGGGAATGTCCAATCGAGAAAGTAATGTAGATATTGTTATGTTTGCGGTTGGAAAATCCTCAGTGGCTCTTTTTGCCAGTTGCCATAGTGCAGTGGGTATGTCACCATTTCTCCTGGTGAGGTCATTTGATCCGGTATGGATAATGATGTGTTCGACACCTGAGAACTTTCCACTGGACAGGTGTTACATGGCTTTCTCTGCGGTGGGGCTCCAGAGTTTCACTGATTTTTTCTCTGGGAACAGACGCGTCATATTGATATGTTTCCCATTGGAGTCACAGAGAAACAAGACTTCTTTGTGTGTAGATCCGGATTTGTTGTTAGGTTGGTTGTCAGTCGAGATGTGTATGTCTTTTTCTGAGGGCATTATAGGAGTGGATGGGCCTAAAGGTAGAGGGATAGGCACTGATGAGGTTGGGGGGTTAGGAGATAGGGGAGGGTTGACTTTAGAAGTGGAGATGACATCTGAGGAATAAGGAGTATGAGGGTTAGTTGGAGAGGAGCAGATGAAGGTGGTGCCTTTGGTTTGGTGATGGCTGTCCTCCTGTAGTGTTTGCCTGATTTGGTTGATGCTGGTGATTTCTTCTCGTATTATTTTGAGCATCATCCGAAGGGATTGGTTATCCTCCTCCAGTTCTGAACTCCACGAATTCCCTTTCTAACACTGAAAGTCCTTCTTTGAGGGTCTTAAGTGTGTTGGAGTATCTAGGAGTGGTCTCAGGAGAGAGAGTAACTGAGAGGTTGTTGGATGTGTCGGTGTTCCCTGTCTTTCTGTCCTCTGAGTGTATTGTGCTTTCCTGTTCTTTCTTTTCAGCCTCCTCTTTCATGTTCTGGAAATTGAGTTGAAAATTATCCAAGCAATTTTCAGATCCTTGGATCATGACTGTACCATTATGGTATATATTAATGGTTAACTTTGGACAAGTTGTGTCTCCATCTTCATATACAGAGATTTGTCTTCCTTTGCTGATCCCATTTTTCTTAATGTGTGTGAAGACTCCTGTGAAAGTTGTATGCCATGCGTTTGGTTTATGTGTGAAGAACTGTAGATTTGTCTTCACTTTGCCCTTTTCTGTTATTGTAAAGTCTGCAATAACTGTTTCTGGTGATTCCTTTAGGACTTGTACTTTAAAAGTCTTTTTGGCCTTAGCAGATGTGATATGACTTGGATACAGTATCTCGCATCCTTGTATCATTGTGGCCTACTGTCAGATTTTTATAATCTACTGAATGATGACTCAGTCCAGAAAAAGAAAGACAAAAAATTTCCTCCCTGGTGTAGTTTTTTTTTTTTTTTTTTCCAGTTAATTTGAGTTAGCTTCAGTATGCTAATTTAGCTTACTTGGAGCTGTCCTCCTCCTCTGCTGATCTGTTTGTCTGTTAGTGTTCCGTGGCAGTTGTTGTTGGCAGTTGATGCTAGCTTCTTAGCTTCTTAGCTAGCTGGTTGTTATAGTTGTATCTTGATCTTTTTTTTTGGCTTGTAGTTGATGGAAATTCCCCATTCCTTTTCTTAAAAGTATTTCTGATTGTTAATCTTGTTTGTTGTCGAAGTTTAGGTTGTAAATCGTCTACCTCATTGACAAAAAAGCACTACATTTTAAGTATAAATCAAGAGTGCATCATTTCTGCTGTCTCTCATAGAACTCTCTCTCTCTCTCTCTCTCTCCCATGCTCTCTCTCTCTGTGTGAAGAGCCGCCCCGCCCCTCAGTGATCAGAGCGACAGGGAGTTTTTGTTTATGGCGCTGTGGAAAAAGACTGCAGCCGTCGGCCACTATCGGAGCCAAGTTCCGCCGATTCCGATAGTTTGTAAAACGTCCCATCGGTGCCGATTAATCGGCCAAACCGATTAATCGGTCGACCTCTAGTAAAAACTACACATACTACAAGTACTGTAGTAGTACTGTAGTACCACTGGTACTGGTTCCACCAGTTTATTTAATTATTGATTAAAGTGATTAGAAATGATCAGATCTTGTGTCCTGGTTGCCAGGGGCGACGCCAGCCTTCAAACCACCAGCAGCATCATCGGCCCCGCCCCCCTCCAGCGGACCAATAGAGAGCACGTTTGACGTCATCAGAGGCGTCATCAACGAAGACGTCGTCAAGTCGACGCAGGGCATTTATCAGTTCGACCTGTCAGGTAACGACAGGAGATGTGTGTCCATATAAGGAGATCCTGTGTGCGTGTCCTGAACCTGTTTGTGTCCATCAGGAGATCATGGCGGTGTTTGGTTCCTGGATCTGAAGAGCGGCTCCGGCAGCGCGGGTCAGGGCGAGCCGCCAGTCAAAGCCGACGTCGTCATGACGATGGACTCCAACGACTTCAGCAAGATGTTCTCAGGTGAGCCGTCGCCACGGTAACTGTTTAAGAGAAACACACAGAGCTGCTGTTACCGTAGCGACAGTGTCGGCGTGTTGTCTCCGTGGTAACAGGCGTGTTGTTTCAGGTAAGCTGAAGCCGACGATGGCCTTCATGACGGGGAAGCTGCGGATCAAAGGCGACATGACGCTCGCCATCAAACTGGAGAAACTGATGAGCCGCATGAACAAGGCCAAACTGTGAGGCTGAAGCCCCGCCCACCGCTCATCTCAGGCCCCGCCACCTCGCCACAGCTGTACACGATGCCTTAAAAAAACTAAACACAGTAACGTTAATAATGTCGATAAACACGTGAATAAAACCTTGATTAATAAAACGGTGTGTGGTTTAATGATCACTGCTGCTGTTTGTCGTCATGACGACCAGACTGATCATCAACAGGTGAATCTCAGGTGTTTTCATCTAAACAGGAAACGGATTTAACTCAGCTGAGGCTGACTCCCTCACCTCCTCCTGCTCAGGTTGCAGCCTGGTGCATGCTGGGATGCAGCCTGAGCAGGTGTGTGTAGATTATCAGTGAGGTGTTTTCGACGCGCGGCCTCCACCTGCCGACCTCCACAGAAATGTGGAAACTAAATATTTACAGACGGAGACGACGTTTCTACGTCTGATTTCAGTCGGAGTGAATCTGTCGACAGGACTCCGTCAGCAGTGAGCAATACTACATCTAGTCAGCAGTACTGCAGTACTGACTCCATCACCTGGTCATTATGAAGGTTCAGGTCTGTCTGTGGTCTGTTGAACTGACTGAACGACTGATAAAACCTCCACCTGTCTGACTGGAGGTTCTCCACGGTTCTCTAGCTGTGAGGAAATCAAAAGAAGAATTTTATTTGTAAAAACTAAATAAAATCACGTCTTCCAGGTTTCCTGAGATCCTTCTCGTCAGTGTCAGAGCTGACATACTTTGTTACCATGGTGATGTTCACTGCATCAGCGCAGCACGCCGTGAACAACGCACAGGTAAACTGACTCTTCCTGAGGTGTTTCAGAGTAGCTGGATTATTTTGGCTGGATGCCGGATGCTCCGCTGGGTCAGCTGCGTCCTCCTCCGGCCTGCAGGGGGCGCTGCAGCGAGCGCAGTCTGCAGTTTTCCTGACGTGAACTCCACCGTGCACGGCCTCGCCACCGTCTACCTGCTCAGCAAGAAACCCGCAGACTTCGTACGAACACAGACACTGTAACATCAGAGAAACGAATCAGTTTATTTGTTCTCAGTTGGATAAACTCAGAAAGTTAAAGCTGCATTTAATGTATTTTCACTGTTTCAAGTTTCAGTTTAAATATTTTACATCAGCGTTCAGATCAAATTCAGATTCAGACATCAGATAATCTGATAATCACTGTCACTGAGTGAATCTGTGGATGGAGACTGTAGGGATGAAGCTCTTCAGAGCAGATCAGGGAGGGTAAGATCAGTCTGAACACACCTCACACCACAGGACAATCTGATCAGGCTGATTATCTTGTAGTCTTGGTTAGGTCTTATGATACATCCATCGTCCTGGGCTCACCTGTTGGGTTTACCTGTTGATTTCCCTGCAGCAGGACGATACTGGTTCAGTCAGAGCTCTGACCTGAGGCTGCTCTGAATGTTAATACACATTAAGCTGATATCATCCAGACAGTTTCTGACTGTGACAGGTAAACGTTTCTGTCTGGTTCTTCTCGGCGGAGCAGCATTTCACTGAGAGCATTCCCATGGAGATGGCGGCTCGTTTCCACAGCAACCTGAAACGTCTCAGCTGTGACATCAGAGCGAGGAACGTTGACCTGAAGCTGCCATACGTTTACCTGGACCCCGCCTCCGTGGAGGACAGCGTCACACGCTAACATTGTGCAGGAGTTAGCTTAGCATCTGTAGCCTCTGAGTTATTTATCTTTTAAACTAAATGTAATCAGATAAAAATATTTGATCAGTTGATGTGACGATAAACTGCTCAGTTATTTATCTTGTATGAACTGATTCTATTGATTCTAACTTTTGAATAAGATAATGCTTTATTAGTCCCACAATGGGGAAGGTCCCCATTGTTTCCAGTGGTGGAGGAAATATTTAGATCCTTTGCTTCATTTTAGATGTTCATGTCTCCTCGCTCTGTGGTAAAGGTGGAGACCGTTTGAACTGTTTTTTATATATAGTTCGCTGCAGGAGAGATGTTTCTCTGTTCTCAGCCTCATTTGGTTTCATGTATAAACTGATTTCAGGTTGTAGCTTAATATTCACTTTAAAGAAGGTAGAATTGTCCATTAGACAAAGATCTGACTGAGGGACTCTTTACACAGCATTATTAGATTGTAAAGCATCAGGTTTCTCTAAAATCATAATGTTTATTTATTAAATGAATGAATAAAAAATCATACAGCATCTTAAATATTAATTTTATTTTTGTTTCTGGCATCATGGAAACCACAGCAACTAATTTATTATTTGTCAGACTGAATGAAGCGAGATTTTCTGTTTTGTTGAGGTCTCTGAGTCTCTGACTTCCTCCTGTCACTGAAGCCTCTTTATGCACAGTCACGGACTGAAAACTACATTTACACCATCACATCACATCACATCACATCACATCACATCACATCACATCACATCACATCACATCACACTCTCTTTAGAATGGTGCCGCCGGAAGTCATGTGGCCAGATGCCATGCCATCGATGTTCCTCAAAATACGTTTTTTATTACATTGTTTGCCCCCCACCCTCCCCCCAACCCGCACGTGCGAAGCAGAAATTCAACTTCCGGTTCTAATTATCCAATCAGCAGCAGGCTGCAGGTGTCAGCAGCGCTCTTCAGCCTCAGGTGCGGCGGCGGACTCCAGCAGCTTGCAGCCGATTCTCGGTCGTTCCCGGCGGGCAGAGAGAAGCGGAGCGGACCGGACCGGACTGGACTATGTCGGCGACTCCCGGACAGATGATGATGGCCTGGGTTTGGGTCTGTTTGGTGACTCTAGCCCGGCTCAACACGGCGGAGGACCCGCACCGGGACGCGGACGAAGGTTTGGCCGCCCTGCAGGCACTATTCTCGGCTTCTGAGCCGCCGGGAGAGAGCGGGAGCGGCGGAGGATTCTTCCCGGTGCCGGTCTGGAAGTTTGTGAAGGGTAAAATTAACTTGTTCAATAGGAAACTTAACACTGTTTTTAAAATATAGAAATCCCAAATTAGTTTAACTGGGAGTCCCAGTTCGCGCCATTTCTTTGTTCTCTAACCGCCTAAAATCCAAAATGGCGTCAGTTTAAGTTTAAACAACAGAAGCTCAGTTGGCTGCTTTTTAATTTACTCCTCTTTAATATAGAATTGTATTTGTCGGAGTGTCTCAGAGGTGAGTTTAGTTAATGTGGTTTATGGTCTTTGATTGAATTTGTCTTGAGTATTTTGATAATCTCACGCTCTTAAACTGTTATGAAACAGGTGAAAGTCTCCTGTTGAACTGAAATGATTTACAGACATTGAAAAACTCTGGTGCATAAATAATTTAAATTTGTATCCTGTTGAATGATTTCAATCAGAAGCCATGTGTTACTGAAGCTTTGCAGTTTAACTTCATGTTTGTGTGTAAACATCACAGTGAATCAGTGTCTGACTCATTGTCATTGTCCTCAGTGACTCTCCTGTGTGGCTTTGGTTTCTGTTGTTTCAGAACCTGGTGACGGAGCAGAACCGTCAGATTTCGGTCAGCCACAGTTTCGCTGCAGTGACCGATCGCTGTCTGTTCGCTTCTCACTCATCCGACACTCTGACCTGCGTCTGCAAGGTGAGTTTGATTTGTCCACCTGCTGCAGCTTCTGTTAGTTTGTTTTTTCTAAAATGATTTGCTTTAATAGAACTGGCCTGTGTGTAAATCAGTTTTGTCCTGTTTCAGATGGAAGGAGGTTGTTGTCGTTGCCGGACCGGTGTCATGGTTCTGTGCGAACCTTTGGACCGTGGTTGCTGCTGAAGCTCCCTTATACCAGCTGCCACATGTCATTATGGGTAAAATGTTTGTTTTAATTACTGGAAAAAATGTTTCTGGGAACAGCTTCAATCAGTTGTACAGTGATGTATGAATACATGATTTTAGTTTGAGTCTTGACCAAAGTACAAACTGATTCTCATGGTACAAGATTTAAATTCCTTCCTCAGAACAGCAGCGGGTTGGATTATTTTACTTTTTAGTTTGTTTTTTTTTAGCTTTTAAAAGAGGAATATTAAAAATTTCACACCAGCCTCAGCAGTTTAGATACAGGATACTGAAACTGTCCTTACTTTAAAATAAGCTACTTAGACACACAGGCACTTATCTTACATGATATCCTATTTTCAATAAACTCTGAGCTGATTCTTTAGCACCAGCTTGAAACCTCCCAGTCTGTGTATGGTGTTGAGATTTCCTGCCATCTACTCCACAGATTAAAGGTTCCTTCCTTTTTTAAAACCTGGTTCTGTTGCCTGATGAGTTTTTCTTTCTCCAGGTTTCTAATGGGACGTGGTTTCACCAGTTGAAACTACATTACTTTGACCACCTGCTGCAGGCGAAGGTGACCGGCGTGGCCTCCTGCGAGAACCCAGCGACGTTGCTGCATCTGGAGCCGCCGCTGGTGACCTGCAGAATGGCCGACGTCATGGTGAAACTACCTCCAGGATCCAGACTGATGAGGGTGAAAGCTCTGGGTAAAGACGGCGTGGCTGGGAGGGCGCTAACAGCAGAGACCTCCGGCACAGTGTTGGTGCAGATACCAGGACCAGTGGACATGGTAAGGACAGGTCTAACATACAGTCCTGTTTGTGGAAGTTTGAGATGAGAGCTAACGACTGAATGTTTTGCAGGATTCCATCTTCGAGATAATTTATGTTGATTCAGTTGGGGAATTGTCCACAATACTTGCGGCTTGTCTCAAGGCAAAGACACGGAGTGGGCAGGTTCCTCACCCACGAGCTCGGGAAGAACCCGACCTGTGGGAGCTCTGGGACTTCGAGGAGATTCCTCTGGAACCATACAGTCCAGGACCAACAGAGACGCCGGCCACGACTGAGCCAACGGCAGCGACTGAGTCAACAGCGACAACAGAGACGATGGATGCTCCGACAACAGTAACGACGGTATCAACACCAGTAACATGGGTGACGTATGCTGATGCAGACATCTTTGAGTTGTGGGGATTCGGTGAAATTCCCAGTGGGCCGTATACTGGTGACACAATTGCAACAACTACTCCGACCACGCCAACCACCTCATCCACTACTTCCTCAGCAACCAGCGTTGATGTGACCACTATGAGTACCACCACGACTACCAGCGGCATCACCAGGTGACTGGACTCATTCAGGCACTGAGTAGGTCCATGGGACAAACCAGTGATCAGATGAATTTCCTCAGCTCAGTGTTAAAGTTAAGAAGCTCAAATCGGTTTAGTCCTCAACTAATCTGTTAGTTCCTAGTAAGACAAATTGTCCAACTTGCACTTTATTTTTACGAATAAAGATTTAAAGGACCTAAACTTGTCCACGTTTAACTTCAGTAGGGCTTATTACTGTACCAGTGTCCGAGTTCAGGCTGCTGCTGCTCTTTAAGGTTTTTATCTGTTATGAGAAGCACTTTCAGTTGCCTTGTTGAAATATGCCAAACAAAAACTTGTCTTGCTCTACCACAACCAGTGCTACCACGACCACTGAGGCTCCAACTACAACCATCACCGCGACGACCACTGAGGCTCCAACTACGCGGCGACCACGACCACCACTGAGGCCCCAACTACAACGACGACCACGACCACCACTGAGGCTCCAACTACAGCAACGACCACGACCACCACTGAGGCCCCAACTACATCGACCCACGACCACCACTGAAATTGCCCAGCGACCCGACCACGACCACTGAGGCCCCAACTGGCAGCGACCCACGACCACCACTGAGGCCCCAACTAGAACGACGACCACGACCACCACTGACGCCCCAACTAGAACGACCACTGAGGCCCCAACTACAACCAGTGCCGCCACCAACACCCCGACTACAACTGCTGCTCCAACGACAACCAGTGCTGCCACTACAAGTGATGCCCCAACTACAACAACCAGCGCTATGACCACCTCCAGCAGCAGCAATGCGATGAAGCCAGCCCAGAAAAGTGATGCTGCCCCCACCCCCCCCCCACCCCCCTCACTGTCTTGTTTGAAATAAAGGAAAGCTTTATATCAGGTGAAGTCTTTTTCTGTAACTTGTGAAGTGTTGTTCAGAATCCCCAGGTTACAGCTGCTTTAGTTGAATTTGGCCACTAGAGGGCAGTAAACCATGAAGACTGAACCATCTGTTAGCTACATGTCTCCAGGTGTTAGTGATTGTTAGTATCCACAGTATTTACATGTACATGATTATTCAGACCAACATTATGGATTCCTGTGACTGTCAGTGGTGGAAGAAGTAATCAGAAACTTTACATCAGTAAAAGTACAACACAACACCACAAACACACTAACAGATGGAGGCAGTGGTATTCCAGCAGCTCCCGTGTTCTCCTCTGTAAAACTCAATGGAGTCTGGTAGCGATAGGTTTGTGGTTAAACAAAGGGTTAATTTATATAAATGCTGCTGAAAATAGACTTTTGTCTGCAGACTTTAGAAATATCAGTTACACACCTCAGATTAATTATATAAACCATTGACTTATTTTCTCAGATCATTCAAACCATTGGATAAAAACATGAAGACAATAAATTCTTTACCGTATGACTGGACATGCACTCAGGTTACACTCTCTGCTCATCGCAGTTAATGATTCTGTCCACTAGAGGGAAACCTAATCCAGCCTAGCACAGGAAATCAGTCCAGAGTGATTCAACTTTAGTCCTGTTTTTAGGATCACTGTAACCTTTATTAAATCACTGATCTGTGTCCAGAGGATCCTGTAATGTGACAGTTGCAGTTTAATCAGACTGAGGACTGAAGCTGTGATCCTGTCAGGAACTCAGACAGAAACAACCTTTTATTCAAAGTCTAGTTCCAGTGTGAAAAATCTGTCTGAGCATAAATTCTGTTTCTCTTTAATTTACTGTCTGAAAACACAACAGAGTGTTTGCAGTCTCTGTGTGGTCCAGAGAGGGCGCTGTTACAATTCTATATCAGCTCATTCTGTTGCCTCAGTTTATTAACTCAACTTATTTCAAATTAAAAATATCAACAGTTACTAATGTTTTTTCTTTCTTTCTGAACCTTCGGTGTTTCTGTGTCAGATCATCAAACTCTGTTAACTTATATTCACCTGGTCACATGGAAATTACCTGTCAGATAAATCTACATTAATCTGTTTAAACGTGTTTAACTCATCAAATGTTTCAGTAATGTTGATATTTAAATAACTCTGTTTGTGTTTTACCTGCAGGAGGTTTTACTGCTCACTGAGGACACCTGACAAGGTAGGATTGTTACCTGTATTCAAACAAGCTTTATTAGCAGAATGTTAAAGGTATATTATGACCAAAGCTAAATGACATCGATCGCAAAACACACACAACATTAACATCATTACAAAAACAAACAGGAAACAGTTTACTATCAGTGATTATTGTTGATGAGTTCTGATGTGAGACTGAGGGGAAGGTGAGTACAGGTCATTCAGTCTGTGATCATTAAATGTTGAGACTTGTGCTGCTTTCACTTGCAGCTTGTATTTTCATGTTTTCCTGTCGAAGACTCGTACGATGTTTTAATTGTTAAAGTTGTCAGAGCACTGAGGCTGCGCAACGCAAAGATAAAAAATTGATGAGTTTAGCATCAACAGTGCGTAAACTTTCACCTACAACTGCTGCAGTTAGTTAGCTAGTCAGTTAGCTGCACGTGTTCAGGTGTTAGCGAGGGTCAGTTAGCTGCATGAGTTCAGGTGTTAGCGAGGGTCAGTTAGCTGCACGAGGTGGATGGACCGCACACACTCATGTAACATTCAATGACAGTGAACTAACCTTAATGTAGGTTAAAGAGCCAATATTTAAACGTGGAGGGAGGATTTAAACATATTATTACAGCTCAGTTCCCATTAACAGTAAAGATTAGAATTCATTTCTTTCTATCCATGTTTGAGTGAGACTCAGAGCAAACAGTCTGGATTTAAACTGAAGTTAAAGCTCATTTATCCCATCATTGAATCATCAGTGTCATCATCAGTGTCATCATCAGTGTCACAGATATTTGGATCAATGTTAATCCGTTGACTTCTACAAGGCTCAATATCACCAACAAACTCTGTAAATAGATCTCTCATCTGTGCATCATTAATGCACAGTGCTCCTCCACCTCTCTCAAACTGGGTCTTTGCTCTGTTCACATCAGCGATGCAGGTCCATGGCCTGTTATTATCTGTAGCTACACACCACTTGGAGTGATCATTTGTATCCTTCCAGGCACCAAAGTCAGTGATCTTTATAGATTTAACATTGATCACTCCATATGGACCTTGGCAGTAGGACTCTTTCCGGTCCTTCTGGCAGCCCCAGGTCTGGACGGTCACGTTACTGCTGAACAGCTGGGACAGGGTAAGGTACAGATCTCCAGCTGCAACAACAACAATGAGAGCATGTTTCAGAGCCTGGTCATTACTCACAGTACTGTCACTCTGTCATATGAGAGAAAAGGACTCAGTCAACATAATGTCAAACAGTGAGTGATGTTAAACCTCTGCAGCTCTTAAGCTTCTCTCCATAAGAAAGCAAAAACACTAAAGTCTCAACCTTGTTTTGTGACTGACTCCAGATGTCTCACCTTCTGTACTTGACTTTTGTTTAGTGATGCTGTAAAACACAATTTGTCCTCTTGACACCAGCTGCTGAAAACCTGTGGGGTGGGGGGGGCCTGAACCCAGTTTGCAGCATCCGTAAGCTCTCGATGAAAGTCACTGGGAATATCATGGTCAAATGGGAACGCTCTGATGTACTGCAGGTGTTTACCTGAAAACACCATACGTTAAGAATAACATCCAAACACTCGGACAGAACACGTGAGGATTAAACTGAGATCAGTACCTATCAGTCTGAACTGGTCGTAGGGGAACGTCACACAAATGAACATTTGAGCATTTTTTGATCCACTTCAAGGCCAGAAGTGATTTTGATCTCTCCTGTAAGGGAACCGTGGTGTGCTCAGGGAACTCCTGAGGAACATGAACAGGAGATCACCTGAAGCAGCTTCAGCCAACAACCAGGATTTAACCCAAACAGAAGCTGACAGTTCAGTCAGCGCCAAACCCTGAATCATGGCCTCTGTTAGTCTGACAGGAAGTGATTCCCTGTTCTCTGTTACCTTTACTGTGACCAAATGTCGGTCGAGCGTTACATCCTGGAGCCTGATCGCTGTAGCTGATGAATCCAAAGTCTGGTGACTACAAATGATGAAAAGAGAAGATGTGCCTCCATCAGGACACCAGAAACTACAGGACACTACAATCACAACCTGAGGTGAATCTGACGTGTTGTGACAGAGGGTCAGTGGCATCATCAGTGATCTGTGAGTCAACACGTGTCTGAACTGTTATTTTCAATCAAATAAAATCACAGGGTGATCAGAGAAAAACAGAAGAGAGAGGATTTCTGTACGAAAACCACAGGAAACCATAGAGTGAACAGTGTGAGCGGTCGTCTGTATGATGACCATTAAAACAAAGAGAAACACAGATGAAATATATCTCTAATAGAAGATCTAATCAATAGTGAGTGAGAGAGGTCAGTACAGATCTGCAGTAATCACAGGAAGAGGAAGAGCTCAGATTAAGATCTGAATCTTCAACAGACAGGAATCAGTGATCTAAGATGGAAGAAGCTTCTACCTGCTGGTGTAGTAAATTTAATCTGTGTGATCTGAGAACAAGAACAGAGCCCAAGTCTCTGGTCAGTGTGATATTAAATGAAATGAGTTGACTGCAGCCTGGCTCCTGAGCTGTGTGCAAACACTGGACAGACGTGGTCTCTGTAGGTTTGAACCAGTTGTTCTGGAACAGCAGAGTTTAGCTGCAGCTTTCTATCCTGAGTCAGGGCCTGAGGAGGGAGTAAGGTCTTTTCTCTGTGTACTCTGAATTTAACCTGCTGGTTGTTGGAGGCTGTGTTAAGAACAGTTTAAAGTTTATTTTTGACAGGAGTCTGTAGGAAGGAAACTGTAAACAGCTGATGATTTAAAAAAAGCAGTGACATCAGTTTGATCCTTGGTTTCCTTGTTGAGAGCTGCAGATTAAACACGGTCCTTACCATTGATCTGGTTGGAGTGAAGAGAGGCTGCAGGGTGTTTGCCAGGACTCCGTTAGAATCATCGATGGGTTTATAGTGAGGATCAGAGGGAACCATCGTCTTTACTCCGGTCGAATCAATGTACCGATATTCCAGACCTTTAAACTTGTTTTTCAGTCTGGGAGCCTTGTACATGATGTACCTGATGACGAGTGGAGAGAAGGGAAATCAGTCACTCAACAAGAACTCAGGTTTAACTTCTGCAGTTTTACACATCAGAGTCTCCATGTATGAGGAGCTGAGTGATGTCTGATAAACAGGAACCTGTAGCTGGACGTCCGGTTTGTTTGTTTTCTGCTTTAATTTCAGAAATACTCAGAGATCATTTAAATAACAGCTGGAAAATGGAGGTGACTGGTCGTGAAGAACAACCTGTGTCTGTTTGACAAAATAATTATGAATATCTGCACAATCACGTGTTTAAGAGCTCTGATAACATGCATATGATTATACTTTTCTCCAGTTTTACTGAGATCTATAATAAATCAGGTCATTGATCTAATCAATAAGATCATTAGTCTGAATAAAGGCTGAGAATGAGATGAATCCATGTCCTTGATGTTCTGACGCAGCAGCTGTCTGTGTCAGCTGTAGGAGGTGGAGGTGTTGTTGTGGCAGCCTGGTTTGAGATTTGAAGGCTGCAGCAGAGCGTGTTCTCACCAGTCCACTTCACCATTATTGTTATCTCTGCAGGTGACTGAAGCTTCAGAGCTCCAGCTGAGCAGACCGACAGTCAGGATGATCCTCCACATGACCGACTGAAACACAGGAATCATTACAGCTGCACGTTAACTCCACAGCTTCACATGTTTCAGTCTAAATCCCTTGTTCAGCATTTATCAGCATTTTTTAAACATTGAATAGATTATTTCTAACTCACTGTGACTCAGCTGCAGATATGAGAACAGTTTCCAGTTTGTTAAATCACAGTATTAACCAAACCTTTTCATAATATATGTCTTTATGTAAAGAGGGATAGCTCTTATTTTTAGTTTTTTTAGGTGTAAATGTTTGATATAAACAGAGTTCTTCAGTATTGATGAACAGTGAACAGTGGTTTTTATTTTGTCAGCTGATGTACATCATCATATCACACAGTCACTTATATTCTGACTGTAGATGATGGTGTCAGTGGTACGTTGGTGTAGTGGTTAGCACTGTCGCCTCACATCAAGAAGGTTCTGGGTTCGAGCCCCAGTTCACCCTGTTCCTGTGTGGGTTCTCTCCAGGTTCTCTCTCCCTCCCACAGGTGACTCTAAATTAGGTGTGACTGATCAGTACAGGTGAACCTCACCTCTCGCCCAGTGACAGCTGGGATAGACTCCACTAATGGATAATGGATGGATCTGAGCCCTCAATGCACAGTTTGTCCTCTACATGCAGAAAAACACTGTGACAGAGTCCAGAGTCCAGGTGTAGTAACCTGGATGTGTTGATCTGGATGAGGTGGAGGACTGACTGACACCAGAATATAAAGAGTTACAGTAATGATGAAGTAAAGATGAAGGTCCCTGTCAGTTCGCCTGCATAACGGAGAGGAGAGGAGGTGGTTTTGGTACTCAGCTCTAAAAGCAGAGGAAGAAGGAAGAAGGGGTCTGACTGGAGGTTTTGAGTCGTGAAGCAGCAGGTCAGTCAGTCGTTTTTAGGACTGAAGGATCTGTTGATGATTGACAGAATCCTGAGGCCGGTGATGCCAGTAACTTCTTTAGTTTGTTTTAGTTGGAATCATGAACATCCCCACTGTTTGTTGTAGAAAGAGTTCAGACTCTTACACAGTGAGGTGGTGTATCTGTCAGGATTTATTATTATTGTTCAGGAGTCGATGGTTTAAACAGAGTGTGAACAACAGATGAAGTTATCTGAGAGAAACAGTGAATCTAATCCTCTAAACAAACCTGTGAGAATCCACTCAGAGAGAAAATAAAATCTTACCTCAGATCAGCTGTGATTCAAAGTGCAGCTCTGTCTTGTGTTTTGTGACAGTGTGACACTCAGCTCTGTTCACCTGAGCTCTGCTCACCTGTCTTTATAGCTCTGACTCTGCTGCCCCTCCTCATACAGCTCATCACCCAGAATCAGCCAATCAGCTGTCACCTGGCCTCACATTCATGTTTGCCTCCATTTGCCCTCATACAGATTTCACATGGACAAACACTGGTGTCTGATAAAGTCAATATTGATCTGAACCTTGTCCCTCACAAATAAACCACATCAGATAGGGTCAGTGCTCATCAAAACAAAATATAGAAATCGTGTCCAGGTCTGGTTCACTTTTAAAACTGTGGAGGATCAGGTGAAGGTGGGAAACACAATTTATATTCTCCATGATGTTATTCCAGGAAAACAAACTTTAGCTTTGCTCAGTTTTACTTATTCACCATCACAGTTATTAAAAAGTGTTTCTGAGTCACCAATGTTATCGATGCTGCTCCTCATCACCTGTTAACTTCTAATGTCACTTCCACCTGTTTACAGGTAAAATTAGAAGGAGATGACCAGTGATCCAGCTCCACACAGATCTTTATCAGACACCAGAACATTGTTAAAGACAGGAGTCTTAGGTTCACTGAATGAATCAGGGTTTACTGTCCCAGCTTCAGTGTGGACTCAGGTGTTCATCATGGCCGCCTCACCTGCTCTGTGTTCCTGCATTCATCACGTGATCAGAGCAGCTGCTCGAATAGAGACTGATGATGGAGCTAGTCTGTCTCTGCCTCAAGTGTCGGCTCTGTTGACCAACAGTTGTGTGAAGCTGGAGTCTCAGCTGTTCTCTGCAGTGCATCATGGGACGTTTCTCTCAGCTCCTCTGGGGACAGAATCTCTAAACTGCCACTGATTGATTTAATTTGATGGTTGAAAACAGATAACACTGCAAAATCAATAAAACCTGAAGGACTGATTTCCATCGTGAACCCTCCACAAACAACAGGAAACAACAGAATAAACAGCAGGCGGCGAGCAGCTGCTTCAACACTCAGGTGTCTTGGTCACAAACCATTAACCCCACTCTACATTTCTTTAAGGCCATTTGAAATGACTTCTGTGGCAGATTGTTCCTCTGTTATCGAATCGATGAGGTTTGACGTTTATTGTGCTGCCAATGACAAATCAGATATTCTTCTGGATCCATGTTTTAAACTAGTTTATCAGTAATTTAAGTTACATGTTAGTTTTTCCCACCATCATCAGCGAAACAGGAATAAATACCTGAGGCTTCGTGTTTGTTATAATCCTCTGGTCTGTGACGTCCTCAGAACCTGAACAACAACATGTTCAACAGAAAAACATCTCGTACATTCCTGACCTCCTGATCTGTCCTCTACCTGTCAGCTCAGGTGCTTGTTGTTGTTTATTCACCTGCCTCCATGTTTTTCTTCAGAAACAAACCTGTTCCTCATAGTTTCACTTCAGTCCTGTTTAACTCTCTAACCTCCTGTTTTTTCAAAGTGATCAAATCAAACTTATTAATGATCAACAGTAATCAATCACTGATAGATGAGAAGCTGTAGTTCAGATCATTTTCTATTCAACCTGTTTGATGTTCAGTGACAGTGATGAACAGACCTCCTCATTATCAGCTTCATGTATTTACTGAGCAAACAAAAACAAACAAACAAAAAGTGCAGCAGAAAGTTACCTGTGAAAATATTAAGTAAATGAATCAAATATCTGCATCAGTCGACGACTGGTGTCACACACTCACACACACACACACACACACACAGAGCTCTGCAGGAGCAGCAGGCTGTAAACTTTACAACTTTATAATGACCAGACCAGGAAACTGACTGTGATGGAGGCAGAGACCTGAAGAGGACAGAGGACAGAGGAGAGAGGATGGAGGAAAGGACAGAGGAGGAGGACAGAGGATAGAGGATAGAGGACAGAAGATAGAGGATGAAGACAGAGGATAGAAGATAGAGGACGGAGGAGAGGACAGAGGAGAGAGGACGAGGACAAAGGACAGAGGACGAGGACAGGGGGAGGCTGTTTTCTGTGGGTCTGGTCAGACTGAGCAGGAATGTGGTCGAACAGGAACCAGATCTTTAATCTTTGATGTTCAGGTGAAGGATGTTTCCAGAGAAGCGTCGATGGATTCAACAGGAAGTGATCTGTTCTGACCTGATATTTACACAGAGCTGATGAAACCTTCAGCATCTGAATAAAATCTGATCTGAAGGTTAAAATTTAACATAAGGTTTGTGTTCTGAGTCTGGATCAGACCAGGATCCAGAGTCAGGTTCATTAAATTCAGTGAGAGAAATATAAATCTACAGCTCATCAACTCTGTCTGTCCAACAAGGAAACCAGCTGAGTGACAGGGTGAGTGTGACAGAGTGAGTGTGACAGAGTGAGTGTGACAGAGTTAATGTGACAGCGGGACTGAAGCAGGAAACTCTGAGTTTCCACTGAAGTGAAGTGAAGTTTGGCCTCAGGCGCAGTTTGTTCATATAAAAGACGTGAAGCAGAGAATCAGCCGCATTTATCCTGACTGGAAGTTAGAGGACGTTAGAGGACGTGAGAGGACGTTACAGAGGTGAGATACGACACAGCTCAGAGGACAAATTGAGTGTTTGTGGTTCAAATGTTTCATTAGAATTAAATTTTTAATGGATTAAATATTTAGTTTTATAAAAGTTTAAGAACATATCATTATTGATTGATTATTATTATTATTGTTGTATGTTGTGTTATTGTTGTTGTTGTATTTATGTTGTATTTATGTTATTTTATTGTTATTTGTTGTGTTGTGTTATGTGTTGTATTTATGTTGTGTTGTTATTTGTGTTATTATTTTATTTATTTATTGTGTTATGTTGTGTTTGTGTTGTGTTGTGGTGATGTGTTTTGTTGTTGTTGTGTTGTGTTGTTTTGTTGTTGTTGTGTTGTGTTGTTGTTGTGTTTTGTTGTTGTGTTTTGTTGTTGTTGTGTTGTGTTGTGTTGTATTGTGTTGTTGTGTTGTTGTGTTGTTGTGTTTCCAGATGTTTGCAGCTGAAGCCAAAGCTGTGGTTAAGAACCTGGGAGCTCATGGAGACCTGATCTCTAATGAAAACTTAGACCAGAAGATGGATCTGCTGACTCTGGTCCGAGTCAGAGAGGGAAGGTTCTGGTCCGTCCCCAAATACAGGACCATGAACTACACACTGCCTGAGCTGATGGAGGAGGCGGAGGAGTTCTGTCCAGGTGAGTTACCTGATGGACGGACAGACAGACAGTCAGACAGAGACAGATAGACAGACAGACAGGTTACAGACAGACAGACAGACAGAGACAGACAGACAGTCAGACAGAGACAGACAGACAGACAGACAGGTTACAGACAGACAGACAGTCAGACAGAGACAGTCAGACAGTCAGACAGACAGGTTACAGACAGACAGACAGTCAGACAGACAGACAGACAGGTTACAGACAGACAGACAGACAGGTTACAGACAGTCAGGACAGTCAGACAGTCAGACAGACAGTCAGACAGACAGACAGACAGGTTACAGTCAGACAGACCTGTGTTTCTGTCTCTCCTCTTCAGACTTCACTGAGGAGCTGCTGGTTCAGGACTTCGTCTCTAACGTGGAGACCAGCGGCAGCGGCAGAGCAGGTGGAGGAGACGGAGACGTGGGTGAAGCTAACGTCTCTGCTAACACAGACACTGTGGACGGAGCCGCTGCTCCTGTTAGCATGATGACAAAGAAAGCTAACGTTAAGACAGTGAGGAGTAAATTCAGCGGCAGGTACGAGTCTCTGTTTCCTGTCCATGGCGTCTCTGTGGTGGTGCGTTCAAGGACCTCTGTGTCTGTCTCTCAGGAAGATAAAGAAGGACAGTGTGGACGAGCTGGGCCTGAAGGACACAGATAAACTGACCTTTGTTTATCAGACCGTCTACAACACCGGCCCTGTCAGACTCATCAGGAAGGCCAAGGTGGACGGGTCCATCTCCGCCTCCTGTAAGAAGATGCTGAACCTGCTGGTGAAGGTGAGTGAGTGGACAGGTGAGACACACCTGTGTCTGTTTGTCCTGGCTCTGGTCCTGGTCCTGACCCTGGTCCTGGTCCTGACCCTGGTCCTGTGTGTGTGATCAGGGCAGCAGGAAGGAGGAGACGAGCTTCACTGTTCCAGAGAAATCGACCTTCGCTTTCAGTCTGATGGAGATCAAGCTACAGGAGGAGACGCTGAGTGAGTGTGTGTGTGTGTGTGTGAGTGTGTGTGTGTGTGAGTGAGTGTGTGTGTGTGTG
>BRZM01000027.1:4168770-4242655 GCA_033238685.1 Lates japonicus | reverse complement strand
GTGACAGAGTGGTGTTGAGTGTGTGACAGGTGAGTGTGACCCAGGTAGATGTAACAGGTGAGTGTGACAGTGTTAATGTTGACAGGTGGTGTGACTTAATTGGGTGGCCCAGGTGAATGCAGGTGGTGACAGTGTTAATGTGACAGAGTGAGTGTGACAGAGTGAATGTGACAGAGTGAGTGTGACTGTGTTAATGTGACAGAGTGACTGTGACAGAGTGAATGTGACAGAGTGAGTGTGACAGTGTGGATGTACCAGAGTGAGTGTGACAGAGTGAGTGTGACAGAGTGAATGTGACAGAGTGAGTGTGACAGTGTTAATGTAACAGAGTGGGTGAGAGCGTGTTAATGTGACAGAGTGGTGTGACAGTGAATGTGACAGAGTGAGGTGTGACAGTGTTGATTGTAACAGAGGTGGTGTGACAGAGGTGAATGTGACAGAGTTAGGTGTGACAGTGTTAATGTAACAGAGTGAGTGTGACAGAGTGAGTGTGACAGTGTTAATGTGACAGAGTGAGTGTGACAGAGTGAGTGTGACAGAGTAAATGTAACAGAGTGAGTGTGACAGTGTTAATGTGACAGAGTGAGTGTGACAGTGTTAATGTAACAGAGTGAGTGTGACAGTGTTAATGTAACAGAGTGAGTGTGACAGAGTGAATGTGACAGGTGTTAGTGTGACAGAGTGAGTGTGACGATGTTAATGTGACAGAGTGAGTGTGACAGTGTTAATGTGAACAGAGTGAGTGTGACAGAGTGAATGTGACAGAGTGAGTGTGACAGAGTGAGTGTGACAGTGTTAATGTGACAGAGTGAGTGTGACAGAGTGGATGTAACAGAGTGTGACAGAGTAGATGGACGGAGTGAGTGTGACAGTGTTAATGTGACAGAGTGAGTGTGACAGTGTTAATGTGACAGAGTGAGTGTGACAGAGTGAATGTAACAGAGTGAGTGTGACAGTGTTAATGTAACAGAGTGAGTGTGACAGAGTGAATGTAACAGAGTGAGTGTGACAGTGTTAATGTAACAGAGTGAGTGTGACAGAGTGAGTGTGACAGTGTGTGACAGAGTGAGTGTGACAGAGTGAGTGTGACAGAGTAGATGTAACAGAGTGAGTGTGACAGTGTTAATGAGCAGAGTGAGTGTGACAGTGTTAGTGTAACAGAGGTAGTGTGACAGTGGTGATATGACAGTGAGTGTGACAGGTGAGTGTGACGGTGTTGGCAATGTGACAGGTGGTGTGACGGTGTTGATGTGAGTTGTGTGAGTGTGACAGAGTGAGTGTGACAGAGTGAGTGTGACAGAGTGAGTGTGAACGGTGTTAATGTGACAGAGTGAGTGTGACAGAGTGGATGTGACAGAGTGTGACAGAGTGAATGTAACAGAGTGAGTGTGACAGTGTTAATGTGACAGAGTGAGTGTGACAGTGTTAATGTAACAGAGTGAGTGTGGTGAGGAGCAGCTCTGATCCAGTCTGACGGGACTGAAGCAGGAAACTCTGAGTTCCACTGGTAGTAAGAAGTTGGCCTCAAGCAGTTTGTTCATATAAAAAGTGAGCAGAGTCAGCACATTTATCTGACTGGAAGTTAGGGCGTTAGAAGACGTGAAGACGATTACAAGTGAGAGATCGACACAGCTCAAGAGGACAAATTAGTGTTGTGGTTCAAATGTTCATTAATTAAATTTTAATGGATTAATATTTAGTTTTATAAAAGTTTAAGAACATATCGTATTGATTGATTATTATTATTATTGTTGTATTGTGTTGTTGTTGTTGTTGTGTTGTGTTGTGTTGTTTTGTTGTTGTTGTGTGTTGTATTTATGTTATGTTATTGTATTTATGTTAATATTGTGTGTGTTATGTTATTTTGTTATTGTTATGTTATGTGTATTATTGTATTATATTTATTATATTTATAGTGATGTATTATATTATTGTGTTGTATTTATATTATTTATTATTATTATATTTATTATTATTATTTATTATGTGTTTTATTATTGTGTTTTATTATTATTTATTATTATATATTATTATGTTGTGTGTTATTGTGTTGTGTTTCAGATGTTTATGAAATAATGAACCTGGGGCTCATGGGACATTCTGTGGCTCAGAATATTGAGATGGATGCCTTTCTGGTCCAGTCAGAGAAAGGAAGGTTCTGTAGTCCAAGTCTGTCTGGGACCATGGTTCACCTGCCTGAGCTGATGGAGGAGGCGGAGGTTCTGTCCAGGTGCCTGATGGGCGGGGACAGACAGACAGTCAGACAGAGACAGACAGACAGACGGGTGCAGACAGACAGACAGACAGAGACAGACGTTGATCAGACGAGACGGTGTGAACAGACAGACAGGTTACAGACAGACAGACAGTCAGACAGAGACAGTCAAGACAGTCAGACAGACGGGTTACAGCGAACAGACAGACGGTGAACGAAGACAGACAGACGTTGCAACAGCAGACGAACGGGCAGGTTACGAACGGTCAGACGGCGTCAGACGGTCAGACAGACGGTCAGACAGACGCAGACAGACGGGTTGATCAGACGGACACCTTGTTTCTGTCTCCTCTTCAGACTTCCGCTGAGGCTGCTGGTTCAGGACCGTCTCTACTGGCGTGGAGACCAGCGTGACGGAAGGCAGGTGGAGGCGGAAGGCGGCGTGGGTGAAGCTTCTGCGTCTCTTTAACACAGACTTGCACTGTGGGTGGAGCCGCGCTCCTGTTAGCATGATGACAAAGCTAATTAAGACAGTGAGGTAAATTCAGCGGCGATCTGTGGTCTCTGTTTCCTGTCCATAAGCGTCTCTGTGGTAGTAGCATTCAAGGACCTCTGTCTGTCTCTCAGGAGATAAAGAAGGACGATGTGGGTGACTACGCAGGCTAGAAGGACACAGATAAACTGACTTTGTTTGATCGCGCCCTGTCGAACTCTCATCAGGAGGCCAAGGTGGACGGTCCATCTCGCCTCCTGTAAGAAGATGCTGAACCTGCTGGTGGGTGAGTGAGCAAGTGGACGGTGAGACACACCTGTCTGTTGTCCTAGCTCTGGTCCCTGGGGTACAACCTGGTCCTGAGTCCTGACCTGGTCTGTGTGTGTAATCTGGGGCAGCAGGAAGGAGAGGCAGCTTCACTGTTCAATCGACCGCTTTCAGTCTGATGATCAGCTACAGGAGGGCCTTTGAGTAGTGTATGAAGGTGTGTGTGTGTGTGTGTGGTGAGTGTGTGTGTGTGAGTGGTGTGTAGTGTGTGTGTGTGTGATGTGTGTGTGTGTGTGAGTGTGTGGTAGTGTAGTGTGTGTGTGTGTGGTGTGTGTGGTGAGTGTAGTGTGTGTGTGTGTGAGTGTGTGTGTGTGTGTGTGTGTGTGTAGTGGGTGTGTGTGTGTGTGTGTGTGGTGTGTGTGTGTGTGTGAGTGTGTGAGTGTGTGTGTGAGTGTGTGTGTGTGTGTGTAGTGTGAGTGTGTGTGTGTGTGATGTGTGTGTGAGTGTGTGAGTGTGTGTGTGGTGTGTGTGGTGTATCACTGACAGTAACCTCTCTCTCCTCCTCTCCTGTCCTCCTCTCTCTCTCTCTCTCCCTCTCCCTCCTCCTCTCTCCCTCTCTCTCCCTCCCTCTCTCTCTCCTCTCTCTCCCTCCTATCTCTCTCTCTCTCTCTCCTCCTCCTCCCTCTCTCCCCCCGTGAAATCTCCACCATGAGCCGTGGACTCCTGACACTCTGCTCTGGGTGAGTTCTGTTCCTGTTGTTGTTCTAACACACGATCATCACAACCACAGACTGAGACACATCAGTTTAACACTGATCACAGTTCATGTAGAGAGAGAGAGAGAGAGAGAGGGCCATCTGTGTGTGTGTGTGTCAGTGGTCAGCTGTTCTCGTTAGCATCTGTCCTCAAGTCTGCAGACAGTGACGGCGTCCTTGCCCAGCTCCTCTGACTCTACAACAGGTGAAAGAGTCCCGTCCTGACTTTGCAGGTCCTCACTGAGGTCCTCACCTGGGTCCTCACCTGGATCTCAGTTATAGTCCTCTGTGTGTCAGATGGGATGAATAATATAATATTAATAAGGTTAAATCCACACCTCCTCCCTCCTCCTCCCCCCCTCCCCTCCTCCTCCTCCCCTCTCTCCCCTCCTCTCTCCCCCCTCTCCCTCCCCTCCTCCTCCTCCTCCCTCCTCCTCTCTCCCTCCCTCCCCCCTCCTCCTCCTCCCTCCACGGGGAGTTACAGATGAGAGCAGCCTCAGCCTCTGTCAGTCTTCCTCGGGGTCACAGCTGCCCAGTGTGAGCAGAGTCTCAGGAGGCTGCTGGGCCGGAGGCATCTCTGTACGAGGACACGGTGAATCCCACATCCAATGAGACCAGGTCTCTACTGCTGTGTGTGCAGATCATTCATCACTCCTCCTCCTCTCTCCCTCCTCTCCTCTCTCTCTCTCTCTCTCTCTCCTCCCTCTCCTCCTCCTCTCTCCTCCTCTCCTCCTCCTCTCTCCTCCTCTCCTCCTCTCTCCTCCTCCTCCTCTCCTCCTCTCTCCTCCTCCTCTCTCTCCTCCTCTCCTCCTCTCTCCTCTCTCCCTCTCTCTATCCTCCTCTCTCTCTCTCTCCTCCTCCCTCCCTCTCTCTCTCTCCTCTCTCCTCCTCCTCCTCCTCTCTCTCTCTCCTCCTCTAACTCTCTCTCCTCCTCCTCCTCTCCTCCCCACTCCTCCCCTCCCTCCTCCTCTCTCCCCTCCTCTCTCTCCTCCTCCTCTCCTCTCTCTCTCTCTCTCTCTCTCTCTCTCCTCACTCCTCTCCTCCACTCCTCCTCCTCTCTCTCCTCCTCTCTCTCTCTCTCTCCTCCTCTCTCTCCTCCTCCCCTCCCTCTCCTCCTCCTCTCCTCTCTCCTCTCTCTCTCCTCACTCTTTTCTCTCTCCTCCTCTCTCTCTCCTCCTCCTCCTCCTCTCTCCTCCTCCTCTCTCTCCTCTCTCCTCCTCCTCTCTCTCCTCCTCCCTCCTCTCCTCCCACTCCTCCTCCTCTCCTCTCTCTCCTCCTGCTCTCTCTCCTCTCTCTCCTCTCCTCCTCCTCCTCTCTCTCTCCTCCTCTCTCTCTCCTCTCTCTCTCTCTCCTCCTCCTCCTCCTCCTCCTCCTCCTCCTCAGTTGGATCAGTACAGTAGAGGAGTCTCTGTCCGTCCGCAGTCTCAGTCCGTCTCCTCCTTCATGGATCTCCTCGATGAGTCTGGATCCTCCTCAGGACTGAAAGATGCTCTTCACCTGTTCATCAGCGCCATGGACAGTAAGTCACCTGACCCTGACCCTGACCCTGACCCTGAACCTGAACCTGAACTGATCCTGTTGTCAGACTCAGCTGAGGTTGATCCTGATCCACAGACTGAGGGATCACAGACTGAAGGATCACAGTCTGAAGGATCACAGTCTTTGGTCCAGCAGCAGTCTTCTGGTCTGGACTCTGGTGGTTCAGCTGTGACAGGTGTTCTCTGTGAAGTCGATCACGTCGTCTGTTCTTTGTCTCCTGATGATGTCTCTCTCTGTGCAGCTCTCCCAGATGGAGTACCGGTCCTCCTGACCTCCTGTAGTCCTGAGACACTGAGAGTCCTCAACCAGCTGGTTTGTCATTCACTACATCTACATCCTCCTGATCCTCCTCCTTAATCTGATCTCAGAACAGGATCCTTCAGGATCCTCTGACCCAGACTCTGACGGTCTGTGGCTGATCAGTTTATTCAGGATGAGGAAGATGTTTTAAATATCTGAGCTCAGAGCTTCAGACAGAGAAGAACTAACTCAGTTCAGTTTGATGATGAAACATCAGCAGCTTCTCTCGTCCATCATGTTTCTCACGTCAGTCACTGTCTCTGCAGGTGGACGGACTGAAGGAGGGAGGTCTGAAGGAGGGAGGCCTGAAGGAGGGAGGCCTGAAGGAGGGAGGACTGAAGGAGGGAGGTCTGAAGGAGGGAGGACTGAAAGAGGGAGGCCTGAAGGAGGGAGGACTGAAGGAGGGAGGCCTGAAGGAGGGAGGCCTGAAGGAGGGAGGACTGAAGGAGGGAGGCCTGAAGGAGGGAGGCCTGAAGGAGGGAGGACTGACCAGACTCCCACAGTCCCTCCCCCCCTCCCTGCAGGAGGAGGGGGAGCTCCGCTGGGTGGCAGAGCTCCTGTGTTCGACCAATCAGACGCTGAGAGAGCTGAGCGAGCAGTGGGAGAGACCGGAGCTCCCTCCAGGAGTCCTGCTGGAGGTCCTGTGTCTGGTCCTCCGAGGACTCAGCATCCTGCAGCCTGGAGCAGAGTCACAGTAATCTATTACTGTCAGTATCACAGACTCACTCTCAAGCCAGTTTTTACCTGCAGAAACAGATGAATGATTTTTTATAATCAGTTTATTTTTGAAATTGTGATTTTTATGAGCTTTTTCTCAGATAAATTGTTTCCACTGTTTCCACGATCTCTGACTCCCTCTAGTGGTCACTATAGAAATCATCACCAACAGACTTCATCACATTCTTCATGATTCACTAATTAAACTTCAGAATAAAGTCAAAATCTTTCAGTAACAAATAATTATCCAGTGAGGTAAAACTGATTTAATGAAGCAGAGATTTTATTAATTGATTAATTTATAATTAAAATATCTGCATCAAGCAGAATATCATATGAAGTCAAACAAAATAACAACATTTACTGATTGATGAAGTAAATAAGTTTGATCATCTGGTTCCAAACCAATGTTCTGCTAGGAAACCTCTGGTCATTCATCTGGATGTTACTTTGACGTACTACCACCTAAACGTTGTAGACCAAGCACACACCCCAAGGCAACAGAGACCTCTCCCAGCAAAAACTGCTCAGAAATGTCTCGGGGAACATGACAAAGAGCCCAATATGTTGACGTGGCCTCCAAACACCAAACTAGGTGGTATGTGTCACTGTAACATCCAGATGAATGAAGGAGCTGAGGTTTCGCAGCAGAACATTGGACTGTAACCAGGTGATTGATGTTATTCACCTGTCAGTGATTTAATGTCATGGCTGATCAGTGTTTATGGTATTCACTAGAAATACATCTTATTAAAAACATAAATAGAAAAAAATGTTCCAACTATTCTGTCTAAGCTTTATAATGCAGTTATAATACAACAAATATTTTGAAATCCAATCAAAGACCATTAGATTTCATGACTCTTCAGAAACAGGTCTGAATGTTGGATTCAGCTCCAACACAGCAGAATATTTCTACTCTGAGTTCAGTAACATCCTCTGTCCAAACTGATTCTAATGAGAAAACACTGTTAAACTGATAATGTTTATGTACCAACTTCATTGTTCCACACTGCCTTCATCAATAACATGAACCAGTTGACAGACATGTCTGTCAATAATAATAACCAATTAAATGTGTACAACACAAGTGATGTTACTGGCCATGTGACTGTGTAGACACACACAACAGATCTGTCCAGTCAGCTTTCTGTACTCGAGTCTCTTCCTCTTCTTCTCTTCTTCTATGGTGAAAACTGCTGTCAAGTGCTATTGCATGAAGTGTGAATGTGTGTGTGTGTGTGTGTGTGTGTGTGTGTGTGTGTGTGTGTGTGTGTGTGTGTGTGTGTGTGTTGCCACATGATTTCACAGATTGTATGACTCTAAACCACCAGAGAGACAGGA
This sequence comes from Lates japonicus, assembly GCA_033238685.1. Lineage (NCBI taxonomy): Eukaryota > Metazoa > Chordata > Actinopteri > Centropomidae > Lates > Lates japonicus. Next base: position 4,235,025 of record BRZM01000027.1, on the reverse strand, counting down.
AGTGAAGAGAGGAGAGAAGTTTTGGTTTGAACTAGGTGACAGTGTTTACTTGTTGTAAACAGGACAGTAAACATAAACATTATGTATGTTGTCAGTTACTAAACAATCAGTTATTGTGTTGTGCTAACAGGCAACAAGGATATACGTCTAGTTTCAGAAGTCTGCTGAGTATTGTAGATCATGTCTGTACCTGTTCAGTTCAGCTGATCAGCTACTATGTGAGTCACTGAGGACACCTGCAAACAGACATACACAGTGTCTTGGTTATGAATCTTATCCAGGTTTCGATCACACTCAGGAAATGATTGGTTGAATAAGCTTAGTGTTGTTGATCATGTTTGAGCCTGTAGACCTCAGACACACCCAGATACCTCAGACATAAACTTTAAGGAACTGAGTGAGTGTCTTTAGTTTTGTTGATGAGTGTCTTATTAATACAGTAACTCTAAGATATTTAACACTTAAAAGATGGATTAAGGGTGGAAAAATGTGTTTTGATAAGTCAGAGACATGTTTTCCATCCTCATTGGAAAATGTACTGAATTAGAGAAGTTACTGCAAGGATCCACATGTGACAACATCCAGTTTTCAAAATAAGGTGCTAATATATAGTATATACCAAATACATGTATGGGACTAAAATTTATTAGAATATATTCACTGTAAGTTTAAAATGTGTTACCGGTATCCCTTTCAAATAAAAAAAGCCCTCTGGCATGTGAGAGAAATTACTTGACTCTTGCTTGTTGGAAAATGTTTCTTACTTTTTAGAATGTAGTCATATGTAGTCAGTACAGTACCAGAAGCAACTTGAAAACAAATAACAGAGATGGTGCTGTTCATGATCTACACAGTTTTTGTTTTTTGTTTTTTTACACAAACCATCAATTTAATTATTGACATTATTTGAATGAACAAAAACCATTATTTGGAGAGAGATCAGATCATGTCCTTCATGGCAGCCATGTTCGATTCTGACAGGTAGTTTCATTTTGTATCTGGTCCCAGATTTAATGAGGCCAAAGTGTCTGTCTGGTTAATGTTCACTCTGCACATTGTGTCAAGTTTTTTAGGTAGGATGGAATAGAATAGCTGACCATTATTAAGGTGTAAAAGTCTGTAAACTCCAGCTGTGATTTTAGTCTTAATTTCACCTACATGCTTCATTTTCAAGTCAGAGTTGCACTCCAAGCTGTATCTGCTTCCCTTAGAAATAAAAAGAACAGTCATCAGTTGAATAATTGAGGTGCACTGATTGTTATTTATAAATGTTCAAATCTGAACCCAAACAGATTTTAATAAGTGAATCTTAAAAGATTCAAATGGAATAAAATGCTATCAAACCTAAGCCCTATGGTTGACTGCATAGCAGATATTTAAACAATAATACATGTTAGAGAAATCTTACACATCATTTTTAACTTGTTAACAAGAGAAACACTGTATTCATCAATGTAAACTGGATATTCTTTAATGATTCATGACTGCACAAAACCCTGTACACACTCAAAGAAACTTACACTGATTCAGTTTCAGTAAACATCTCACCAGATCTAAAAATTACACATAATTAACACTTGTTTTACATTTAACTATTTGTTTCCAACATTTCTATCTCATCAGTCACACATCAAACAGGTGTTCTGGACAAACTGAAAATCTACAAAACACCAGAATATGTTCACTGGCAATGTTTTTCAGCATCCACTGCCAGTGATTTTTAAGTGTTGTATTTTGGTTGTACATATAGTGCTTATGTTTGATAACTGAAGCATTTAGCCATATTAGTGATGCTTTGGCACCAGTTGTTGGCATTAGATATAGATCATGTGCTGCAGATTTGTTCATTATGGACATGATTACCATGGAATTTAAACCTCAGTATCGCTCCTGTTGTTTTTGTTTCCTTTGAATATTTTACAGATTCTTTCATAAGCGTACTGTGCTCCGGTCCTGACCATTTCACCTACTCGATGCGTCTTCTCCTCCAGTTTCTGGACCTTCTCTGTGTCTCCTTTCTCCTTCATCTTCTCAATCAGGAAGTCATAGTGGACATAAGTTGACAGTGAATCCACATTCAGGGCGATCTGATTAAGTCTGTCAACATGCTCATAGGCCTCCTCAAGCCACCGTGCTTTGTCTTCTTCCAGGTTTTCCATCTCTTTTTGAAGATTTTCCAAAAGACTTGCTGCCTTCACAGTTTCAGCTTTATTCCTTTCATACTTCTCTTTCACATCTGTCAGGGTTTTCTTGACTTTTCTTGTCTTGCTGACATAGATCCAGTCTTCTTTTACATGAGCTGAGGCAAGACACTTCCTCTTACAAACAGTGCAGCGGCCTTTTTTCATCACCTCACAGCGTCCAGGACTCCAGGCCACTGTACATCCAGGATAGTGACAGTTCTCTTCACAGAATGTACAACAGACAGCTGCTTCAAAAAAAAACATCCCCCACATCCCACCATCAATAGTTTCTTTCCCTTTGTAGACCTCATCAACTTCTACAGTGAACTCTTTATTCATCTTCATCTGTTGTTCGTATTTCTTCAGTGCACTCTGCGTCTGCTCGATCTCTCTGCGTTTCAGTTCGATCAACTTGATTCTGTCTTGCAGGTTTTGGATGCAGGCTGTCAGTCTGATTCGATCATTCAGAACATCCACAGTTTCCTGCAGTTTCTGAGGTCCTAATTTTCCCAGAAACTCTGTAAAACTGACTCATTCCTCTCATTGTTATTTTATCAGCGTGTTCCAGGTGTTCTCTGTTCTCTTTTCGGTCTACAGTCTGACAGTTATCAAACAGGAAGTAAACAGGCTGATTCTTCTCATCTCTGGCACATCGAACTTTTGCATTATTGAGTGCTTCAAGAGTGTTTGTAGGTGTTAGTCCATTTGAGTATGTGATGAGAGCTATGATGTTCTTCTCCAGGTCTTTTCCAAACAGAGACATCACTGAATCAAAGACGTACACGAGTCGGTCACTCAGTCGACATTCACATGCTTTCACCACCAGACCCACTGCATCAATTTCATGAACTCCCCCTTTTTTGAGCGGAACAGGTCAAATAATCTTTGAGTGACAATAACATCACGCTCTACTTCTTTGGTGTTTCCATATCCAGGAGTATCGATGATGGTCAGAGAGTAGGGCAGAGTTTTATCTTTAAAATCAAATATCTCGTACACGATCACATCTAATGTCTGACTTTCTGACTGACTTCTCTTCTCTTCCTCTACAATCTCAAACCAGATGTCGTCTTCAAACTTCACTCCCATGCTGTAGTTGAGCAGGGTGTTGATCAGAGTAGATTTTCCTGCTCCTGTTTCACCAACAAGTAAAATGGTTTTGTTGATCTTGTTTGGATTTTTTTTACCAAAGGTCACTCTTCTTAGAGTCCCAATGTTGTCTGCCTTTGTTGTCAGTCTGTAGCAGGCAGGAGAGACCTTTTGGATCTCATCACATTTCGAGATGATGTCCTTGAATTTTGATGAGGTTTGAGTGTTCCTGTAGTAAATAAAAATATATTAGTTTAAGTTTTGTAAGTGTTGTTTCTCACTAGTCAGAGTAGGACACAGACATTTTGGCAGGTGCTCAAGTGTAAAAAGGGCAGACCTCTCATCATTATTTAATAAAAGTTATGCAGTACAGCCCAGTTACATACAGTAGCTTTATTTGCTTGCATATTTATTCATTTCAGTACCCATCAACTCATTAGATGTTTACTAGTCAACAGTCAATTCACACAGAGATGATGATCTGTAGCATTCACTGTTTCTGCATTTATCACAAAGACAAGAGGTTAGTTCTATAATGTTGACAAAATGCTATTATTAAAATAAAGTAGCTTTATATATCTTGTAGAATTGCCAGACTACTTTATGTAGTTATAATAAATTGGGCTCCTGTAATAAGATTTCAATAACACTTTGGTGGATCCATCAGCTGTGACTTCTACCTTTACCTCTACTACACTTTGTCTGTGTTTGTTCGCTGCTGCTGTGAAATTTATGCTGTTTATATGTGTTTATATGTGTGTGTAAACAGTGGACAAATCACATTTACTTGTGACATGTAACAGATCAGTTAATGTTTCTGACATCCAAACATGATTATTGAAGAATAACCCTTATTTTCCATGTTTTTGGGTATGAACCATTGATAGAAACAAAAATCTTTGAAATCAGTGTGGTATACAAGGTATGGCTATTAAAAACCAGACTAATGCTGTAATACAAATTTACTGAACAGAAACATTTCAGTGTCTTTCTCCTTCAACATCCTCTTCTTCTGCATCAGCACACAGCGCTGCATTCAGGTCCTCCACTGATCAAAATGCAGCAGGTCTTCTTCAGACAGTCGTCCCAGAACCTCTGTCGTTCTTTTAATTTCTGACACAGACTCTAAACATGTTCCTTCGAGCACAGATTTGATGTAAGGAAAAAGGAGAAAGTCACATAGTGCTAGATCAGGTGAATAGATTTGTTTTTGGGCCAGAAACTACTTTTCCTTTTGATCAGGAGTCAGAAGTTTTGGGACAACTATGGCACACACTTTTATTAGGTTCAAATTTTCATGCAAAATCTGCTTAACTGTCTCTTTATCAATGGAGACCAGTTCTGCTCTCATTTGATGTATTGATGTATTTGATTTGCATGGACGCCCATAATGTCTTACATTACATCCTCTCTGCCTTCACTAAATCTTTTGTGCCATTCAAACACACGTGCACGTGACGTGCAGTGTTCCCCATTCAATGTACAAAAAGATTCAGCTGCTGTTTGGTTCAGTTGCTGAACTTTGAAGCTAATCATTTTCAGACACCTCAGCAAAAACACATACACTTCAATCAGTAACAGTGAACAGTGAACTAACTAACTGTGAACTAAAGACATCACTTATTGGAAACTTACAGCAGTTGTGTGTGAATACCCAGCCTTTAATATATAATACTCAATGTGACTGTGAACCACGTGGTTTCATCCTCATAAGCTCAGTCTCATTATTTAATAGCCATACCTCGTAGTTCTGAAATTACATGACCGTTGGACACAGAACAAATGAGATAAATATCACTTACTGTGTCCATCAGTTGCATATTTGTATCATTCATGAGGGCAGCGCTGTGCACAGAGAGATCCTTAGAGGGGCTTAATCCTCTTTTTCTCTCACTCTAAGACTTGACAACTATGTTCTTGGCTCCTTGTTACTTTAATAGGCGATTTCTGACCTCATGTGAAATGGATCTTTATCAACCTATTTGAGGAATACATTGATGTATAAGATAAGATAATCCTTTATTAGTCCCACAATGGGGAAATTTAATACATGTAATTTCCTATTGCCAGTAGGTGCTGCTATGAGTATGGCTGAATGTTGGAGTGAAGTTGTGATCAGGCCAAGACTCTTATCCAACAGGTGAAATTTGGGAAAGACTGAACACAGTCCAATTCACAGGGTGCTGGAATGGAGGCTCTGACTGACTGTTGAAACCTGGCTGTGGAACAGGCAGCCAACTCTTTACCCTTGCAGGTCTACTTATTCAGTTTACATATGCTGTGTAGACTTGGAGAAGGGTTATAACCATGTCTCCCAGGGGTGCTGTGGAAGTGTGGGCTACTGGGGCTGTTGCTACAAGCCATCCAGCCCTTGTATAACCAAAATGAACGCCGTGTTTGTAATTTTCAAACATGTTTTCAATGGATGTTGGATTCCACAAAGGTTGTCTCTTGTCTCTGGTTAGAACTCAGAGTTTGACATATCCATGTGATATTTTGTGGTTTTGGTAAGTGTTGCGTTCACTGCCTGTTGACACAGTCATTTCATACTTGTACAGGCTCATCGTCTTACTGCATCTTGTTTTAAATGTTAAGTGTGTTGTTGTTACTCACTCTGTTGCCATGGTGATGATGTGGTTCAGAGAGCTCCACACAGAGACAATGAAACAGGTTTTTGTTCTTTGATTGAAAAGAAAAACAATGAAACCACTTTTTCTGTAAATACAAAACATTACACAACAAAATAATTTGACAAAATTACAATGTGTACAACTGTAATTGTACAACAGACTGGTAACAATTGCAGAGATATTAAAGGACAGTTCCACTGTTATTGCATATTTTATATCATTTAGAAGAGATACAGTCAGAGTATTATTATCAATTATCAATTATTTTCATTCAAAATGTCCAAAGTGTCTCCATTAACAGCAGCTGAATGAACTGTGCAGTGTAGCAATGAAGGTGCAGACAACTATGACTGGATTACTGGAAGTATTTCAGCTTTTTCAGGTATTGGGTGTTGTACACTGTCCAGGCCACACACTGCATGGTGCACTAACTTGAAGTAAACCTATATGCAATGCAATGTCATTATCAAAATATGAAACTATTAGTAACATAAAGCTGAGAATTGTGTTAATTCTGCATTTCATTCACAGTGGACAAAGAAAAATCTCCTTGTATGTGTGTTGCATCATGGCAGCAGCAGAAACAAGAAATAACCTGGATGTTATAACAATATTTAAATCAATCAACAATTAATAGACTGACACTAAAAGTTGTCCGTCTCTCATCTACAGGCTTACTCTACTGTCTGACTGTGGTACATGAACAAATACTGACAGCCCTAGTTGATCTCCTAAGTATCCTATGGTGTGTGGGCTGTGTGTATGTATGTACATTTGTATGTACCTCCACCAAACAACAAACAGCTGAATTCTGATCTTGACATGTGAAAGTATCCCATCATCCCTCTGTCAGTGGTCTTACCTGTGTTGTTGTCTTCAGGAAGCTCTGTGATGCTGAGAAAGCAGGGAGAGAAGAGGGGAGTCAGTTTTAAATCAGAGAGGACGGACTCTCTGTGCTCACATGATTTCAGAGAAACTCTTTCTCAGCAGCCTCCTCCACCACACCCTGAGCACTATCAGTATCTCATACTTTCAGTTTTCCTTTTCTATGCTCTGACCTGAAAAACAACAAAACAGGTCACAGAGGAAGGCAGAAACAAAATGTCTGCAGAGATGAAACTCTGCAGCTTGACATCAGTCAGCTTATCTGAACAGACTTTTAACACAAACACCTGATCAACTGATCATTGAAAAACCTGTCAGATTCACACCTGTTACTGCAGGTAACTGAAGACAGGTCAGACTCAGAGCATCACATACAGTACTGTGCAGAAGATTCAGTCACTTTAGATGTTTAGATTCTTTTCTCTCTTCCTCTTCTCTCTCTGTCATCATTCCCATCAGGGAGGTGTCTGATTGGTTGGCTTCAGTGAACGGGTTGGCTGACGTGCTGTGGTAAGCGTATTCCGTCACTTCCGGTTACCGGTGTTTGGTGATCATCGTTTCCTGCCTACCTGTCTCAGACTAGATACTTTCTTTTTACCGACATTTCATCTCTGACTCTATCACCAGTTTAATCTGCACATTCACAGTAACAGTAGTTAATAAATCACCCTCAACTCTCCACTTTCTGTGTGGTACTTTATCGATTCTATCTTCTGCTACTGATTTAGCTGAACTCTCAGCCATGGCCTCTCGTTCTCCTTCTCCCTCCTGCCTTCTCCTGCTCTGCGTGTCAGATGTTCAGTTACTCCTCTGCCTCGTTTAATGATAATGGTATGTGTAATAAATGTAGTCTGTTTGCTGTACTCGAGGCGAGGCTTAGTGAATTAGAGTCCCAGCTCCGCACCATGGAATCTAATTCAGCAGCTAGTGCTAAACAGCCCCCTGTAGCCGGTGCGGAGCAGCCTAGCATAGCTCCTGTTAGCATTCCCCCGGCAGTTCCCGAGCAGCCGGGAAAGCAGGCTGGCTGGGTGACTGTTCGTAAGGACAGGCGTAGTCGTAAGCAAAAGACCACTGCCGACCACCACCCAGTTCACGTTTCAAACAGATACTCCCCACTCAGCGACACACCCGCTAAGGAGCCAACTCTGGTGATTGGCGACTCCATTTTGTTGAACGTGAAGAAGCGACTCCAGCGACCATAGTTAAATGTATTCCCGGGGCCAGAGCGGGCGACATTGAATCTTATTTAAAGCTGCTGACTAAGGATAAGCGTAGATATAATAAAACTGTTATTCATGTCGGCGCTAATGACACCTGACTACGCCAGTCGGAGGTCACTAAAGTTAATATTGATTCGGTGTGTACATTTGCAAAGACCATGTCGGACACCGTAGTTTTCTCTGGTCCCCTGCCCAATCTGACCAGTGATGACATGTATAGCCGCATGTCTTCACTCAACCGCTGATGTTGATGTCAACAATGACAGCCTTAGCTCTGCTTTTTCCTCACTACTAGACTTATTGGCTTCTCTCAGTGTGTAAATAAACCCACTCACTGTTTCAGTCACACTCTCCATCTTGTTTTAGCTTATGGTATTGATATTGAACATGTAACAGTCTTCCCACAGAATCCCGTTCTATCAGACCACTTTTTAATCACTTTTGAATTCATATTGCTGGATTATGTATTATCAGCAAAAAACATCCTGACTAGAAATATTTCAGATAATACAGTAGTTAAATTCAAGGAAATGATTCCCACTAACTTAGGTCCAGTGCCTCATCTTAATTTAGCAGAAGCTACTCCCTCCCAGCTTGATCATCTTGTAGACAGTGTTGCAGACTCATTACGTACCACTTTAGATTCCATCGCCCCCCTAAAAATGAAAACAATAAAGAGAAAGAGGCAAGCTCCATGGTTCAACTCCCAAACCCGTTCACTGAAACAAACAGCACGTAGGCTTGAAAGAGTGTGGCGTTCCACCAAACTGGAAGAATCCCACTTAGCCTGGCAGGATAGTGTCAAAGGATATAAAAAGTCCTCTGTAATGCAAGAGGTGCCTATTACTCATCATTAATAGAAGATAATAAGAACAACCCCAGGTTTCTCTTCAGCACTGTAGCCAGGCTGACAGAGTCACAGCTCTATAGATCCACACATCCCTATAACCCTCAGCAGCAATGATTTTATGACCTTTTTTAATGATAAAATTTCTAATATTAGAGTCAAAATTAATCACATCCTGCCTTCAACCAGCACTGATTTATGTCATAATATTCCCTTCTTCCTTCTGTCAAATGGTCAATATCAAAACCAATCATCATAAACTCGGAAACATCTTGGGACGACAAGTTGGTGTCAAACAATTTTCTGGGCTCAAATTCTTCATGACATTTCAGACACGTCGATAATTTTCTAATGAGAACACGTTAGATGGTGCCTGGTTAGCTCCTGTAAAGAATCTTGGGTGTCACTACAGTCAGGATGCTCCTTTAACTCATAAAATAATTCGACATTCTCAAGTCTGGCATGGTTGTGTCATCAGTATTCTGGTCTAGCTAGTTCAAAATATTCTATGCAATTACTAGCAGAGACCATCTCAGTCAGTCAGTGAATTCAAAATCCTCCGCCCTCACGCCTGGCCTGCGTAATTAGCTCCTCTGCCAGATCAACAATCCCTAAATCCCTAGAATCTTCCCAAGAATCTGGTTTACCATGCGGTTCCAAGTTTCGATACAGAGGCCGAGGCCTTCAGTGCTCGAGCTCCTCACTGTGAGACCTTCTCCAGATTTCCTAATTCCAAAATAGCTTCCTCACCTTTGAACAAGCCAGCTTTATATGACTTTGATTGGTGAGGCAGAACCATCCCTTAGTTATGCTACCATTCAATTTCAGGGAGTCTCCCACTAATCCCTGTTCCTCTCTCCTCTCTCTCTCCCTCCTCTCCTCCTCTCTCCCCTCTCTCAGTTCTGCCTGTGCTAACTCAATGTCTCTCTGTCTCTTTCTGGTGGCTTTCTGCCTCTGGGCTGTGGGGTCTGTCATGATGGCCAGTCCTGCTGCTCCTTTCTGCTCCGCTCTTTGTGGGTCAGTCTTGTACTGTTAGTTGTGCTTTTGTTCTTGTTAATAACAATATCATTACTATCTTCTTCTGCTGTTGCATCACCCATCTTATACTGACTATAAACATTGTACTGTATCTTCTGCTATTCTCTCCCCTCTCTTCAGTCTAGGGAGGCCATTAGCCCCTCCACCCATAGGTCTGGTTCTGCTCAGGTTTCTGGTGCTCATATTTGGTGGTGGATATCTGAAAATCTTGTGTGCAATCTCTGTTAAATAAATTGATTGAATTGAATTGAATTGATTTGTCCATATTCTGCAGATATAATGAATCAAAGACAATTTGAAGGGTTTAGTTGTCATGTGACATGCTGGGTTGAGGTATCGGTGATCACTGGTCTGAGGAGGCGTTCTGGAGGAGACTCAGACGTTGGGTTGAGAACTCACATTTCAAAGCAGATGAGATGTCATTAAAACAGTGATCATTCAAGGTCAATCTCGGTCGTCTTTCAAGATCCTCAAGTGTGCTATGTTCATCTTAGGAATCAAATGGGAGTAGGACCCGCCCCCTAGTGCTTTAAGTAATTTCATGATTATGCCCAGGCATTTCCCTCCTCCTAATCCATCACAGGTCAATTCAGGTTTGTTTCATATAGCTAGTTTAATCTTATTTCATCTTTTCCATCATTGGTCTAGTAATAAACCTTGTTTCTTCATTAGTCAGTTAACGTCTGTTGGTTGTCATAATATGGTATCAGCTGCTGTATATCACCCCAATAATCGTTCCCTAGCAGATTTTGAATATTCGTTTTGCGTGTGACGTGATCTTTGCGAGGTCTGACTGCTGTTTCTTTCATCTTTGGCTAGTATTGGATTTCGGTGTTTGATAATCTGAGCTAAAGGTAGATGTCTTTGTGTTTTGTGAAATCCAGAGGGAGTGGTGGACTTTTTTTCAGCTGATTCTCACCGACTTCTCACAAACTGTTGCCTGAGTACAAAATCAGGTTAAAAAATTCACTTCGCTGTGTAAGCTTCTGGTTACTGATGAGAATCAGAGATTTTAAATATCAACTTCCACCCAGATTAATGCCTTGGTTCTGACTCTGTGCTAGGACAGCGAATGCTGTTTAATTCAATCAGAATCAAGTCTCAGATTTTATTATTTATAAGTAGCAATTCACAACAAGTTATCTAAAGGCTTTCAAGACTGTTTCCTCTTTATCCCTCCAAAATTCTGAAAGCCACTGAGAATCCCACCACGACCTTACTAAAGGCAGGGAAAAACTTCACCCAAATGAAACTCTGGTGGACAGGACTTCTGGTGAGCATGCATCTCTGGATTGGGGTTTAGAACCAGAAAGAGGTGAGGGGATGAGATAAAAGACAACAATTGCAAATCTAGACCAGTCAGGTATGATAGTATTAATAATAATAATGAAAGACAATAATGTGAACAGTGGGCATTATGCTATATAATAATGCTAAATGTTATGCAAATATGGAATTAAAGCTGGATCGTAGGAGCGGAGACTCTCAGCTCAGGCCGAACTCGAGACAGTGGAGGAGAGAGAAAACCCCCGCCCTCGGAGGCTTTATTGTGCTTGAGAAAAACACAGTTAAAGTGTCCAATATTAGAACAGTTAATAGTGTCTGGTGGCAGGACATCATGGACACATTTACTAGCTATTAAACCCTTTGATGGGCGGACATTTGAGGAAAATGTGCTGGTGGGAATCTGGGAATAATACCACTTCACTTCTAATTCAAGCCTGAATGGATTTTCAGTTTAGGTTCAGGCCTCAACTAGTCAACTATCATCAATGGAGAGTTCTTCCGAGAAGAGGAGGCCTGATAAGGAGAAGACCCTGTCTCCCCGACTTCACTTTGTCAGGATGGAACAGCTACCATGAGCTGAACTGCGGAGGCCTCAGAGATTGAGGACGCAGACAGGTGTGGGGGCTAGCCATTGAGATTTTATAAATCAGTGAGAGAGCACAAAATCCAGATCAGGAGCAGTGAGGCTAAAGCAGAATGTCACCGACATTAATACCGATTTAGTTCGCATTCTAGCTGCGGCATTCCCGACCATTTGTAGACTTTAGTACTCCTTTGTGTTAATCCAACCATTTATTAATCAGTCAGAAAACAAAGGCATGGACTAGAATTTCTGGCACATCCTTCTGTGGAAAGGAGCCGAATCTACTTCCTCATTCCCTTCGGTAGCCCGAATCACTTCTATATCTATCTACTGCGTCAAAAGGAAAAAACAAAGTCAAATCTTGGCTTCATCAAAATTTTTGTTGCTGCTTTGAGAGATCCTGATTTGTCAAGGATATAATTGCCATTCAGCTTCATGTCTCCTCATCAACAGACAACTCTTGACATTTGATTTGTCTGGTTAAACACGGAAGTTTTGAGACATCAGCTTTTAACATAAGATGATCTGACCCTAAATTGGGAAAGCATTTATAATACTTCTCTAAAAGCTTCCTGTAGCTTTATAGGTATCATCAACTTAACAGTGAAAATTAATTCCATGACTCGAATAATTTGGTGAGGAAATATAAGAGAAAGCAGGGGGCCAAAACCAGGAACCCTACAGTCCCTCCATATTTCACATCAGAAAAAGGCTAGTAATGCCTTCAAGACACCTGAGTTCTATCACCTTCAATAAAATTTACAACTAGCTTCGAGAATGGGCCATTAGGAATTTAAAATCATGCAAGTAGTCCACAAAAGTGCGATGGTCTAAATATCAGGCTACCTAAGATCAAGTAAGAGGAGCAGAACTATGATTAAAGAGGCAGTCATTGCACATGGTGCGGCTGGTAAAAGCCAAAAGCGAATAGTAGTTCAAATAAAATTATTCTCTTCAAATCATTTAAAGCATACCTTTTCTGTATTTGAAAGAATGGGAGGTTAAAACAAATATATTGAACACCCTAAGACCAGGATCAGTGTGTTTCTTGATGAGTTTAACTCTTTCACTCGAAGGAACAGGCCACCCAAGTCGTCTCGCAGGCCAATTCTAATATTCAACCTTTCCCATTCGGACAATGAGATCTTCGGAAAGTTTACCGTAAAAGGTCGAAACCATCGGTGCAGTTTCCCAAAGGGCTAATCTCAACAGATAATGATCGAACCCTATTATAGAACTAATGAAATTCTCAGGATAGTACGTTGCACGGCGTTCATGGTCTAGAAATTTAGACAGTTTTAATCTAATCTCTGTCAATTTGCCAGAAGGTTACAAACTCACGGGCAGTAAAACGACACCAAGATTTCTTGCTTTTAATTGCTACAGTCATCAAAAGAAATCTAGGATTATGTTTGTTGCTATTGATTCATTTGTCTGCTCTGGCGATAGACATTTATATTCAGAACATAGTACCCACAAATAAAACTTCTAATTTAGATTTACTGTTGCTCTAATTTCGTGGTATAGCACAGGCACGTGTGTAATCTGCCAGACGGTGGACCTCACGGCTGACTAACAGTGAGCTGAATCAAGGAGACTAGAGCATGGTTGCATTTGGTGATCCACAGTTATCAATAGATAATTTCATGATAAGGGCCAGGACCTCTGGTAGGCCTCCTCACGAACAGAATTCAAGGGTGCCGGACCTATATGTCACCGTGACATTTGGAAACAGACAGTGAACATGGTTGATGAAGTGATGAGGTGGTGCCCGACGGAGGTTGAGCCGCCTCCGTCCGGAAGATGGAGTCTAGTGCCTTTTACATAGCCATTGACACCTTTGCATCTTATCATGTCCTTAAAATAGTACAGAACCTCCTGTTCTTAACCAGCCCCAAAATCCCAAAACCCCTTCAAAAGCTAGGACTGCGACTTTGGAGTCCCAAATTCGTCACTAAATTGAACTATGCGAAATTTATTTCTGATGGTCGTATTGAGGTGTCCAAAACTGGCATCAAATGGACATTGACAGTTCTCAGTCTGACTGGTTAAGAGACTTTGTAGTAAAGTTGACGCGCGATGGACTACAAAGGCTTGCATTTCATCTGCTGATTGTTCTCCATTCGACTGACCTTTTGCGATCCTGAAGAAAAAATTAAAACCTTCCGAAACTGAGTTTTCTTCCCTGATGCACAGTCTTTCAATTACCGGCTTCAAAACCCTTTCAAATTATGTGTTTATCTTCTGGCGCAGTCAGGGCTGCACAGGCTCCAGTGTTCAGGGCGAGCTTGCACCTGGGGAGCTCAGGACTGGGTAATAAACTGGGGTGCTTGCAAAGCTCAGACTATGGTTCTCTGCTCTCTTTGGAACATTTGAGATGAATTTGAACAGAGAAGGAAACAAGCAAAGATGCAGCAGCAGCAGCAGGTGAGCTGCATTAAAGTGTAGAAGAAATCTGAAAGTTTGACTGTTGGTGAAAATGTCCAGTTAGTGGAGCTGGGAGAGGAACTGGGATTCTTTTTTACTCCTGATACAGAACAGCTCCTCCAAAGAATATTTGCTTATTATGATCAGGACTGGTGTCAGTTAAAAATAAACTCAGTGGAAAATAATATTAATGTTTAATATTATGACAGTTTTATGATGCTGGCGTTTTTGTCCTCTGATGACCTCAGTATAACTGTAAAAGACAAACGCTAGAGTTCAACTCTTCATGTCCATCAGTTGTAGGTGAAGGAAAACTGAATTATCAGAATTATATGTGTAACTACAATCCATCTGTAGAATAATCACTTTAAATGTCTGTAGGAAAACTGAGACTCCAACAGAGTGGATGGTGCCATGACTACAGTGAAATCCACTTCCTCACTGCCCTGCCCAAAACTTAAAATGTGACTCCATCAGTGTGTTTCCTGAGGAAGCGCAAGGTCGGTCTCACTTCCTTTACAAAATAAACATGTTTCCCTTTCAGTGCATCACATATACCCCTGACATTTAATGACATAACAGAGAATTCAATTTAAAATCCATCAAAGACATTATAGATAAAATAATAAACAAAAATAAGCAGGTTACAAGCTCCTAGTAACGAGGTAACAAGAACTTTTAAGGTGTGTTTTAATTCCTTCAGAAAGAACCAACATATGAAAAGAACAATCGATCAAAATCATTTTCATTCTGGAGATTTTGATTGATTGTTCTGACATTGGCCATGTGTCCATGAGAGCTGATCTTCTAGAACTGGCCATTTGACATTTGAGCTGATTGTTGATTTTCTTGGTGTGCTAATAGTTTGTCTGGGCTTAGAGAGCATTCCTATTGTATGTTTCCTGTCTGGATTATGGATTCTGGTCATTATTTAAAGTGTCCTTACTTTAATCTAATTCTGTCTCTGGTTTCTGGCATATGTCTATTTGTCCATCTATGTCAGGCCTGGTGTCCGCTATATGTGGAAATAAACAGCTGGGTGAGAACAACATCAACATATGAAATTCATGAGGTGACATTATGTCAGATTCACAGGTTTATAACTTGTTTAAAAATGTCAGAAAAACAGCACTGACCACTTGGACTGAACAAACTGACTGAGTAGTTGTGTCAGAGACTTATCAAGACAAATATGAGGAAACAGATTTGGTGAAAATGAAGGTGAGGTCTTTGTCAGTTAAAGGTGGAGACAGAAGCTTAGTTCAGGTGGAGGCTGATCCACAGTGACTGTAGCTGCTGCATCAGATGGTTCAGGGTCCAGGAGAGGACATGACGTCTTCTCTTCTTGGTTTTCACTTCATCATCAGCTGCAGTTTAAGATGCACAGGCCTTTGTCTTGGTGGGAACTCACCTCTGTTACCTCTGCTACCTGATGCTCTGTTTATTTAAACTGATCAGCTGATTTCAGTTGAGTTCAGTAGCTACTGAACAATTCACTGACATCAGTCTGTAGAGTTTCATTTCTGTATTTCTTCATCTGCAACATGTATTTTTTTTTATCGTTTGGTGTCTTAGGGTGGAGGAGGCTGCTGAGAGAGTTTCTCTGAAATCATGTGACCACAGAGAGTCCGTCCTCTCTGATATAAAACCTGTGAACACTGACTCCTCTCTGCTCTTCTGCCTCCTCAGCATCACAGAGCTTCCTGAAGACAACAACACAGGTAAGATCACTGACAGAGGGATGATGGGATACTTTCACAAGTCAGGAGATAAAGATTTTAAATGCAGCAGGAAATGATTCATGTGACTGAACTGAACTATTTAATAACTGTATTCTTCTCATAGGTTAGTATTTAAAGTGAAAGCTTTCAGACAGATTTGAATAATTCTCTAATAATGAACATGACAAACTGAACATTTCTCTCATTGTTTAAAACCAAAGATGTCAGTGTCTTTTTCCTTCTGATCATTTCCCAAATCCTCCTTCTATTTTTAACTGACTTTGCTGACGCTGCTGGTTTGACTTGGTTTAAAATCAGCTGAGACTGGACACAGAGCTGGAAACAGAGAAACTAAAGGAGCAGAAATCACTGACAGGACACTTAAATCTTCATCAATTGACTTTATAATCACATGTTGTTACTGAGCTGCCACACGACATGTTACAGTAACAGGACTGTTTACTACCAGCTCTGATCACTGTCTGTTATCTCAACTGTTTGTGAGATTCATTCAGAGTAATAATGGATCATTAGGTGAATGAAGCTGTGATCAATGTTTTCTGATGTTTTTCAATCTTTTCCAGACACCATTTGTTTGACCCTCTCAGCTCTCTGTATCAGGCGTCACCATGGCAACACAGTGAGTAACATCAACACAGTTAAAACAGATAAAGTCATGAGGTGTGAAGAAAACACTGATGAGAAATATGTCATTTAATCTTCTAAGACCTCTGATGAACAGTTTACACTCCAACATCTTCAGTGTAGCTCACAGGTCACAGGTGGCTGATGAACAGAGTGAAGTGTGTGTTTGTTGTTGCTAATATTAGTTTATGTTCTTTAAAGGTAACAAGAAACATGATTTTAACATGGTTTAATCTGTTTCCTGAGATATACAAGGCTCCTTATATGGATATTAAGAGGGTTTGAAAAACCACCCATCCATTTAAAGATTAAATATGTATTGAGAATATTCTTTACTTTTTCTTCAGGATCATTAATGTCTCATCCAAATACAAGGACATCATCTCCAAAAGTTCTCTGATCAGTTCAGGATCTCCTACTCTCTACCAGCTGAGACCAAAGAAAGAGGAGATTGGAACTCTGACCAGGATGACTGTTGGAGAAAGAAATCCTGAAAAGAAAAACAAAACCATCTTACTTGTTGGTGAAACAGGAACAGGAAAATCTGCTCTGATCAACACTCTGGTCAACTACACTATGGGAGTGAAGTTTGAAGACAACATCTGGTTTGAGATCGTAGAGGAAGAGAAGAGAAGTCAGTCAGAAAGTCAGACATCAGATGTGATCGTGTACGAGATCTTTGGTTTTGAAGATCAAACTCTGCCCTACTCTCTGACCATCATCGATACTCCTGGATATGGCGACACCAGAGGAATCGAACACGACGTCATCGTCAGTCAAAGGTTATTGGACCTGTTCAGCTCAGATGATGGAGTTCATGAAATTAATGCAGTGGGTCTGGTGATGAAGGCAAGTGATAATCGACTGAGTGACCGACTGAGGTACGTCTTTGATTCAGTGGTTTCTCTGTTTGGAAAAAATGTGGAGAAGAACATCGTAGCTCTCATCACACACTCAGATGGAATGACGCCTGAAAACGCTCTTGAAGCTCTCAAAGCTGCAAAAATGAAATGTGCCAAAGATGAGGAGAAGCAGCCTGTTCACTTCCTGTTTAATAATTGTCAGAGCACAGAGAGAACACAGAGAAATAAAAGGGCTTTAGGGAATGCATGGGACGTTACAGAGGAAGAAATGGGTAAATTCACAGACTTTCTGGAAAAATCTAGACCTCAAAAGATGATGGTAACAGTTGAAGTGTTGAATGAGCGATTCAGACTGGCAGCCTGCATCAACAACCTGCAAGAGAGAATCGAGTTGATCGAACTGAAACAGACAGAAATCAAACAGGTTCAAGAAGCTCTGAAGAAACATGAACATGAGATGAAGAATAATGAAGAGTTCACTGTAGAAGTTGATGAGGTCTACAAAGATAAACAACCCATCAGAGGTGGGGGTTGGTTGTGGTTCTTTCTTGAAGGAGCCACCTGCTGTACAGTCTGTGAAGAAACCTGTCACCATCCATGCACAGTGGCCCCGAAACCTAAAGACTGTAAGGTGATAAAAGATGGCCGCTGCATTGTTTGTACCAACAAGTGTCCTGTTTCAGATCATGTGAAAGAAAAGTGGAGGTTTGTGAACAAGACCAGGAGAGTTCAGAAGACACAACAAGACATGAAAGAGAAGCATGAAGAGAATAAAGCTGAAAGTGAGAAGAAGTCAAGCCTCTTGGAAAATCTGGAAAAGGAAATGAAAGACCTGACAGCAGAGAAGACTCAGCTCCTTGAAGAGTCCTACCAACATGTTTTCAATCTGGATCAGATCGCCCTGAATGTGGATTCACCATCTACTCATGTCCACTTGGACTTCCTGATTGAGAAGATGAAGGAGAAAGGAGACACAGAGAAGGTCCAGAAACTGGAGGACATGAAAAGTCAAAGGGATAAAAGAGTCCCTACAGTGCTACAGGTTGTGTACGCTAAAATTATAGCTGCTGGGAGAACAACAAAAGATGTATGTTTCTTGTCTGATAGTTCTTCTAATTAGACAGGTGTGTAGGCAGCAAAGTCTTCACTGCTCATACAAATATTCAAACATCACAAAACTTAATTCAATACAAATCTATTAACTGTGATGTTGATTTAAATGTAATCACCTTTTGATCTGAAACCTGAGGCCTCATTTATCAACTGTTCTCACAGTTTTCTACTTAAACCACATGGACGTTAGTTTCTACTCATAGAATCCAGTTCATCACTTTCTTGTGTTTTCTTTGTGCATTTGAAATCTCTCCTGACCAACGAACCAACAAACTCCAAGAGTTAAACAGGTACAATCACAGACAAACCACTCCCTAAATTACAGACACACAAACCAACTCTACTATCTAATAACAAATATATTATAAACTATTGTTCCTGAGGACGTGCAAAAAGTACAGCAGGTGTGTAAAAGTACTCGGTGTATTGTGTTAATATGCAGAGTGTAGTGGGACCCAGCTAACAGCTCTGCTGTTAAATGGAGTGAGGACGCCCCCTGGTGTTTAATGTTCAGTACAACAGTGTGTGACAGCAGCCCCCTCCCTCCCTGATAACAGACTGTGTTGTACATTTATTTCTCTGTGTTTTCTCAGTGTTAGTTTAATGTTGTTCTAATGTTTTCAGAAAACAAGTAACATTAATTTTACATGAATGTAAATCAACAAGCACAAGTATATTCTGAAATAAATTGGACATGTATGTTAATGTACAAAAACTAACCACATACAACATAAACTGCTGCATTATAATCACTAACCTAATCAACAGAACTCCCCTGACAGTTTTTAATAGTGTTATATAAAAAATTATTTGATAAATAATATGAAACTATTTCCAATGTTATCAATGAATCTAAACTCTCTAAATAAAATTTTATTTCTGTCTTTACCACAAAGAACTCTGATTGATTGATTGTTTTAGAGAAATGATTTCTAATTATTTATGATTTAATTTCTGTAATTAGCTGTAGTTCCTGACTCTGACCACTAGAGGGCAGTGAATACTGGTGATTTTACACCAACAACAACACACAGATATTTCTCAACTGTGTAGACGGCTTTTACAATATTGACCTGTTCATGTTCCTCTGTCGCCTTCCTGCTTCCTGCTCCAGGATGATTATCAGACCAGAAATACTCTGATCCTTTACTTGAGTAAAAGTAACAGTAGTGAAATATCAGATACTCTATTACCAGTCAGAGGCCTGAGGTGAAAATATTGTTTAAAGAGTTGGAGCTCAGAGAGAAAATGGCTCCTGGTTTTGTTGTAGTCCTGCTGTTATTTTCTATATGACTGGATTATTAACACTGATGTAGCTGCTCCAGGTGGATCATCACAGGTAATAACACACAAATATAATGAGTATTTCTACTCTTAATACTCTGTAATTATACTTAAAGTACACACTAACTAACTGTAGTTGAGGTGAAGGCTGGTCCACAGTGACTGTAGCTGCTGCATCAGATGGTTCAGGGTCCAGGAGAGGACATGATGTCTTCTCTTCTTGGTTTTCACTTCTCCATCATCAGCTGCAGTTTAAGATGCACAGACCTTTGTCTTGGTGGGAACTCTGAGGTTACACCTCTGTTACCTCTGTTACAGCTAATCTGATGTGATTGACTGTGGTTTAAAAAGTAAGTAACAGAAACTCTGTCTGACACAGTGACTGTGCTATTAACTACTTTACTGAAATATTTTGTGGAAGGTCAGAGACAAACTGATGCCTCATCAGAGATACAGTAACTCTCTGTTTCAAACCCTGTGACTCTGTCCTGCTCTAAATTCTGGTGAGGATCCTGAACAGGGTGTGTTATAGTGAAAATAATGTGACCACAGAGAGTCTGTCCCTTCTGCTGACCGACTGTAAAACCTGTGAACACTGACTCCTCTCTGCTCTTCTGCCTCCTCAGCATCACAGAGCTTCCTGAAGACAACAACACAGGTAAGATCACTGACAGAGGGATGATGGGATACTTTCACTGTCACAGTTTATAGACAAACTGGACATTTCTCTCATTTAAAAACAAATGTGTCCATGTTTAGTGGACTCTCCTTCCTGTCACACAGCTGCTGGTTTGACTTGGTTTAAAATCAAAGACTGGACACACACAGCTGGATACAGAGAAACTGCTCTAAACTGACAGGACAAATAAGAATCAGCAAAATGACATATTCATTTCTTAAAGAACAGAAAGCAGACATTAGAGAAATATTATTCATGACATATAAGGGCAGAGGTTACATTAGATTATATTATATTAGTAACTATGATTAATCCAACATCACGTCTCCTGTTGGACACTTGTAAATGCTTAAAAAAGCCAAACAGTGTGATCTGTATCATGAACAGGAGACCATCAATATATCTTTTATTAATGATAATAACTGCTAATTTCTCCTGGAGTTATTTATTATTGGGGATAATTCAAAGATGAAACATTAGAAAATGACCAACGAGCACTGAAACTACATGATAAATGATTAAAACACATCACATTAATAGAATCATCCTCATTCGTCTGTTTCAGACGTAATTTAAACTTTCTTTCATTACAGGTGAATGAATCTGTGACTGATATTTTCATCCAGACACCATCACACCTGTTTATCACCACAGCTCTCGCCAGCAGGCATCACCATGTGAGTAACAACCATTACAACCATGAGGTTTAACTACAGATCTGATGACACAGAAATATATTACTGTGTCATATTTTATATTAATGATAATTATAATATAGCAATATATGTAAATGCTGTTCAATTAAGTTTAATTTTATTTTTAATCGCAACATACATTATGGTCTGAGTTCAGAGGGAAGAAATTACAGGTCATCCACATCCTTATGTCTTTAAGACATGTCTGAAGTTCGACCACGTGATGTGTTAGTCTGATTTAAATACAGCGGGGTGTCATCTGCATAGAAGTATAAATGTATGTGGTTTCTCCCGATGACTCTGGAAGCACATGTCAGGTTAAAAGTATCAGTCAGCACAGAACCTTGTGAAGTTACAATATGTTAAAGTCACAGTGGTAGTAAAATGTGATATGAATATTATGCATTTCAAAAGTTGGACTCTGTTTTTGTTTTTCAATTAGAAGAACTAAAAATGTTTTAAATCTTTTCCATCTTAGAATTAAAAAAAAAAAACCCATTAGTTTATGATTCAATTGTAAGTGTCAAATGGAATAACATAATTCTATTTTTAGATCTGCAAATGTCTGTTCTCAATTCTCCACTTTTCTGCAGGTTCAGTCGCATTTTTCAAAGGAACATTAACACTACAGAAAAATACAAAGACATCATCTCTAAAAGTTCTCTGATCAGTTCAGGATCTCCTGCTCTCTACCAGCTGAGACCAAAGAAAGAGAAGATTGGAAATCTGACCAGGATGACTGTTGGTGAACAAAATCCTGAAAAGAAAAACAAAACCATCTTATTTGTTGGTGAAACAGGAGCAGGAAAATCTACTCTGGTTAATGCTCTGTTCAACTGCAGCATGGGAGTGAAGTTTGAAGACAACATCTGGTTTGAGATCGTAGAGAAGGAAGAGAGAAGTCAGTATGAAAGTCAGACATCAGATGTGATCGTGTACGAGATCTTTGACTTTAAAGAAAAAACTCTGCCCTACTCTCTGACCATCATTGATACTCCTGGATATGGAGACACCACAGGGAATGAAAAGGATGCTGCAGTCAGTCAACGATTATTTGACTTGTTCAGCTCAGATGATGGAGTTCATGAAATTATTGCAGTGGGTCTGGTGATGAAGGCGAGTGAGAATCGACTGAGTGACCGACTGAGGTACGTCTTTGATTCAGTGGTGTCTCTGTTTGGAAAAGACCTGGAGAAGAACATCATAGCTCTCATCACACACTCAGATGGAAGAAAACCTGAAAATGTTCTTCAGGCTCTTCATGCAGCAAACATAAAATGCGCTAAAAATGAGAGGAAGCAGCCTCTGTACTTCCTGTTTGATAACCAACAGAGCAAACAGCGAAAACAGGAAACTGATATGGTTTTAAAGAATGCATGGAAAGTGACAGGTAGGGGAATGAGTCAGTTTACAGACTTTCTGGAAAAATCTGGACCTCAGAAACTGATGACAACAGTTGAAGTGTTGAATTCGCGAATCAGACTGACAGCCTGCATCAACAACCTGCAAGACAGAATCAAGTTGATTGAACTGAAACAGACAGAAATCACACAAACTCAAGAAGCTCTGAAAAAACATGAACAAGAGATGAAGAAGAATGAAGAGTTCACTGTAGAATTTGAGGAGGTCTTTAAAGATAAAGAAACTATTGATGGTGGGAAGTGGTGGCTGGTGTTTTTCAAAGGAGCTATTACCTGTAAAGTCTGTGAAGAGAACTGTCACTATCCATGCACGATGGTCCCAAGTCCTGAGAAATGTGTGGTGGTGAAAGGAGGCCACTGCACTGTTTGTACCAGGAAGTGTCCTGCATCAGATCATGTGAAAGAAGAGAAGATCTATGTCAACAAGACCAGGAGAGTTCGGAGGATTGTAAAAGAGATGAAAGAGAAGTATGAAAAGAATAAAGCTGAAAGTGAGAAGAAGTCGAGCCTCTTAGAAAATCTGGAAAAGGAAATGAAAGACCTGACAGCAGAGAAGACTCGGTGGCTTGAAGAGTCCTACCAACATGTTGTCAGACTGGAGCAGATCGCCCTGAATGTGGATTCAGTGTCCACTCATGTCCACTTGGACTTCCTGATTGAGAAGATGAAGGAGAAAGGAGACACAGAGAAGGTCCAGAAACTGGAGGAGATGAGGAAGAGAGTGGATGAAGGAACCAGAGCAGGACTGAGGTACATGTTTGGAAAACTGGCAGCTGGTAAACCAGTTAAAGAAACAGTGAAGTAGGTGAAGAGCCTCATTCTGACCTTTCATTGGTCGACGCTCTTCATCAAAACATCACTAAAATAAAATAGTTAAGTGTAATGTTAATTTAATAACTACATTACTAAAAAGACATGTGCAATGGTAGATGAAGAATTCAGATCCTTCCTTCATATTACACCTTTGAGTAAAAGTAACAATGCCAAAACATCGAAATACTTTATTACCAGTAAATGTTCTGCAGTGAAACTGTTACTTAAGTAAAATTACTCAAGTCTTACAAGTAAAATGAGTTTTCATTTGAGGAAAATGGCCTCTGCTGGTGTCATATTATTAATCATGTTACTTTTTTCCTGTAGTGTTGATGTATTAGCAGCATTTTCCTGTTGTAGAGATGGCGCTGATATTAATTACTTCATACACTGTCAGGTAGTCGTATATTACGTATGAAAATACATTTTATTTTGGTTCTTTAGTTTAAATTCCATATGTTTTATGTTTGTCAAATTTTACTCTGTAATGTAACTAGTAACTACGGATGTCAGATAAATGTAGCAACTAGTAATTAATAAGTAAGTAGAGCAGAAGCATAAAGAAGCAAAAAATGTAAATACTCCAGTAAATTACACACATCCGGTTTGTACTTACACTTAAATACTTTCCATTAGTGAAAATTAAACCTTTTAAATTTAAAGTGGGTATCTCTGTGAAACCTCTCTACTTAGTGATGATTGTTGCATCAGTGTGTTCACATGGACTTCAGTAATCTGATTACAGTCAGCTCTCTGTAGTAATCTGATTACAGTAATTTTCTGCAATAATCTGATTACATTCAGCTCTCTGCAGTAATCTGATTACAGTCAGATCTCTGTAGTAATCTGATTACAGTAAATTATCTGCAGTAATCTGATTACAGTCAGCTCTCTGCAGTAATCTGATTACAGTCAGCTCTCTGCAGTAATCTGATTACAGTCAGCTCTCTGCAGTAATCTGATTACAGTAAGTTCTCTGCAGTAATCTGATTACAGTCAGCTCTCTGCAGTAATCTGAGAAACCTGGTTTTCCAGCTACATTTCAGCTGCAGAACAAAGTTTTCTTGCTCATATATGAGGATAATTACCTTTCTAATAATCTTCAACATGTACAGGACAAAGACTTCAAGCAGGGACAGATACAGTGAGACTTCATTACTCTGACTGATGTGTCCTCATGTTTAAAATGGCTCCACCCAAAGTCTGAAACTAAGAGTCTGAATAAGTCAGATTCCAGGACATTTAAAATAATGAATCCATGTTTCCAAAATAGATCAGGGACAGAAATGTGATCACTGACCTGCTGCATGTAGAACAAGCCTGGTTTGTTGAGAGCATGTAAACACACTGACTGATAAACACACAACTCACTGTCTCCCAGGACTAAACATCAGACTCTTACAGCAGCCTTACACCCTCTGAATCTCACATAGACATATTTAGTACGACCTGGATCCAGCTGATTAACCCTTCAACACTCACTGTAACAACTGTCAGTTAAAGCTGGTGAAATACAGCCGAAAGCTCCACAACAAGGGAGTAAGTGGAGCTTGAGTTGAGCTTGTTTTTGTCAGACTGAACCATCAAGTACAGCAGGTGTGTAAAAGTACAGCAGGTGTGTAAAAGTACTCAGTGTACTGTGTTAATATGCAGAGTGTAGTGGAACCCAGCTAACAGCTCTGCTGTTAAATGGAGTGAGGACGCCCCCTGGTGTTTAATGTTCAGTACAACAGTGTGTGACAGCAGCCCCCTCCCTCCCTGATATCACAGTCAGACTGTGTTGTACATTTATTTCTCTGTGTTTTCTCAGTGTTAGTTGAATGTTGTTCTAATGTTTTCAGTGGAGACGAGGCTGTGATTGATTCTGATTTTCCTCATGTTGACACAGTCTCAGTAAACTGTAACAAGAGAAGTATAAACCTTGTTTTCTTCATTTATATAAATGTATATCAGCTAATGAAAATACATTAGGAATAAATTGGTTAACATGTTTTCCATAATAATGTTAATGTACAGAAACTAACCACATACAGTATAAACTCCTGCATTATAATCACTAACCTAGTTTTTGACAGTGTTATGTTATATTTAAAAAATTCAAACTATTTCCAATGTCAACAATAAACCTTTAAATAAATAAAGTTTTATTTCTTTGTTTACCACAAAGAGTCTGGCTGCCTGTTGCTGCTTTATCTTTGATGAGGTTTCCTCACAAACTGTTGCCTGAGACGTAAAATCCAGAGTAAAAAACATAACTTCACTGAATGTAAAGCTTTAATGTGAGAAATGAAGGATCATTCAACAATAAGAGAAAATAAAAATGTCAAACTAGAATTGATGTAGCAGCAGTTCCTGACTCTGACCACTAGAGGGCAGCGAATATTGGTGATTTTACACCAATGACAACACACACACACACACACACACACACATTGTCATAGATCGTTCTGGGGACATTACATAGACTCCTGTTCTAACCCTAACCTTAACCACTGACCCAAAAATCAGCTTCTTCCAACTGAGGACACGACTTTAGTCCCCAGTTAGTCTTTAGGCTGAACTCTGTGTGAGTTTACAAACAGCAGCAGATTTACCATCAGTCAGTTTTATTATTCATCACTGTTCAACATCACACTGTCTCAGTGTTTTCTGTTCTGTCAGATTCATTTCCTCAGTAAACACATCATTTATAAACGTTCCTCTGAGTCTTTCAGAATAAAAGAGTTTGAATGTGAAGGCAGTAGAGGACTTTTATTGTGAAGTCTTCAGTTTGACCTCAGCACTTCCTCCTGCAAACCTCGGCTGTGTTCAGTGTCTGATCCTCGGCTCAGTCTGATGTTTCTGAAACTCTAACGTGTTGTTGGAGCTGACGAGGTTTTTACTGACAAACAGGAACGTCACAGCTCTGTGGACAGAGGAGCGAACAGCCAATCAGAGCAGAGAACGGCCGGTCTCCATGGTAACCGCGGATCGTTTGGGGAAGGGCAGCCTCGGTGTCAAACTTCAGCTGAAGATAAAAACATTAACGTGTTTCTGTTTGAAGAGTCGGTGAGTTACTGATTACTAGTTACTGATTACTAGTTACTGATCGATCTCACTGATCATATCTGATGTTACTGATCAGAATGATCGACTTTAACATTGATCTGTTCGTGTTCTCTGTCGCCTTCCTGCTTCCTGCTCCAGGATGATTTTCAGAGCAGAAATACTCTGATTATTTACTTGAGTAAAAGTAACAGTAGTGAAATATCAGATACTCTATTACCAGTCAGTTTAAAGAGTTAGAGTCGGTGCTCAGAGAGAAAATGGCTCCTGGTTTTGTTGTAGACTGGATTATTAACACTGTGTTGTTCTATTACAAACGTTGGTTCTGGTTCTAACAGCTGATCCAGTCCAAAGACTTTGATCCAGACTTTGTAGTAAAGTTGACACATGATGGACTTTAAAGCAGAACAGAGCTGCAGCTTCATCTGCTGATTGTTCTCTACATTATTCATTCATTCATCCTTTGGTCTGGAAAAGGTCAGAACATGAAGCTGAGAGTTTTTCTTCTCTGATGTGATGTTCAGTGTGAAGCAGGAGCCATTTTCAGGTGTGTGTTTGTATTTTATACCTCCGACCAGCAGGTGGAGCTGCCTGGCTCTAAGGTGACTGAGACAGAGCTGCACCTGGGAAGTAATCAGGTTCAGGTGTGTTGGTGCTTTGTGTTAGAAGCTCAGACTGTGGTTCTCTGCTCTCTGTGGAACATTTGAGATGAATTTGAACAGAACAGTTGATGTCAGAGTGGCTGACGTGATGACGTGATGACGTGCTGTGGTAAGCGTATTCTGGCACTTCCGGTTACCGGTGTTTGGTGATCATCGTTTCCTGCCTACCTGTCTCAGACTAGAACCTTTCTCTTTACCGACATTTCATCTCTGACTCTATCACCAATTTAATCTGCACATTCACAGTAACAGTAGTTACTAAATCACCCTCAACTCTCCACTTTCTGTGTGCTACTTTATCCATTCACGCTATCTTCTGCTACTGATTTAGCTGAACTCTCAGCCATGGCCAGCCTAGCATAGCTCCTGTTAGCATTCCCCCGGCAGTTCCCGAGCAGCAGAGAGCAGGCTGGCTGGGTGACTGTTCGTAAGGACAGGCGGAGTCGTAAGCAGCAGCCCACTGCCGACCACCACCCAGTTCATGTTCCTAACAGATACTCCCCGCTCAGCGACACACCCGCTGAGGAGCCAACAAATCCCACTTAGCCTGGCAGGATAGTGTCAAAAGATATAAAAAGTCCTCTGTAATGCAAGAGGTGCCTATTACTCATCATTAATAGAGGATAATAAGAACAACCCCAGGTTTCTCTTCAGCACTGTAGCCAGGCTGACAGAGAGTCACAGCTCTATAGATCCACACATCCCTATAACCCTCAGCAGCAATGATTTTATGACCTTTTTTAATGATAAAATTTCTAATATTAGAGACAAAATTAATCACATCCTGCCTTCAACCAGCACTGAGTTAAGTCAAAACACAGTATCACGGCAGTCTAGGCCTATGGCAGCATAACTAAGGGATGGTTCAAGCCTGAGCCAACCCTAACTATAAGCTTTATCAAAGAGGAAAGTTTGAAGCCGACTCTTAAAGGTAAGATGGTGCCTGACCATTAAGGGCTTTGTACGTGAGGAGGAGGATTTTGAATTCAATTCTGGATTTGACTGGGAGCCAATGTAGAGAGGCTAACACAGGAGAAATATGGTCTCTTTTCCTAGTTCCTGTCAGTAATCGTGCTGCAGCATTTTGAATCAGCTGCAGAGTCTTTAGAGACTTGTTGGGGCAGCCTGATAATAATGAATTACAGTAGTCCAGCCTAGAAGTAACAAATGCATGGACTAGTTTTTCTGCATCTTTTTGAGACAGAAAAGGTCTAATTTTGGTGATATTACGCAGGTGAAAGAAGGCAGTCCTAGAAGTTTATTTTATGTGAGTTAAAGGACATATCCTGATCAAAGATGACTCCCAGATTCTTTACAGTGGAGCTGGGAGCCAGGGCAATGCCATCTAATGTAACTACATCATTAGAAAATTTATTTCTGACGTGTTCAGGACCAATTATAATGACTTCAGTTTTATTTGAGTTCAGTAGTAAAAAATTGCTTGTCATCCAGATTTTAATGTCCCTAAGACAAGCCTGGAGTTTGGCTAGATGATTGGTTTCATTAGGCTCCATTGACAGATAAAGCTGTGTATCATCTGCATAACAATGGAAATTTATGGAGTGTTTCCTGATCATATTGCCCAAGGGAAGCATATACAAAGTGAAGAGGATTGGTCCAAGCACTGACCCTTGTGGAACTCCATGTCTAACTTTTGTGTGTATGGAGGAGTAGTTGTTAACATGTACAAACTGAAGCCTATCAGATAGATAGGACTTAAACCAGTTTAGTGCAGTTCCTTTAATACCAATAAAGTGCTCCAGTCTCTGTAAAAGGATGTGATGGTCAATTGTATCAAAAGCAGCACTGAGATCTAACAAGACAAGTACAGAAACAAGTCCGTTGTCTGATGCGATCAGGAGGTCGTTTATAACTTTTACAAGTGCTGTCTCTGTGCTGTGATACAACCTAAATCCTGACTGAAAATCCTCAAATAAACTATTATCCTGTAGAAAGTCGCACAACTGTTTTGCAACTGCTTTCTCTAGGATTTTGGAAAGAAAGGGGAGGTTAGATATAGGTCTGTAGTTGGCTAATACATCTGGATCTAGAGTGGGCTTTTTTAGAAGAGGTTTGATTACAGCTGTTTTGTATGACTGTGGCACATAACCTGTTAACAAGGACAGATTTAACATATCTAATACAGGACTGCAAATTAAGGGCAGAGCTTCCTTAAGCAGCCTAGTTGGGATGGGGTCTAGGAGACAAGTTGAAGTTGAAGGTTTAGATGCTGAAATAATTGATATGAGCTGGGGGAGGTCGATGGGAGAAAAGGAGTCAATGTTAGGTTTTGCAGCTGAGTCTATGGATCCTGTGTTATGACATAAATCAGTGCTGGTTGAAGGCAGGATGTGATTAATTTTGCCTCTAATATTAGAAATTTTATCATTAAAGAAGTTCATAAAATCATTGCTGCTGAGGGTTATAGGGATGTGTGGATCTATAGAGCTGTGACTCTCTGTCAGCCTGGCTACAGTGCTGAAAAGAAACCTGGGGTTGTTCTTATTATCCTCTATTAATGATATTTTATATGGCACCCGTGCTATGCTATGTTCTTCTCTTGCTATTCCCCCCCCCCCCTTCTTAACCCAACTGGTAGAGGCAGATGGCCGCCCACCCTGAGTCTGGTTCTGCTCGAGGTTTCTGCCTCTTAAAGGAAGTTTTTCCTCTCCACTGTCTCCTAGTGCTGCTCATGGTGGATCTGTTGGGTCTCTCTCTGTAAATACCTATTTTAAAGAGTATGGTCTAGACCTGCTCTTTGTGAAAAGTACCTTGAGATGACTTTTGTTAAATTGAATTGAATTGAATTGAATTGAATTGACTAGAAGGAAACAAGCAAAGATGCAGCAGCAGCAGGTGAGCTGCATTAAAGTGTAGAGGAAATCTGAAAGTTTGAAGTGTGACTGTTGGTGAAAATGTCCAGTTAGTGGAGCTGGGAGAGGAACTGGGATTCTTTACTGAAGCTACAGCAGCAACAGTGTCAGAGTCTACTGGAGGATCAGGACACAAGTCTGAGCAGCTAAATGTACTTCAAGTATCCAAAGTAAAAGTAGTCCTGATGCAGAACGGCTCCTCTCAGGCTGTTTTTAATCTCATGTGTTGAAGAGAATCATTTCTGTGCACAAGTTGTTCTGCTGTAAAACAAGATGAGTTCTATCAGTGAGCTCATATCCAGCACATGTAGCTTTGTAACTCCAGCCTGAGCCGTGTGTTCACAGTCTCTCATCTAGAATAATACATCAGATTTTATCAGCTCATCACATGTTGGTGCAGAAAATCAAAGTTACTATAGTAACTATAGATCTCAGATCAATGTGTTGGTGGAAAATGTCAAATATCTGTAGAGGAGTGTGGTATATTTGATGGTGATGATGTGTAGATGATGAAGAGAAGATCTCCGCTGACACTGTCTTGCTTGTATATAGAAGTTTATTACAAAGAAGTCCAGCATCAAAACAAGCACTGCAGTAGCTTGTGAGAGGATCCGAGCCAATATGGATCTCTCTCTAACAGCTCTAAACATGAATATATATATGTTAGTTGTCTTTATGATTTATAGCGAGACCTCGGGATCTCACTCATGTCCCAAACTTTCCCAGAAACAGAGAGGAAGGAAGGGAAGGAGGCCCCTCTCCCTAACACCTACAGATTTACATTCACAACTATTTAACCTAAACATGAACCCCCAACAATAGAAAAACATACGTGGGAAACACTTGTATTCAGAGACTCCAAGAGAATAAGAACCATATATGAAACTTCAGACACTACAGGAGTCAAAGTAGAAAGTGGCATCCAATGGAAACTGGAGTAAAGTAACATGTGTATGTACTTTGTGTGTGTGATGTGACAGATGGCGGGGACGTCGAGACACGATCGAGAGATGGCGATGAACGCCAAGCGTCAGCTGTCAGAGTGTCAGGACCCGGTGGAGAGGCTCAGACTGC
Source organism: Lates japonicus (assembly GCA_033238685.1). NCBI lineage: Eukaryota > Metazoa > Chordata > Actinopteri > Centropomidae > Lates > Lates japonicus. Next base: position 4,203,948 of record BRZM01000027.1, on the reverse strand, counting down.
AGTGTCTGGCCCGAGGATCGTCTGGGATCAAAGGTCTAGGCAGGTGAGCTCCTCGTACACCTACACCTGCTCAGAAACAGCTGATCATGTTTGGACATTAACATGTTGGACAGTTTGATTCCTGACCTCAGCAGACTCTGTGTCTCATCGTTCACAGGAAGTTTGTCATTAAACTGACAGGATCTTCTTTCTTCTTCAGTGGTGAAATGAGCTTCTATAAAAAACAAAGAGTTAAACTCTGTGTTTATCTATGAAAGGAACATGAAGGACTTTGGCTCTTTGTTCACTAAATGATACATTAAACTGTTTCCACAGACATTTTCATCTTCAGCTGCCTCATCATTATGGTCCTATGGAAATGACTGGAAATGGTTTGATTCTTAACTCTTGTTCATCCTCAGAGACATTTTTGTTTGTTTCATTTTAGATTTCTCATCATCTTTGTTGTGTCAATGCAAAAGTCCAGTAGTATGCAATTTATTAATTTATTTAAACTTTTTATAAATTCAGACATTAAAACATCAAATCATTCTACTTTATCAGACTCAGTCTGGAGTTCTGGATTCAGAACTGTAGTTTTTACTGTTTTCCAATAGATGGCGCCGTTTTCTCCTGTTTGACCAAGAAACAAACACATGATGTTCTCCAGATTTCACTCTGTTGTATTACAGAGCCTCTGTAGGACACTGGAATCAAACTGTGGAACATGTTAAACAGAGATATCTGACAGGCCTTAGAACAACCTGATCTGATGTGTTTGGGTGAAAAATTAAACTCTGATATTTTATTTATTTTTACTGGTGCTTTCTGCAATTGTTTATTTCAGATCTGATCAGATCATTGATCCTGAGTCACTGATCCTTGCTGCTCCAGGTGGAGCTGGATTTAACTACGTCAGATGCAGTTAGATAGTTTAGGCCACTGGTTCCCAACTTAGGGGTCAGGCCCCTCCCAAAGGTCACTAGATAAATCTGTGGGGTCATCACATGATTCATGGGAGAGAATAAGAAACAACGTTCTGATTCACTGATCTGGGTTCAGTTTCTGGACTTTTCTCTGATCTTTGATTTCAGTAAAATATTGATCATTGATCAGTTGCTGAAATGAAATGTGAGAACATTTAAAATAGAAATGACCTGAAAACAAGTCTCACACTAAAACTTGACAGGGGGACACAACTACACACAACTACACACTGATTTAGAAACCACTGGTTTAGGTTTGTCAGTGTTGATTTTTATGAGATGATCACATGCGAAACTTAATTTACAAAATAACTGAAGCCGTCTATTAATAATATAGTTAAACAATAATTGGTTAAATAATGATGTTGTTAATAGTATAATGATAATTTCTGTGTAGAAGTGTGAAGTTGTAGAAAGTTGAAATACTCTGATACAAATACCTGTGAATTGTAGTTTAGTGCAGTAGTGGAGTAAATGTCCACTGGTGATTTTGTCTGGATGCAGCTTCATGTTCAGAGGTCAGAGGTCAGAGTGAAACTGACAGCTGTTGTTCATGTTTGTGTGTGTGTACCTCAGGTCGTGTGTGCGTGATGGTTACGATGTGAGTTGTGAACTGAGGTCGGGGTTTTCCTGTGATATCGCGCTGCACTCGAACCTGTGGGGGTTAACGGCGGCTGCAGGATGTTGTGATGTGTTTAGGTTTATTGTCACATCGTTGTGTTGTTGTTGCTGATTCTGTGGTTTTGTTTGCTGATGTCGGGCTGTAGACTGCCGCTCTGCACGTACCCACACAGATCCTGTCAGCTCATTAATACTCCTACTTCAGGGCTAGGAAGTAACTGAGTACATTTATATCTGAGCTACTTGTACCTGATACAACTACTTTACTGTGTTACAGCTAGAGTTACGTTGGCTTTACAAATACATGTGATCAGGTTATTGAATATGATGCATTGTCACAGATTAAATACCTGATAATATAAAGTGGTTACCAGCTCCACCTCTTCCGCTAGCTATAAAATGTTGTTTACATGTTATTGCATCAGTGATCGTAATAAAACCTGATGCATAAAACCAACAAGTCAGACTGAGACTCTGCAGCTTTATTAGCAGCTCTGTGGTGCTTGAAGCTAAATGCTAACATGCTGATGTTTAGCAGTTGTACTGATGTTTAGCAGTTTGTCATGTTTGTTTATCTTAGTTTATTATGTTAGCATGCTAACAATAGCAGTTAACACATTGACCACCTGAACTGTTGCTTCAGACATAACTGAAAAGACAAACACAGGAATAAACAAGTTACATCATAATGTTTCTTGCATTTCTGACACAGTCTCAGAACAGCCTGTAAAAATAGCTCTGGTTCCACCAGCTGTTCTCAGAGAACTGTTAGTGTTGTAATGTAATGTCATGATGTGTTAATATCTTTGTCAGAACCTTTAAAATAATGGACGACAACAACAACCGCTCCCTGGACTTCAAGGAGTTTCTGAAGGGTTTAAACGACTATGGGATCCTGATCGAGAAAGAGGAGGCCACGGCTCTGTTTCAGCACTTTGACCGTGATGGGAATGGGACCATTGACTTTGATGAGTTTCTCATCACTCTGAGGGTAAATATATAGATCAGTTACTCTTCAGGTAACAGGGAACAGGTGTTGATAATCTCATGCATCTTCCATGATCTGGTCCCTGCAGCCTCCCATGTCTAAGGCCAGGAAGGAGGTGGTCATGCAGGCATTTCGGAAGCTGGATAAGACCGGTGACGGGGTGATCACTGTCGAAGACCTGAGGGGCGTTTATAATGCCAAGTACCACCCCAAGTACCAGAATGGAGAGTGGACAGAGGATCAAGTCTTCAGGACATTTCTGGACAGTTTCGACTCTCCATACGACAAAGATGGAAAGGTAGTGAATCATTGAGGTGTCAGACACACTGCTCTTTATCAGGTGGTTGAAGTGATAAGTTTCAGTCTGTGAATGTGTCAGTTTCTCACAGATCTGCTTCATCTGCTCACCTCACATCCACAGTTACATATATTTTCTGAAATATATCACAGTATATAACTACGAATAGACTGTCTGCTCATGCTGGTGTTACTCTCTGAAGGTGACCAAGGAAGAGTTTATGAATTATTATGCTGGTGTGAGTGCATCCATCGATACAGATGTCTACTTTATTGTGATGATGAGAAATGCCTGGAAACTCTGAGTTAGCGTCATTCTGGTAAACAAACTCAGCGTGCGGGTGGAGGGAGGAGGAAGGCACAGTTTTCTATCTACAGCGAATCTCCTGACTATTCAATCTGGAAATATTCTGCACAGTATGTTGTGTGGTTATTTTAAAAATAAGACATGAATTTGTCAAAATGAAGATTTGGACACAAAGAACCACACAAGATATAAAGCTCAGTAGATAGTTTGGTGGTAGATTTCATCCTTCATGTTCATTCAATCACTTTAAAGTGATCAACAAACTTTATCCTCTATAATTTCATTAGATGTGAATCATCCTTTTCAGTTTCTTGACTCAGACGTGTTCACGCAGCTTCACTTGCTGTTTCCATCCAAATATCAAGATTCATTTTTCCTTTTTAAGACTTTTTCTATAAATTAGCAAATGTATCCTTACTTTTCTAGACTTTTTAGACTTTTTGAATTCCACTACGTTATATTAAAAAGACTTATTAAAAAAAACTAAATGATTTAGAAATATAAAAGTTGACAGATGACACTTGCTCTTCAGTAATAGTCAAATACAATAAATGTAAGAAAATATCTGTAGACACATTTACAAATGAACAGCTACTAAATAATCAACTACACAGTAGTGTAGCACCTTAGTATACTATGACATTTTTTGACGCTTATTATACTATGACATTTTTTGAAATTTTTTTGACACCTTAGCATACTATGATATTTTTATGACATTTTTGACACCTTACTCTATACTATGACATTTTTTGACCATTTTTGACACCTTACTGTACTATGGGTTAGGGTTAGGGTTTTTATTAATTTCTGCAGTATAAGTTTTTATATCATTTATATTTGTTGAGAATCACTTTTTTCCAAAATGAAACTCTCTCGGTGGCTTTATTTAACTTCTCATGATATTTATCTCATTTGGATGGAAACCAGCAGCTGTCTGATCCAACTGACTTTAATCATGTCCAATATTTTCACCTTTTAGTAAAACTGTGTTCACACTCTGAGCTTCATCAAGCTATGACTCAACAGTAAAGTTTTTCTTCTGATTGACAGGTGACCAAAGAGGAGTTCGTCAACTATTACTGTGGAGTCAGCGCGTCTGTTGAGAGTGACGTCTACTTTATCCTAATGATGAGAAACGCCTGGAAGCTCTGAATCAACACTCACAATCATGACATGAATGCCACATTAACTATGCTAAAGGAACATAAGGATGCATTTATGATTACCTTTATGATGTGTTGATGTGTTAAGTTGATAAGATCTGTGGCTTTATTAGCAGCTAGTTTCTTTCCAGATTAATGTAGTATCATGTTTTTTTTTTTTGAGTGATTTTGATCATTTTTTAAAAGTACAATGTTATCTTAAAGTATAATTCATTGTTTTGTAGAGTCAGTAAACCTGACGAAACAGTATATTCAGTTCATATTTTTTAATTTTATTGTACAGTGATATGCAACACAGTAGGCTTTGTTTCAATAAACACTGATTTAACAACGTATGTCTGGTACAATCAACCATTATCATAAAGTAGGTTCTTAATCCTGAGAAAATAAAGCAGAAATACATTCTGTGTATTTATTGCAGCTGTTGTGGGTAGTGATGTTAAATCTGATAAAGAGGCTAAGGACATCAGCATTTTGGGAGCATTTCAACATGATGTCTCCCAGTGAGGTAAAGGCTGGGCCGGGGGAAGTTATGTGAAAGAAAAGGAATCGCCTGAGCCCCGACACTGTCAAAACACTTTTATTCCTGAATAAACAATAAAGCACACCCCTCCCACTTGCCCCATCTCAATTATGTCCCAGTCACACAAGCACTTCCTGTAACTGTTGTGGACATACACACATACACACACTCTGTATCTATATCTATATAAAGTAATATATAGAGGTTAGGGTTAGGGTTAAAGTTGTAGAGGTTGGGGTTAGGGTTGAGGTTGTAGAGGTTAGGGTTAGGGTTGAGGTTATAGAGGTTAGGGTTAGGGTTAAATACCTATTATTTTAACCATTTTGACGCCTATATTATATTATGACATTTTGATGAAATTTTTGATGCCTTACTATACTATGAGACATTTTTTAAACCATTTTTGACGCCTTACTATACTACGACATTTTTTGATGGTTTTTGACGCCTTACTATACTATGACATTTCTTGACCATTTTTGACGCCATATTATATTATGACATTTTTTGACCATTTTTGACGCCATATTATATTATGACATTTTTTGATGGTTTTTGACGCCTTATTATACTATAATATTTTTTGATGTTTTTTGACGCCTTACTATACTATGACATTTTTTGACCATTTTTGACGCCATATTATATTATGACATTTTTTGATGTTTTTTGAGGCCTTACTATACTATGACATTTTTTGATGTTTTTTGGGCCTTACTATACTATGACATTTTGATGTTTTTGGATTCCTTACCATACTATGACATTTTTATGATGATTTTTGACGCCTTATACTATGACATTTTTGACCATTTTGACTACATATTATAGAAATTTTTGATGGTTTTGACTCCTTATATGCTATGACATTTTTTGACAATTTTGGCGTATATACCATGATATTTTTTGACGCCTTACTATACTATGACATTTTTTAACCATTTTTGACCTTACTGTACTATGACATTTTTTGATGGTTTTTGATTCCTTACTATACTATGACATTTTTTGACCATTTTTGACGTCATGTCCAACATTTTCACCATATAGTAAAACTCTGTTCACACTCTGAGCTTCATCGAGATGTGGCTCAACAGTAAAGTTTTTCTTTTGATTGACAGGTGACCAAAGATGAGTTCGTCAACTATTACTGTGGAGTCAGCGCCTCCATTGAGTGTGACGTCTACTTCATCCTAATGATGAGAAATTCGTGGAAGCTCTAAATCAACACTCAGATCATGATCTCCACATGAATGCCACATTAACTATGCTAAAGGAACATAAGAATGCATTAATGATTATGTACAGAAGTGTTTTCTGATTATGATGTGTTAAGTTGATAAGATCTGTGGCTTTATTAGCAGCTAGTTTCTTTCCAAATGAGTGTAGTATCATGGTTTTTTGAGTGATTTTGATCATTATAGTCAGTACAATGTTATTTTTAAGTATAACTCATTGTTTTGTAGTGTCAGTAAACCTGAGAAAACAGTATGTTTAATTCTCATTTTTCTATTTTATTGTACAATGATATGCAACACAATAGGCTTTGTTTAAATAAAGAAACACTGGTATGTATCTGGTACAATCAAACATTAACATAAAGTATATACAGTATCATTAATACATTTCTTAATCCTGAGAAAATAAAGCAGATATACATTCTGTGTATTTATTGCAGCCATTGCTGTAAGGAAACATGAGGTGTAGGTTGTGTCAGATATTTTAAGAAGCAGCATTGTTTTTGGCGTCTCCATGACTTAGGCCACAAACTGAAACAGTCCATTTAGTTTGCTGCAGCAACACAGCTCACCTATAGACTGAGTTGATATAAGGGATTCAGTGCTGTTGGTTGGAGAAAAAATGTGGGCTGAGTGCTGTATAATAATGAGAAGAGCTGGGTCCATACTGCAGCAGGTGGTTTAGTTCTCTAACAGATATGAGCAGCTTTCTTTTATAGGACATCACTGGTGTTTTTGTATGTTTATGTTTTGTACAGACAAGTAACAGATGACTACAGAGGCTTCCCTACAAGAGAAAAGCATTTTGAAAGGTTTCCACTTATAAAGGAGCTTGGAAGCTTGGAAGCTATAGGTGCTTGGGATTGATGGTGCAGAGGATAGGGTTAGGGTTGAGGTTGTAGAGGTTTTCAGATTTTTGATGCCTTACTATACTATGACATTTTTATTAAATTTTTAAGGACATACTATCTATTATATATATTTTTTTTCATCACATTTTTGACGACATCTTATACCATAGCACTTTTGTCACACTTTCGATGACATCTTAAACTATGACATTTTTGATGACATACTATGTGGGGTTGGGGGGTGGGTTGAGGGGGACTTAGGGTTGAGGTTGTAGAGTTGAGGGTTGTAGATGATTCTTGTGGGAAGACTTTGTAGTGATGTGTTTAAGAGTTCTCTCCACGTTTAACGAATCGATGAGAAGGAGCACTAAAGAAGCGTCACTAACACTCTTTAGACTCAGGTTTAGGTTCATTTGTCACCTGCCTTAAAATTAATTTTGAGATTGTCTTTCAGACAGCAACAAGAATTAATTTATTTCACTATGGTTTGAAATGTGAATGACTTTAAACTTGCTAGAGACACACAATGCACTGCATATCCAGCTAAAATATGAACTGAACCAATGGGCTGCCTAGATGGTAATATACTCTGGAAACATTCAAGTACTGTGTGATTTGTCATAAAACATGCAGAAACACTGGGGTGATCTCCTAAGCTTCCTCCAGCCATCCATGGTGGCCAGTAGATGACTATATGAGGAAGTATGTCAGTGTACGATCAGTGAGACATTATGAAAATACCTGATATAATCATTTGGCATCAAAAGCAACAAAATACACAACAAGCTACATTTCAATAGGTTTGGGTTAATGACAAACATTTACCAAACTGCTACATTTTAGACTCAGCTGAAAAGGAAGTAATTTAAAATTAACTAAAGAAACATTAAAGGCATGTTATGCTTGGGTAAATTTTTAGAGTGACCCAAATGTAGAGCAACCGCCTGTTATTATTCATGTGATTAATCAGAGCGTCTGCTCGAGGTTTCTGCCTCTTAAAAGGAAGTTTTTCCTCTCCACTGTCTCCTAGTGCTGCTCATGGTGGGAACTGTTGGGTCTCTCTCTGTAGATACCTATTTTAAAGAGTACAGTCTAGACCTGCTCTATATGAAAAGTGCCTTGAGATGACTTTTGTTGTGATTCGGCGCTATATAAATAAAACTGAATTGAATTGAATTGAATTGAATTCTCTTAAATGTTCCCTCAACACTTCACTGTCAGGAGGAGTGATTCTCTTGATAACTATTTATCTTCTCCTCAGTCGGCTCTTTAGGTCAGTGGTTCCCAACCAAATACATAACAGTATCCACTTATCGCAGGTTGGTGCGGCCAAGAGACGTTACAGAGGCAGAGAGGGGATTTCTGGCAAAACTTCATCCACTTCCAAGGTGCATGGAGAAGGAAAAAAGTCTGAAGAGGTCAAAACTTCAGCAACATTTATATAAGAAGCAGAAACTGGTGGAGTTTTGACCTCTTCAGACTGACGGACAGGCCAAAAAAAGAGGAAGAAAACAGAAGAAAATTTGTTTTCAGATTGTTGGACCTCGTGGGGGTTCTGACCCCCAGGTTGGGAACCACAGCCTTAGAACAACTTGAAGTGTAATTCTCAGAAGTTTGATAAACACAGGCTCCAGTCCTGTTCCTGGTCCATCACTGTTCCTCTTCCTTCTCCTCATCTACTTGATCTGATAGAAACTGGACATGGTGACGTAGGCCTCCTCCTGCTGACTCACTCCAAACACCTCGCCCTCGTTTCCTCCACTGCTGCGTTCAGGCTGAGGTGTGCGAGGTCCGTCCCCGAGCCGAAGGTCATTGATGCTCTGGAGGCTGTCCTCTCCGTCAGAGGAACTGCGGCTCAGCAGGGCGGAGAGCTCCAGCTCCTCTGTGCTGACGCTGGTGGTGCTCCTGCAGTCCGAGCTCTGGGTGGAGCAGGGATCGGTCGACTGAGCACCATCAGCAGCAGCAGGACTGACGGAGGGCTCCGTTTCCTCACATGGCTGCACCTCTGTTTTCTCCATCGGGTAGACTTTAAGAGCACTGAACACCTCAGGCTTGAAGTTCAACAGAAGACCCTGCAAAACCAGAAAAAGCATCACATTTAGTTTATGAAAGGTGCACGTTACAGTAACTGTTCTCCAGTACAACACAGAAGTGTTTTCTGATGTGATGCATCTGTCAGCAGGAACATGTTTTTTTCCAAACCTGTCACAAAAATCTGAGCTTTTTTCTGATCTGACACCTCAATGATAAAGGTTTGGTTGGTTTAGATGGCTTGACCAATAAGAAGCTGTCCTGACCTCCTGACCTCAGAGTGAGGAAGTTATCGGAGCTTATTAAACAGAGACAGGTTGCTGGCTGCCTAACATGTTAGCTGTTACCTCACCAGCTATCCCTGCAGCCCCACATCTCTAAAACTAAATATTTCACATGTATGAGTGACACTGTGATGCTGTTGATTTCCTTCAATCTCAAAGTAAAAACTCACTTTATTTGGCTTGCAGATCTGCACCAGTGTGTCTTTAGGATGCGGGATGCTCGGCCACATGTAGGTGTATATTCTGTGAAGGGAAAAGAAAAGACAGATTAATAAGAAAAAAATACAGCATGTGTCATTTCACTCATTTTCTGTCCAGAAAGCAGAGATGTCGTACTTGTTTTTCCAGAAGAAAACAACACTGACAATCACCACCACTAAAGCAATGAGACACACAATCAGAGTGTACAGCGTCTCCTGTTGTTCACTCGTCTCCACTGGGAGTTTTTCTCCTGCAGCAAGAAAAAAAAAACAGGACGTGGCTAAATAAGATCATTATTCTCTTCTGTCTTATCTCTAGAGGTTCACAGGATCGGTTGTTTTTACCAGGTGGTGTAAGGAAAGTGTAGGGTTGACTCCACTTGCTCCAGCTGCCCTGTAGATGCTTTACTGGGATGGATCGCACTGTGACGTGATACTCTGTGTTTTTCCAGAGGTGTTCCATGTCGATCTTCATGTTGTCCTCTGATGAGACGTTCTGAACCTGTGGACAAACAGAAATAACAGTGATAGTTCAATCATCGCTGGTAGGTAGAAGTAATAACTGCTGTCGGCCCAAATATAAAACAGGCCTGATGATGGGTCGACCATGTTGGGAAAGTATTTTTCAGATTTCAGTCTTTCTGAGCTCATCATCTGTGACAGCTGGGATTCTCTGCTGATTTTCTCTCTGATTTATTTCTGTAGTAAAAACTTTGTTTTCAGTCATCATGAATTTATTTCTGCTGTAGCAGCCTTCAGAAACTCCTGCAGGTTAAACTGAACTAACCTTAGTGCTGAATAAACTCACTATAAACACAATGAAAACTCCCGTTAGCTGAGCAACATTAAGGACGACAATATAGTAAATCAATAAATCTACCATTTCATTGCCTGTGGTCCAGATGTGCAGCTGGAAGAGCTGATTGTCTGCTCTCAGGTAATCGTTGTTGTACGGAGTCCGAATATGAAAGGTGGCCTGGTTCGTTTCCTGGTTGAAGGTGACATTCCACACATGAGGACTTCTGGGTCGAACTGCAGCAACAATACAACAAAGAGACAGTAATGATCAGGCAGGTATGCTGTTTGTCTCTGTCTCACCTGTAATTCAGTTCATTTGGTCCAAACCAAGAGAAAAACCCTGAGCATGGCAGCAGGAGCTGCATTTACTGTTCTGTTCTTAGCCACTTGGTGGCAGTGACTCCAACTATAAACACTGACAGAGTCTGAGGAACAAAGAGAAACTGAACTGTAATTAAACTGAAAGTAAAATAAAAAATGTTAAAATAAAAAAGATTTTGTTCTTTGGGCATTTTTCTGCTGTTTAACAGAGAAAATGTGTAATGTTAGTCCTCTAAAAGACAATATGTTGATACCATAAACGACTACAACTGCAGGCAGGACAACAGCAGACTCAGAGGGTCGTCTGGTGTTTTCATGCTGCTGAATCTGATCTGTCTCAGTTAAATGAACAAAAGAAACTGATGAACTCTGACCTATGTTTCTATCCTGTATTCTTGTGCTCTTAGATCCTGCTGGACTTATTCCACCTCAGAGTTTAATATCTGAGTCAGGAAACATCTTGAAGTTTGGAAAAACATCAGTTGCAGAGAGGATTTACCTTTTTTTTTTTTTTTTTAGCTTTTTCACCTTTATTTGACAGGACAGTGGAAAGGAGACAGGAAACAGGGAGAGAGAGTGGGGGAATGACACGCAGTAAGGGTCCGGCCAGACCGGGAGTCGATCCGGGGACCAGCTGCTCAGGACGCTTGGGCCCTTGTGGTACGCGCCCCAACCATTTGGCTATGGGGGTGCCCCCTAGGATTTACCTATTTTCTTCAGGTCGATGGTTGTTGTAATCTTGCCTCCTCTCTTCAGGTGGATGCTCAGGTTGAAATTAACCACAAGTGTGTCAATGAATCTGATTGTGTCTCCAGAACTATTCACACACAGTATCTTCTCTTCCTGCAGACTGCAGTCTGTGCGGCTGTCCACAGAAGAACAGAGGAGATCTGATTAATGACAGAAATCCCTGCAGTATAGAACAACACTTGATGTCATTTAAAATGTTTTACCACAGGGTCATTCTCTCGATGCTGTCGTCCTCATGATTGTCTTCATCGTCCTCATTGTCGTTTCTGCCTCCGAGCAGCTCACAGGTCAGACTGCTTTGTCCTGTCGTGATATCAGACCAGCAGCTGATTCTGGGCTCTGAGGAAAAACAGGAAAACAGTTTCCACTGATTTAACAATGCACTCCTGTAACACTGCTGGACTCACAGTGGACAGTGGAAGAATAAATAATAATTAACATTAGAGGACATAAGAAAATAAAGCAAAAATTAAATAATAAAAATAATATCCAAGAGATATAAAGTCACAGGGAACAGTTAAAAGACAGTTTAAGTTGTGTTTTTAACTGACGTTAGAGTTGATCCATTCAACACTTGGAAACAATGAGAACCTGAATGACATGAACCATAAAATGGAGTAATGTGTTCCAGTTAAATTGATACAGAATATAGACATTTACTGTGATCCAGACGGGATCAAACACAGACATGAACAACTCTCTGACAGAAATGGTTTGATTTTAAAGATGTTTCTTAACTGATAAAAACAAGTTGGAATAACTCCTGTTATCACATTGTCAAAGTTCAGACTTGAATCAAAAATCCCATATATCTGGTGGGAGGTTTGGTATTGGTTGAATTTGAACTGGCTCGAGCCAGGTCGGGGACACATCATAGAGCTAGAGAACACCCAACACTTGTGGTTCTATCTTCAAAGCAGAGCAAACTGCAAGAATCAGAGGCGTTGACAGGAAGATAGAAATGTGCATCATCTGCGTAAAAATGAAACTACTGTGTTTAATTATGAGACCAAAGGGAAGCAGCTGAAGAAAGAGCAGGGTCAAACAGGTGAGTTATAATCTGTGTCTTACATCTCTGCCTCCTCCATCCTCACCATAATGAACTCTATCACACTGTCACACAACGATCAACACAAAATAAACCCTTCAACAGCTTCGACGATCAGTTGATCGAAAAAAGGAAATGTGCAAATGTTTTGAAAATCAATAACTGTTCATCATCTGATGCCTGTCTACACTCTTAGTTTTGTTTTTATGCCTTACAGAAAATTCTTTGTGCACAATTCATGGACTTTCTAACTCTATAACACACTGTAAAGCAGTTGATTATGGCTGTGTAGGAGCTGATGTGTTGAGAGGTCAGAGCAGAGTCAACAGTGCTGTTTGTTTGTGTTTCTGTGCAGAGAGAAGATGAGTTATTGGACAGTTTACTCTCAGAGATGATCAGCTGTAAACTCACCGATACAGGAAACCCCTCATCTAATCAAATTACCATTCAACCACACTGCTGCACCATGTTACTGACTTCAGTTTAGGCTGAAACGAAAAGCCACAGTTCACTACGGGCTGAGCAGAAAACAACAGAGAAAGAAACAGTGAAAACAGAACAGCTGTGTTTACTCTGATCAAACTGTTACTGAGCGTCTGAAATCATCTGCACTGATCATTAAACAGAAACACTGTGTTCCTGCTGATGATGATAAATAATGATGTATTACTTTTTGATTTTGTTTTTCACAAGGCTCATCACCTTAAAATAACCTTAAATTACAGACAAGGTTTTTTCAGATTGTGTTTTAAATAACAGTAACAATAATTATCTTTTTTTTAAATGTATTTATTTATAACATGTCAATCAAAGCATTAACCGTCAACTCACTCAGAGATTTCAGATCCAAGTCTCAGACCCTCTCTGCTCCTGAGTCTTTGACTGTTTGTTTACAGTCTTAAAACATTTCAGGATCAGGTCTTAAGCTCACATGTGCTGTAATTCCTCTCAGATATATTCTAAAAACACTGGTGCAACACATTGATGACACTTTTTTGTAGATCCATATTTTCCATGAAAGGCCACACATGTACTATAGATGTTTTAAATGTTCTCACCCATGTCAGCGTCTCCATCTCCGCTCTGAGCCTGAGCTCCAGCCGACAGCAGCAGCAGCAGCAGCAGCTCAGCGATCCTCCAGCCAAACGGCATCGCCTCACCCAGTCTCCTCACAGCTGCAGACTAACTCACCTGTTGCTCGGCTCTCTCATAACCCTGCAGCCTCACCAGCTGACAGCTTTTCTTCAGCAGGGAGAGGAAGAAGGAGTGGCCAGCGTTACAGAGGAAGGTGGGGGGGTGTTGTTGGGTGAGTTGAGTTCTTTGCTCACAGGATGTTCTGTAAATCAGAAAACATCTTTGTTCAGCAAACAGCAGGTTCTGAGCAGAGAGACTGAGGAGTTACTGGACACTTCAAACTCCCTCATTAAATCACCATCAAACACACTGCTGCCATGTTACTGACTCCAGTTTAACCTGAAATTAAAATCCCTGTTGACAGCAGACAGACTCAGTCAGAGAGCAACAGGTGAACATAACGGAGCATTTAGCAGCTAGAGAGCCAGAGATTTAACTGAGGAGGTGGAGGAGACCAAACACAGAGCTCAAAGAGAGGGAACAACATCCGCCTGGTTCCCTCGTTCATTGTGTTTTAGATTATTCCAGAAAATAAACTGTGAGCAGCTGAAGTTTCTGATCCTTCCAGGTTTAGTTGATCAGATAATCTTCACAGATGAACACCACTGTTCTGATGTTTGAAGCCTAAATCCAATCTCCAGAAGTAAAAAGCTAATGTTAGGCTATAAACCAACTACACCACGGTCACATGACGTCAACGTCTCCACCACTAAGCTTCCAACTGGTCATTTCATTTAGCTCTGAGCTCTTCTACAAAAGCCTTTCTTCTTAGAAAGTTAGTGATAGTTTGAAAGAGCGTGAGTAGAAACACAACGAGGCTGTAAAGGTGGACTGGTGAGTAGATGGGTTTTCATGTTAACGTCCCCGACAACCTCTGTAGTCTCATTTAGACACTCGTTAGCAACTGCCTTTTTTAAGACACGTAAAAGCTTCAAACATCAGGAGTGGGGGATTTACTGACCCATTTTATGTCGGAGAATAAAACCTGAAAATGTCTTGAGCTTGTGTTAAAACCACAGACCTTATTTCAGACATTTAACCAGAAACACACTGACAACAGGAAGTGCTAACATGCTAACATGCTAACTGACTTCCTGGTTTTAGGATCAGTCCTGCAGGACTTTGCTCTGGACTTAGATTCATCAGGTGGAAACAAACACCACTTCACATCAGTCGTCATGTTGCTGCTGATGTGGAGATAAAGAACATGTTTAGACAAGTTAGAGAACATGTTTCCTCACAGCCAATCAGATCGCTTTAACCCACATTCCTGCTAAAGTCTCTTCCTCATCCCAACTTACAAACATGAACATGTCCAGTCATGAATCTCAGAAATGACCTGTGAACATAAATCACAAACGATGAGGAGCAAACATTTAAATACGACGACTAAATTAACGATGAAAATAAAAAAGTCCTGAAGAAACAAGAAACAAAGTTAAACTGAGGGATTGGAGAAAACAGACAGAGTTCAACTGTGTGCATAGATAAGAGTTAATCAGCTGCTGTCAATCAAACACAGACACGCCCCCTCCGAGGCCGAGGGGAAAGGTCATCTGAAGGTCATCATTCCTTTATTAACACAAAACTCTCTCATCATCAAACTGCTGCTGTTCACAGAGTCTCATCAGTCTCATCTCCAGGTTCAGCCTCAGCTCGTATCACAGTCTGGACTCAGTCTGGATTCAGTGGTGGAACTGATCAGGGATCAGCCATGTTTAATCTGAGAGGAAGAAAACTGAAAACATCCTGCAGAGACCTGAGTCCTGCAAGGCCTGAATCCTGCAGAGTCCTGCAGAGACCTGAGTCCTGTAGAGACCAGAGTCCTGTAGAGGCCAGAGTCCTGCAGAGACCAGAGACCTGCAGAGACCAGAGTCCTACAGAGACCTGAGTCCTGGAGATACCAGAGTCCTGTAGAGACCTGCAGAGACGAGAGTCCTGTAGAGACCTGAGTCTTGTAGAGACCTGCAGAGACCTGAGTCCTGCAGAGACCAGAGTCCTGCAGAGACCAGAGTCCTGTAGAGACCTGAGTCCTGCAGAGTCCTGCAGAGTCCTGCAGAGACCAGAGTCCTGCAGAGACGGGGGTCAGACCTGTGTCTGTTGCTGCTCAGTTTAAACTTGACGTGGTAGATTTCAGACTGAATGAACCAATTGTCATATAAAAGCTGCAGCTGAACAGACGAACAGAGTAAATTCCTCTTCACATTCAGATCAAACTCTGTGAACGACGTGTGCTGTGAAGTCTTCTCTCTCTGTTAAACTCCTCCATGTCTCAGAGAGATGTTGGCTGCAGATGTCGAAGCAGCTCAGAGTCAAACATCAGTCTTCCTCTGTCAAACAGCAAAATCTAACCAGTAACCTACAAACCACTTCCTGTCTACTCAACTGATCTGGTTTGTTTTCAAATGAGGCCAGAAGGAACACCAGTCTTCGTTTACTACGTGCTCGGCCTCGGGCGCTCGGCCTCAGGTGACAGCAGGACATGTGACCACAGTCTGCCACCTGTGTGTCAGCTGACCGACGACGACCTGAGACACAAACACGTTCAGACAGAAAACGGCTCCTTCTTCTTCCTCTGACACGTTTTAGTTTCATTTTTGTTTCTGATCCAAACTCACATGTTTCTGTTCCTCTGGGGGGGTGGGGGGTGGGGGTGGGGGGGCACAGTGACCTGCTGCTGATTTATTTCCTCTTTTCTCATCAGCTGCTGCGTCTTTAAACATGTCAGTGTTTGTGAGTTCGTCAGGTGCAGCAGCAGCAGGCCTCAGCGTGGTTAGCTCTGTTTCCTACTCTCACTGCCTCAGGTGGTTTCACAGCAGGAGTGTTGTGAAGCAGTGCATGCTGGGAAACACGGTGCAGTACCTGAGCTGTGTCTCAGTGTTACAGCAGGAGAACGACCGAGCAGCTGCAGAAACACTTTGACCTGTGGAGCTGAGCTCAGACTGACTGCAGCTCAGTCAGACTGAAACCTGCTGCTCCACAGACACTGACTGTCACTGATCAATCAGCTGATCGACCACCTGATCGACCAGCTGATCAGCTGGTGTCCTCAGGTAGAAGGACAAGAGTTCAGCTCTCGTTACCTCAACGTTCACTTCAACTCTGACTGATTCTGAACAAAGTTTGAAGCTTTTGTTCTTTTTCTGTTTCAGCTCTTTGAAAACTAAACGTCAGAAAATGGACGCCATCGTCCTCGTCCAACACCGCCCTGATCACCTGATCCGGCCCCAAGATGGAGGAGGAGCTCAGTCGCTGTGATGACAGTGATGATGGCATCTCTGCTGCTGCGCTGGTTTTCTCAGACAGAGCTGAAACAGAAATATAAAGGTATTAACTTCAGACTCAGACCTTTCTAATCCGAGCTCCCTCAGGTGAAGGTCTGAGAGAACAGGAGCGACCAGTTTAACTGAGGCCTCCACCATGACACCATCCAGGTCCAGGACTTAAGGCCTCCACCTGCAGCAGGACCAGTAGGCAGGTAGATCATGTGACCTTTCAGGCTAATCAGAGACCAGAATATTCAGATCAGATGAAAGTCAGATTTGATTAACTTTAGCTAAGGCTAACTGTGGCTAACTGTGGCTAACTCAGCAGCTAGCTTTAGTTTTTACCTGGAAACGACACCTTTGTGTTTCTGTCTGAGCTTCAGATTTTCTCGTTCACATCCTGTGCTGAGTTTCAGACGACGTGTGAGGATGAGACGGTCGTGGGTGGAGATGAGGCCCGGGGGGTTCGAGGGCTGAGGGGTTGGTGGGGCGTCGAGCTCTCGGGTGTATCTGTGGGCGGCGGCTGTGGTTAACGTGTTCAGTGTTCAGGAGGCAAAGAGGAGAAAGTCCTGGAAGGAGGAGGTTTGTTTTCTCCTTCAGTCGTCTGACCCTGACTGACGGAGTGGGGGTTAAAGGGTTAAAGGTCCCTGAGTGTTTGGATGGTGCTGTGCTCTCTGCTGCACCTTATCTGGGAAGAGAAGCTCACCCCCGCCCCCACCAAACCACACGCCTCAGGTTCCTATCTCCGCTCAGCATCGCAAAACATCTTCAGCTGTGGTTTCATGTGTTCGGTCGCCTCCCTCTCTGCCACTGATGGGAATCTGATGAGCACCTGTTTACACTGAAGGGTCTGGATCCTGGGGGGGGGGCACGACTGACGACCTTCACCTGCAGGGACACAACTATACACACACACACACACACACACACACACACACACACAGTGTTTCTGATATTTACAGATTACAAAAACTAAATCAGCAATAAATGATCAATACATGATCAATAAATGATCAGTAAGTGATTCAGTCTGAGCTCAGAGCTGATCTGTCACCTCTGGTTGGGAGGAGAATTAATATTTAGATTCTTTGCACAAGTAAAAGTATAACTACTAAAAGTCAGTATGCAGTTCTACTCAACTGAAAATACTCAATAATTATTATCAGTCTCTTGAAGAATCTGAGGTTCTGAAGATCAACTCTGATGATACTTTAAAAATAAAACATTTAATTCTAATTCTTTATGAATAATTATTATGAGATTTATTTTGTGACTGAGCAGGAGGAAACACTCAGATCCTTCAGTTAAAGTAAATAACAGTAAAACTACTACTCTGTTAGTTTACTACATGTTTAATGGATTACTGGATTAAAATGAGTCGGTTGTTAAAATAAATAATAATAATAATAAATCATTTAGAATAAACTTGATGCAGCAGAGTTACAAAATGTTTGATGTTGGAAAATTAAGTTAAAACTGTTTTTAATGTCAAATCAGAAGAAAGAAGATTTAAAAAGGCCTGAACATTTTAGAGGCTGATACCTGAAAAGAATGGAAGTAAGTACTTCTGTTACTTGAGTAAAAGTACTTGAGTACTCTCCAGCTCAGTAAACAGACACTGAGCTGCAGGTTTTATATTTAAAGTCAGTATAGTACAGGTACTCAGAGTACTGCAGTACAGTAGGTGTAGTTACTCTGACTGACAGTATATATATATATGTGTGTGTGTGTGTGTGTGTCCACAGTGAGAAGCTGCTTCCTGTTCAGGAAGTCTTCCCATACCAACATATATAAGCTCCATACCTGCAGAGAGGGTACGTCTATTTCTGTCACCCATCTTTACACCTACACCCATACCATCAAACCACAGTGTAAAATCTCATGGTGCTGAATTTCACTGAAGCCACACCAAAATGAGCGAGTCTTTGAAGCTCGGGCTCCAGCAGCCACATGAATGTCTCCTCTGTTCACCCTCGCTACAAATGCTGCTTCCTGCTTCTCCTCAGTTGTTGTTTTGACTTTTTTCAGCCCAACGTCGTCTCATCATCATCTCACATCCACAGACTCTCACTCAGTCTCACAGCA
Organism: Lates japonicus; assembly: GCA_033238685.1. Lineage (NCBI taxonomy): Eukaryota > Metazoa > Chordata > Actinopteri > Centropomidae > Lates > Lates japonicus. The sequence goes on along the minus strand of BRZM01000027.1, from coordinate 4,185,075 downwards.
GCCTCTACACACCACTCAATTTCTGTAGAAAGGTGTTGCACGTTGTGCAAACAGAGGTTAGGGTTAGACTTGTTCAGAAATTACTCGTCACCACATCCTCTTCCTCCTCTCATCATGTGTCTTCATCCTTTAAAAACAGCAGCAGCAGCAGCAGCAGCAGCAGCTCCAGACTCAGACTGATCTCTGAGGACCACACTGACCAGATCAGCTCCTGTAACACAGCAGCTTTCACTTCAGCTTCAGGGGAACACCATCCTCACCTCCCACCCCTCTCAGTACATGTCTGTGACGCACGGCGGCTTTGTGGTGAAAACATGAAACTTTCTGTCTTTAGACCAGAAATACAGAAATAACTGATGATTCAGAGGAGGAGGACGTTTACTGCGACTGTACTCACACTGTGTACTCAGAGGTACTTATACTTCACAGCTGTTATTTACAGCTCAGGTCAGGTTCACCCCCCCCGACCTACACTTCACTCTCATCAGTTCAATTCAGTTTTCTTCAACATCATCTTAAGGCACTTTTCATACAGAGCAGGTCTGTACTCTTTAGATTATTATATTTACAGACCCAACAGATCCTCCGTGAGCAGCACAAGGAGAGAGGAAAACAGCTAATAATAGCAGCAATTCAACTAAAAGTAAGACTAATAATTTCCAGGTGTTGAGTGGAGTTGTAGGAGCAGCAGGAGACTTGTCATCACAGATCAGACTCTACAGCTCCAGAGGCAGAAATACCTGCAGAAAGAGACAGAAGACTATGGGAAAGAGAAGATATCGAGTTAGTGACATATTTATGAGATATGATAGTGAAAGAGACAGGAGCTCAGTGCATCATGGGAAATCTCCCAGCAGTTTAGGCCTATAGCAGCGTAACAGCCTGATACCTCTGCCTCCCATTCTACTGCTGGAAACTAAGGACCAGCAGTGAACCAGCATTCTGGGGGAACTGGGATCTGTAAGCTCTTCAGTTCTGTTGGACGATGGTTAACTCGTGTTGTTTTAACTTTAGATGATAACTTGTGTCCTGAAAAGAAAAAAAAAACTGAACTATAAACTGAAATCATAAAGCTCTTTAAACAACACAAGGCCAAAACCCTCATGGTACATTTGTTAATATTATAATTACTGTTGTAAAGTGAAATGCTCAGACACGTCCAGGCTCCACTTATAATGAAGACATATTGTTTTATACATAGAGTTACTGTCAATAAATCCAATAAGCAGATAAACATTTCATTTTAAAAAAAGCTTCAGTAAAGCTTCAGCTGCTCACTGTAGCTTTAATCAAACAAACAGGAGGAAACTGTTGATTTGTTTGGGACTATTTACAGCGGCGGATTAATCCACATGTGGTGCTGTGGTGGGCAGCAGGGCCGTGTGTCTAAACTACAAAGTGGTTCAGAGAAATAAAAAATATCATAGAAATATAGAACAAACCAGTGTCCTCATTAGTGTCCCCGGGGCAGCGTGCCACCTGAGCGACAGGTAAACCACCTGAGCGACAGGTAAACCACAGACAGACTCAGAAACAGCTGCTCTGCTCTCACAGCTGGTACAACTGTCACTGAGCTGCTGTGGGAAACATCTCAGTTCCACGTTCACAGAGTTTCTCAACTCTCTCTGGTCAGAACTCACAGGGAGGGGGGTCGGAGTGAGGGTGGGGGGTCGGGGGGGTCGGGGTGTGAATATTTACTGAAAACTCTTTCTAACAGTGTTTGCTGAAGGTTGGTCTGTGGGTCTGTGTGTTCATTAGTTTTCTGCTGCAGCTCCTGAAAACCAGATCATTTCTTCTTCCTCACATCAAGGAATGCATCAGGAATAATTAAACTATAATCACAGTTAGACCAAATTAACAAGAGCCATGATGAGTATTTTAGAGTTCAAGTTCAGTTTAGTGATAAAATGTTAACTGCTGTTCAAAGTAAAAGCCTGGTAACGTGGTGTTATAACAGATGTTTTTACTTCACCACTGATCAAACCTGGTTTTATCAATAAGGCATCAAACATGATCAAAATCTCCTAAAGATAATACTGTGGTGTAAAAATACTAAATGTCCTGTAATTAAATGATTCTGTATTATATCATTGGATCATTATTACTGATGTTTTCATGTGTGAGCAGTTTATTGTTGAATCTGGTTGATGTGCAGCTAATTTTGGTCTTTTATATATATTTTATATATTAGTTTCATTTGATCCATAAAAATACAGCTTTAAAAAAAATAAGAAAATCTTCATTTGAATCTGTAAAGTAACTAGTAACTAAAGCTGTCAAAGTAGTGAAGTAACAGTAACTACAGATACACATATTTAAACTGCAGTGACAGTAACTCAGTCTGCTGCTGATTCTTTATAAAAACCAGCTCAGTTCTGAGAAATCTACCATCAGACATGAGTCAGTGTGTTATCGACTGTGAAGGTGATGGAAACAGTTCAGTTCCTGAAGAAACCGGACTGAAGCAGTATCAGAGATCAGGGTCCTCAGATCCTGAACCAGCTTCACTAAACCAGCTCACATTAACCCTTTAACTGAGCCTGAGCCTGAGTCTGAACATGTTAAAGTGGATTCATCCCACAGTTCTCAGAGGAAACGGGATTGTTTTCGATCAGTGTCAAGGAAAATTAGGAGAAAAAACAAACTTTTATATGACTCAAAAATACGACAAATTTGTATTTTTGATCATGTCTGCTAAACGTTAGCATGTTAGCAGTGCTGATGTGTAGCGTTAGCCGGGCTGCAGACCATCAGTCTGGTTTTAAACAGATTCATTAGACAGAAATAATTTCTACATGTTTGTCTTCAAAAACTATTTTACTGTGAAAGTTCATTTTTGAAAAAACAAAGCTTTGTTCTCAGTGACAAAGATGTGATGAAGACACAAGAGGAACATGAACTACCCACAAAACATTTCTGTGAGAGCCACAGTCACTTCATTTCCAAAATATATTCTCTGAAACATTTACATCAGTTTCTAAAACCAGCGTTAACCTGAAGAACTTCACTGCAAAATGACATATTAGAGGAAACTATTTTACACAGTTAAAGTTCATTTAAATGTAGAGACTGAAGAAGTTTGATCCTGTGAAAAAATAGATGTCAGCAGATATTTGTACCATAAATGTAGTGATTATTCAACTTCTAATATTTTCTCACTAAAAGATAAAACATTTTGTAATGAAGCTCTTCAAATATCTCTCGACTTCATCTTTATTACAGTTCCACTTCATAAAAAGAGAATAAACAGATAAAGTTTGTATCTAAACAACATGAGTTAGAATTAGTCTTCTCTACAAGTGCAATGATTTTCAGACTCAAACCATCGTAGCATCGATGCACGAGGTCTCATCAGGAACGTGACGATATAATGATGTGACTGACAGAGTTTAGTCATTAATTAGTGTCAAAACAGGATTTTATAAATCACACAAAGAAAAATCAAGAGAATAGAAAATATCACAGTGAGGATTCTCCAGAGAAATATAAAAAAAAGACTGAGTTTATATCAGTGTAGGAATCTAACTCCACACAGACCTGATCACCGCGAACAGAAGAAGGCAGAAAGGACTGATTAGTTTATTAGATTAGTAGGAAACATCCTCCTTCCTGATCTTTAATCAATAACCAACCTTTACACACCTGCTCATTAAACCTGCTCCTCCTTCGTTTATTCACCTCCTTTAATCAGTTTAGTCTCAGACGCTCTGATTCATTCATGTTTCATGATCCAATGATTAGAAGAACATTTAGAGGTTTGTTCACAGATCAGCAGCAGCAGCTTGAATGAACATGTTTAAACTCTGTGGTTTGATATTTTGGTGCTAACACAGAGACCTGCAGCTGCTCACTAAGTTTCTGTCACAAACACAATTAAAAACTACAAACCTGTGACATTCATGGTAAAACTGTTGATGTCAGAACTGAATAAACAGTCAGACCGCCGGATGTTTTCCAGCAGCGCCTGAACACAACATGTGTCAGGTGATTCAACATCAGAACAGAGGAATTATTCATGTTACTGATTAGGTTTGTTCAGGTGGAGTTTATTTGTGAATCTTGTTTGTGTGGATCCTGAAACGTGTTGGTCACAGAGACTGATTTCTCTCCCTGACCTTTCTGACTCTTCACACTGACCTTAATCCTCCAGGACAGACACTGAAGCTGGACCCGACCCTCTCCTGGGTTACTCTGAGGAATGTGGAGGATGAACCTCAGAGACCTGCTGACTTAGTGAAGGAAGATGTTGACTAAAGGTTTTAGAGCTGGTCCAAGGTTCAGGCTGATGTTAGAGTTAGTCTACTCAGTGGTCGGATTAAAAGCAGGTCTGTAGTGGATCTGGTGGAGACGTCAGACTCTGATGAGGAAGTCGAGGCCGAGGGAGGCGGGGATGTGCAGCGTCTCCAGGCTCAGGGCGGAGGGGGTGTAGGGGAAGAGGACGGGGAAGGTGTGTTTGGTGTCGACCAGGAGCTGAGGAGGATCGTTCCTCTCCTGGAGCCGGTTCTGGACACGGAGACACACCGAGGTTAGACAGACCAGAACAGACCTGAGATGTCAGTGAGACTCAGTGACCAGTTTATTAGGTACACTCCTCTAACACTGTAGATCCTCCAGGATACAGTGAGACGAATGGAAACTGGTTCTGTTCATTAACAGACGTCATCAGCCTGCGGTGGAGGGATCAGTGATATACCGGGAAAAAACTCCCCACGATAAGAATGAGTCGTCTGATAATAATAACGATAAAACCTAGTTGATGGTGTATTTGTGTCGCAGAGCTCAGCTCACAGAACGAGAACAAACATGGAGGAAGGTGGAGCTGAAGCTGAGGAGTTCATCACTAAACAAGGACTTTAATATTCAGAGTTTACAGAGGATGGTCACACATCCAATCTGTTCAAACACATTTCTTTCTAGAGGCTCTAGGGACTGTGTGCTCTCACTTACAGACACGAACCTGCTGTTGGATGGTTGTTTTTTATCGTTTTATATTGTTATCTCTATAAACACCAGAAAATACTGGGATAAGATTTTAAATCCACGTCACCCATCCTTACTGAGCAGGTAACGGACTCCATCACCTCCACCCTGTTCGGCTGTCAGTGGTGGGGTGTAGTAAACCCTGCAGCCACCAGGGGCCACCAGTGAGGACTCAGACCTTCAGGCCAATCAGATTTGTTTATCAAATCAGGTGATCAGATCAGACGACACCGACGCGTCAGCCTGGGTCACAGACACCATCACTCTGGATTTGACTTAGTCCAGACTGAGACCATCACCTCCACAGCTGGTCTGGATCTGTCAGGACTCTGTGAACACCTGAACACCTGTGAGTCTTACCTGGATGTTTCTGATGAAGGACACAGTGACTCTTTCCTCAAACTCGTTCAGAGGCGTGTAGAGGTTCAGGATCTTCACAATCTGCAGGAGACAACACATCAGTATGATCTCATGTTATTGATCAGGTGATGTGTTATTGATCAGGTGATGTGGGCGGACCTGTTGCATGGTGAGGGCGGTGCAGAGCGAGCAGATGGCCTCTGCGTCCTGAGACGTCTTCTTCTTGACCTGCAGCAGCTGAGCGGCCTGAATGATCGGCTCCAGCGTGGCTGCAGCTTTACTCTGATACAGGTTGTTTCCTCTCAGCCACTCCTCCATCTGACTGGTGTTGTACCTGAACACACACAGTAACAGTCACAACAAGCTGAGCACCAAACCAGGACCAGGACCAGGACCTGATCCTCCTGTGCAGGATCTGGGGGTTGTACCTGAGCTGCATGCCGGTGCTCCAGGAGCAGACGTCTTTGCGCAGCAGCAGGTTGTTGAGGGTGACGGCGTTGATGCAGTGGAACAGCTGTCGGACCACCTGACCCACGATCTCTGGGTCCAGACCGTGGTCCCTCATGGTGCCGTGGAACTGGCCCAGCTGTCTGATCAGGGCCTCCAGGGTGTAGCTGGTGGGGCCGCCGGCGTCCGTGTCCATGCTGGACGATCGGTTCCTGTAGCCCATCGGCTTCACGCCCGCCAGGCTGGGGATGCTCTCGCTCTCCAACATGGCCGACACTGGACACAGAGACAGAGACACGCTGAGTCCTTCAGGAGAAACTCAGGACAGATCAGAAACTCGTCGTCCAGGTCATGGTCAGACTGAGTCTGATCTGAGCTCTGCAGAGCGACGTGACCTTTCTACTGACGACGATCCTGCAGCAGCTCAGAGGGGATTTCTACACCTGTTATCACCACTGCTCAGTCTGTTTAACCCACGGACGTCTGAGGAGGAGTTCTATCCAGTGGCGTGCTGTGGTTGCCGTGGTAACTGCTGTACACACTGAGCAGATAGACGGTGAATCATTGGACGGTGAAATGAGTCAGAGCGACAGGAGAAAAGTCCCAGACTGATAACAAGTCAAACTGAGGAAATACCCTGAGACAGATAATTCATCTGTGTGAGAGGTGATTCAACAACTTTAACACATTAACAAACAACATTCACTGGTTCACTCTGACACTACTCCACAGTCTGATGAAGTTTTACCTCTGGACCTCCTGAATCCTCATGATCTGATATTTATCACTGTTCTGACTTTGATATTTTATTCTACATGATCCTGACACAGTTTGTGTGTCAGCAGCTGTTCCTCACATCGGTCCTGATCTGAGTCCACAGAGAGGACGTCACTGTGGATCAGCTTCGTCTGGAAAGTGACTGAAACACAAACTGTGGATCAGATGATGATGAAGTGAAACTGTCTGCAGGTTCGTTCTGTGTCTCTGTGGTTTTATTGGCTCAGAGCGTCAGTGTTTGTTATTCTGACGGCTGACGTTCACTCTCAGAGACCTGGTCCCTGATCCTGATCAGATCCTGATATATCTACATTAAATACTGTCCAGTTTATTAGGAACAGCAGCTCTGTGATAATCCCCATCATGAAGGTTTAAAGGTGTTCAGACGGGAGTTGGAGGATGTAGCTGCTGTTGAAGTGCTGTAGCCTGTCCTCACTGACAGACGGGGGGGGGGGCAGAATAATAGAAACACAGTCTTCTTTCAAGTCTCTGTCTCTTCTTCTAACGTTCTAACTCTGATCTGACACAAACTGTTTTATTCAGAGTTTTAATCAGCTGCTCTGTTTGTTTGTAGAGGAGGAGACCTCTGAGGAGAAAAGCTCCTGATCTGAACCTACAGATGAAACACTGAGGTGTTTAATAATGAAATCAGGTCGACTGTTTCTGTACGACGTCTACAACCGTCATGAAGGAGGATCTATTCCAGGACCTGATGAACTGAGAGTTTAACATGATTCATAGACAGCAGTTTTCAGACCAGAGGAACTGTTTCATGGTTCTAAGAACAGTTGAAGAATCCTCCTGTTATTTATTGTGTCTGTGTAAGAACAGGGAGCGATCGTAGATCTTAGGATGGTGCGTTCAGGGACTTTTTTTAACTAAAAAAAACAAAGACATAAAAAATAAAAACATGTAAACTCTCAGACTGAGTGAAGTCCAGCTTTAACTCTGTCATCATCATTAAATCCAGAACTAACACTCAGACCACGGCGTCCTCCATCTTGTTGTTGTCATAGAGACGGATGTTGTTGTATGTTGTGGAGAAGAGATGTTGCTATAGCGACCGGTTTACGTCAGCTCAGCGCTCAGATACAAACAGAGAAGTTGTCAGGGCGCTCCCTGATCTGTTTGGTCTGAGGACGTGGTGAACACATGAACCACAGGGTGGCAGAGTGAACTGTGACTCACCGATCATGGGCTGGATGATACCCTCCGCCACCTTAATGAGCTGCTGGTAGATCTGGATGGAGAGGTCGCTCAGCACCTGTCGGTACTCGGCCAGGTCGAAGTTCTTCAGACAGTGCTCGTTCTGTTTGGCCGTGTTCTGAGTCATAAACACCTGAAACAACACGACACGTCAGAGTCGCGTCCTGAACCCTGAACAAACAGGAAGTGACGCCGGTGAACGGCGGAGCGTCTGACCTCGTCTCCGCTGTACTGCTTCAGACAGTGCAGCAGGCGGCTGGTGTTGGCCAACCAGAACGACGTCATCTCAAAGTCATCGTTGTTTTTCTGTCAGAGAAGAAGAAACCAGAGTTCAAACACCTGAACACACCTGAGATCAGACAGGTGGAGGAGCCGAGGACCCGGTCTTACCTTCAGGACCTTCTTGATGGCGTTGATGGTGGAGGTGAGAAGAGACTCCACCTTCTGGTCGTCGTTGATATAGTCGGCGTGGCGGATGCACATGAAGAGGATGTAAGCCGGGAGACAGGGGACGGTCGCTGACACCGTGCTGGGCTTCACGTCTGGAAACATTTCCAACACATTTACAACCTGACACTGTCCTTAAACCACTGAGTTACACGTTTGTCATGAACCTCAGTAACTTACAGACATTTTCTGGCCAGAAAAAGAAGCTTTTTCAGCAGCTCAGAACTTCTTACATCTATGATTAGATTTTCAGAGGGCAGCCTCAATAGAAAGTGGTCCAGATCTCATTCTTTAATATTGTACCAATTTCCTTAGTTATACATGACCAGAACTCAGATACACTGTTTTTGGAGTTGTCCAAGTATATCGACAAAAAAAACCTATTTTATTCATTACATTCAGTGTCCTGTGTTGCCTGTGAAATATAAATATAATGTAGTGTTTGGTCTGAATACATCTCTGTGTTTTAATCTCCCTCTGATTTTTCATGACTCATTCAATCACAACTCGTCTGATGGATTCTGAACTAATATTTCCTCACAGATCACCTTCTCATCTCTTCACCCAGTGTTTCCAGCATCAGATCTGATTTAACAGGACTTCAGTGCAGTCAGATAAACCGCAGCAGGTTCAGTAAATCTGTCTCTGACTGAGTCACACCTGGAAACATGTTCCCACAAAGACAACACAACCACACAGGGTTTTTACAGCTGAGACGACAGGTGACTGAACTGTTCAACAAACAGCTCTGACTCTGATTAATAACAGAGTCTGACCTGGGATCAGACTGACCTGGGATCAGTCTGACCTGGGATCAGACCTGGTCTTACCAGTGATCAGGGTCTTGATGAGCAGGGCCTCGTCCTCCTTGTAGTACTCCAACATCCCCTCAAAGTCCTTCTCCTTCCTCTGGACGGTGACCTGCCGGCTGAGCTCAGGTCTGGACCTGCCGGTGACGGCTGCAGCCTGAGAGGCTGAAACACACAGAGACGTCAGTCACCTTCAGTCAGAGACTCTGATACTGAACAGGTTCCTGTTTGATGTTCTCCTGTCACCTTCTAACTCCTGGACTTTCTTCATGTAGATCCTCAGCTGCTTCTTCAGCTTCCTCTCGTTCTTCTCCAGTTTCTCCACCAGCTCCTTGAGGTCCTTCAGACAGGAAACACACCGACGTCATCACACAGTGAATATCAGAGTCTATCAGAGTCCATCAGAGTCCGTCAGAGTCTATCAGAGTCCGTCAGAGTCCATCAGAGTCTATCAGAGTCTGTCAGAGTCCATCAGAGTCCATCAGAGTCCGTCAGAGTCCATCAGAGTCTATCAGAGTCTGTCAGAGTCTGTCAGAGTCCATCAGAGTCCGTCAGAGTCTATCAGAGTCCATCAGAGTCTATCAGAGTCCATCAGAGTCCATCAGAGTCCGTCAGAGTCCATCAGAGTCTATCAGAGTGTGAGAGGTGTGTGTTTTCTGACCAGGTTGTCGTTGGTGAGCCGGGTGATCTCCTGCTGGACGCTGTACTCCACCTGAGCCTCAGGAGACAGGGACATGGTGTAGTTGAGGATCTCCTGCTTCTTCTCGATGTCGTCCTTCAGCAGCTCGATCTGAGTGTGAAGAGCCTCCAGTTCGTCTTTGTGTTGTCTGGACTGAGTCTGCAGCTGAGCCTCCAACAGCCTGACAAGACCAGGACCAGGAGGAGGAGGACCAGGACCAGGACCAGGAGGAGGAGGAAGGTCGTTAGTCACTGAACATTTACGAGGAGCATCAGACCATCAGAGAACAGACACATGGACTGACAGGGGTTCAGTGTCTTAACGTCCTGTTTTAAGGTGGAATTGTGGTGAAACAGCCTCGACCTGAATCCAGCTAACAAACCTCCAGTTCTGGACCCAAAGACCTGAATCAAATCCAGACCCTGTGGTCATAAATGAATGATACAGCATCAAATATAGATTCATGTGGATTCTTGTGTCCATCAACCTTTAAAATCAATCAGCTGATTGATCCCTGAACTATCCATGTTCAATAATCTGATAACTACAGTTTAACTCTGTCTATACTAACGGTCTACGCTTTGAAGATGTGGTGTTATAGTATTAGTTTGTTCTTATTACAGCTGTAAATGTAAAATGATGATGATTCTGATAATCTGTCGCTGAAAACAGTCTCCAACACTGTTTCCTCCTGTTAAAAGCTACAGAGAGCAGCTGTCTGAGGAAGTGACTGATAATAAAACCTGACTTTATATCTGAAGTGTTTCTGGAGGTTTAGATCTGCAGGGAGTGAACTCAGGAGATTTAAATACACATCAGTAACATTCATCAGTCGTCTGCTCTCTGAGCTGTTAATGATGGAAACCTTCAGTCTCATGGTCTGTCAACATGTAAACAACCTTCACTGCACACACACACACACACACACACACACACACACACACACACACACACAGTGCCATGGTTCACACACAGACTGTTGCTTTGTGAAGAGAATGAACTGAGTCACGAGTTAAAGTCATGAGCTGCTCATTACGTTCAGACACAGTCTGGAAACAGAGGAATCGAACACACAGAGACCTGGCCACTTGTTTGAGGCCCTGATAAGCCAAACCCAGCTCCCCGTCTTCATTCAGGTAACACCAATCCTGCTGCTTACTGGTGTCCACGAGGCAGAGAGAGAGAAGAGAGGAAACAGCAGAGTGAGAGGAAGCAGTGACACAGTTCTTCCTGTTGGTCCGATCAGCAGAGGTCGGATCACAGACACTTCCTGTCTCAGGAATCCTGATCTCAGGTCAGGAAAGCTTAAACACTCACTAAGTTAGAGGAGCTGCAGAACAGGTGAGACAGGAGGTTCCTGTGATGAGACCTCTTCTACAGGTGAAGCTTTTACACAGAGACAGAGGCTGCAGAGACCATCACACACCAGCAGGTGGAGACATCACAGAGGACGACAGGACACACAGCTCAGACACTGTTCTCAGATCTGCTGATCACCACAAACATCAAAGGACGGAGTCACTTACTTCTTGGACTCAGTCAGTCCGTGATAGGCCTTCAGAGCCTCGTCTTTGTCCACAGGCTCTTTACTGTCGTTCACCTCAGGAACATTATTACTCTCCTGCTCAAACACAACAAACACAGAGTTAACCCAGGATCAGGTCCAGGTTCTGCTGCAGGACTGTGGACCAGCTGTGGACTCACTATGTGCTGGTTCTTCTCCTGCAGCTGGGCCGTGCTGACGATCTGAGTCCTGAGGATCAGGACTTCCTCCTTGCGGGCGTCCAGCTCCTCGTTGGCGGCTTTGAGCTGACTCAGCAGCAGGTTGTATCCGTCCTGCAGCTCGTTGGACGAGCTGTTCTGAGACGCCCGCTCGGCCACCGTCTTCCTCAGCTCGTTCAGGTCGTTCTTCAGTTTCTTGTTCTCTGACTCCAGCTCCTGTCTCTGCAGAGTCAGACCACATGTTCACATCACTGGGTCCAGACCTGCTGTCACATCTAAACTGCTTTAGAGGAAATCCTTCAGAAACCTGCAACTCTAGTTCAACTGTCTTCAACTAAATGTTCCTTAAAGCTCCAGAGTGAAACATTCACAGGATCTGTGGCATAAACGTGATCGACAACATGTTTTATCAGTGTGTAATCACCTTAAACTAGTTTCATATCTACACAGGTGCTGACTTCTTGTTTGTTGCTAAGTTAACCTGTGACAGATGATTCATCCTGTCACCTGTCACCTGTCCGAGACCCTGTGAGATCTGCTCACAGTGAGCTTCACCTGTCATTACCCAGCATCCCCTCCTCTTCAGCTCTGAGTTGAGCAGATGCTGTTTGTTGGTAAAATGTGAGTTTTGTACCTTGAGGCTGTTGTAGGCCAGATCTGCAGTGTCCTGTTCGGAGGTGGGACTCTTGGCCTCGGAGCCCTGAGGAGGGAAACAGCACAGTTTAACCTGACTTAGCCTCAGACCTTCAGTCAGACTCAGATGAGAGGAAAGAGTCGTCACCCTGCGCTTGGCGAGCTCCTCCATCTTGTCCACGCTGATCTGCAGCCTCTTCCTCTCCTGCTCCAGCTCTCTGACACGTTTCTGCAGCTTCATGAACAGACTGATGTCCATCGCTGCCTTCTCCACCCCCATCTCCTGCACCACCACCACCACCACAGCAGAGTTAGAGCAGGAACACCACCTCCTACCTCACAGACTAATGAACCTCAGGTTAAACTGTTCAGACCAGTTTCTCACCTCCACCAGCTGGATGGAGTCCTCGGTGTCTCCGACCTCTGAGGTGGAGACAGACGGGTAGTTGGAGTCCGACTCCAGGCTGCTCTGATTGGACGGGTTCCTCCTGTGGCCGGGCTGGAACTGGAGGATGGTGGGAAACGGTCGGTGTTAAAACGCTGAGGTTAAAGTAAAGCAGCTGCTGTCAGATCAGATCAGAACTCATGAACTGACTCTAATGTTTGCAGAGGAGTTCACCTGCTGAACCTGCAAATGTTGAAGTTATAGTTTAGTTACTGGTTTGTTCATCAGCTGCTCTTTAGAAACCACAGTCACCTCCTCTGGTCCAGTTACTGTTCATCAGGCAGGAACCGGTTCTGACCTTTGAGCACCAGAATCTGTTCGTGTTAAATCTGAACTGAAACATTAAACCTCAGTACTCTGATCCTCTGAATGTTCTACACACCTAGTTGACTCACATCTCCACACTGATTATTGGTTATTGATCACTGTCTCCTTTTCTTCAGAAGGAGTGTCGTTGACCTGAGGTTTATACTGAAATATAAACTGAAGTCACTGAATCTTTAAAGTTTCCTGATGATTTCAGTCCTGATCCTTCAAACTGCATCAGAGTGAATCTGATCCTGTTCATGTTAAAGGAGAAATAAACTCAGTCTGTTGCAGCAGCTCTGAGTCTGTTCACTGATCTCTGATCTGTAGGAGTGAATCTATACGACAGCAGACTGTGACGGAGGTGACGGAGGTGTCGGAGGCTGACCTTGCTCAGAGACAGCTCCTCCTTCAGGTTGTCGTATCTCTGCTCCAGTCTGGAGAACTCTTTGAGCAGGTTCTGGTATCGCTGCCTCTCAGCGTCCAGCTCGCTCTGCAGAGACTCCTCCCTCTGAGACGCTCCGCCGCCGTCTGCTGAGAGAGAGAGACGACCACAGCTCAGCTCTGATCCCAAACAAAGACCCAGCTCAAACCTGACTCCCCCCTCCTCCCCCCTCCTCCCAGGATCAGGTCTTACCCTCTGAGCTCTTCGACTGTTGAAGGATCCTCTGGTTCATTTCTTCTTTCTCGCTCTTCAGCAGAGAGTTTTCTCTCTCTAGCTCCTCCACCCTCTGAATCACACACAGGAAACAACTGAGGATTCTCTCTCACACACACACACACACACACACACACACACACACCACACCTCCTCCCCCTCCTCACCTGTTGGAGGCTGAGTTTCTCTGTGCTGTGCTCCTCCTCCATCCTCTTCCTCTCGGCCTGTGCCTCCTGCAGCTCCTCCCTCAGCCTCTCCAGCTCGTCCTGCAGAGACGTCAGCTGACCTCCGTCACCCTGCTGACCCCGGATCACCTCCAGCTGCTTCTGCAGTTTGGTCACCTCCGAGCCCAGACTGGCATTGACCATCTGCAGCTGCTCGTTCTGAGCTTTGTATTCTTTAGACTGAGGCAGAGGACAGACAGAGAGAGGACAGACAGGGGACAGAGAGACAGATAGAGAGACAGACAGAGAGACAGAGGACAGACAGAGAGAGGACAGACAGGGGACAGAGAGACAGATAGAGAGACAGACAGAGAGACAGAGGACAGACAGAGAGAGGACAGACAGGGGACAGAGGACAGAGAGACAGAGGACAGAGAGACAGACAGACAGAGAGAGAGAGAGAAGAGAGTAGTTTGTAACACACTGTGTATCGGTGTGTATTTGTTGTGTATTTGTTGTGTATCAGTGTGTATCAGTGTGTATCAGTGTGTATTAGGTGTGTATCAGTGTGTATCAGTGTGTATTAGGTGTGTATCAGTGTGTATTAGGTGTGTATCAGTGTGTATCAGTGTGTATTAGGTGTGTATCAGTGTGTATCAGTGTGTATTAGGTGTGTATCAGTGTGTGTATTAGGTGTGTATTAGGTGTATCAGTGCATATTAGGTGTGTATCAGTGTATCAGTGCGCTAGGTGTACCGCGCATCACGTGTATTAGGTGTGTATCAGTGTGTATTAGGTGTCTATCAGTGTGTATCAGTGTGTATTAGGTGTGTATCAGTGTGTATCAATGTGTATTAGGTGTGTATCAGTGTGTATTAGGTGTGTATTAGGTGTATCAGTGTGTATTAGGTGTGTACTGTGTGTATCAGTGTGGCTAGGTGTACTGTGTGTATCAGTGTATTAGGTGTGTATCAGTGTGTACCTGGTCGTCCATCTTCCTCTGCAGCTGGACGATCTTGTTCTCCATCCCCGTGTTGAGTTTCTTCAGGTGTTCTGCCGACCGAGCTTCGATCTTCAGCTGTTTGAGTTGTCGTTTTGCTCGCAGGCGTCTGAACGCACACTGGATGATGATGTCGGCGTTTCTGGCCCGTCTGAACTTCCTCCTCTGCAGCCAGCCGCGCACGCTCCTCTGGATGATCATGGCTTTGTGGTGGAGGAGGAACTGAAGGAGAGAGAGAGAGAGAGAGACGTTCACTGTCTGCCTGATCACATTCCACCTTCAATTGGAAACACTTTGTCTCCAATTCAGCGTCATCAACAGCACAGAGCCTGTCCTCATCAGATCTGACCTGATGAACAGAGGCAGCAGATGATGGAGGACAAATAAAGTTTTCAGCCTCTGCAGGACAAACGTGACTTTCATCAGCTTGAGCAGAAATTCAACAACAGGAAACCACTGGAATAATATGAAAACCAAGAGCAGACGTTCAGCCTGTTGGAGTCAGAGGAGGATTCAGCTGCATCAGGAGAAAACAGCTGAAATGTTTAAACTGACTGAGTTTATGACCTGAAGGAGAAGTTTGACCTGATGTTTAACTGTGATGATCTGGAGGAATATAAAACCTGAGCTGATTAAACCTGAACGGAGATGTTTCTGTCCACAGACGCTCCTCAGATGAAACCTGAGTTAAGGTGTGCAGGTATGTGCAGGTAAAGGTGTTCTCTCTGTACCTCCCAGTAGATCCTGCGGGTGAACATCCCTCTGGTGTAGGCCTGGATGGTGACCACAGCCTGTCTCACTCTCAGGTAGGCCCGTCGATCTCTCACCATGCGGTACTGTTTCTGACAGATGAGGGCGGCTCGGGTCAGACGCAGGTACTCAGCGTACCTGGACGACAACAACGACAGGTGGTCAACACACTCTGACACCACAGAAGAAGAAGTCAAACCATGATGAAGGACACAGGTTTAATAATCTGAACATCTGCTGAGCCCTGCAGGGTTTCTAACAGAACTCTCACCTGCTCTCACCTGTCTCACCTGCTCTCACCTGTCTCACCTGCTCTCACCTGCTCTCACCTGCTCTCACCTGTCTCACCTGTCTCACCTGTGTTGTCAGAGCGGACGTGAACTCACCTGCGGGCCAGGTATCCTCGGCCGTATCTCTGCAGGGTGATGGCGAACTTGCGGATCTTGTGGTACCGGACTCTCTGCAGCCAGCCTCTCACCGTCGTCTGGATCTTGATGCAGGCTGCGCGGAACTTGTCGGTCCGGAGCTTCTCCAGGTACGCCACCTGCCCCGCCCGGAAGAAGATCTTCGTCTTCCCAAACTGGAACATGTCGGGTTCCTGAGACACGAGAGAGAAACCTCCGAGTCACAACCAGAGACTCACAGAGAGAGAGAGAGTGGACCTCAGACCTCAGACCATAGGTCCAGGTCCAGGTCCAGGTGTTCTCACCTTGATCAGAGTCTCCAGCAGGTTTTTACAGACCAGCTTCTTGTCTGATGACATCATGTCAGATTTCTTCATCAACACTCGGTACCTGTTGAAGAAGTCTGGATACGTCCACCTGCAGACAGAACACAGGTTTATATCAGGTTAGACTCTGGATCAGTTCAGACTCTGGATCAGTTCACAGACTCTGGATCAGTTCACAGACTCTGGATCAGT